>VDFB02058242.1:36205150-36253396 GCA_007258455.2 Sequoia sempervirens
GATAGTTTAGATAGATAGAAGGATAGAGAGAGATAGGTAGAGAGAGGGTGATGATAGATAGAAAGAGGGAGAGAGGAGAGATAGAATGAGGGGGAGGGAGGGAGAGATAGAGAGAGTAGAGAGGGTAGAGAGGGAGGAGAGAGATAGAGAGAGAAATAGAGAGGGAAAGAAGGTGGAGATATTGAGAGAGATGAGGCAAGGAGGGAGAGAGAAATAGATATAGAGGGAAAACTAGGTAGAGAGAAGTAGATATGAAAGGAGAGATAGAGGGAGAGGTAGGGATGGAGAGAGAGGTGAGACAAAAATAGAGAGAGGTCTAGGTAGGTAGAGGGAGGAGGAGATAAAGAGAAGTATAGAGGGAAGGAGAGAGGGAGGAAGAGGTAGGGAGGGAGAGAGAGGTGAGAGAGATAAGAGAGAGGAGGGATGGATAGGTAGGGAGAGAGAGGTGAGATAGAGAGAAAGAGAGTAGAGAGGGAAGGGGAGAGAGAGAAGTGAGATAGGTGATATAGATGTGTGATGGAGAGAGAAGTAGAGAGGTAAGGAGGAAGGTGGAGAGATTGAGAGGGAAGGAGGGGGGAGAGAAAGAGGTATAGAGGGATAGGTTAGATAGTGAGAAGTAGAGAGCAAAGGTGGGTGAAAGGAAGAGAGAGAGGGAGAGAGAGACGGGGGGAGAAAGAGAGGTGAGATAAAGAGAAGTAGAAAGGGAAGGAGAGAGGGGGGAGATAGAGAAAATTAGAGAGGGAGGGAGGGAAGGAGAGAGAGGCGAGATAGAGAGAACTAGAGGAGGAGAGAGAGGTGAGATAGAGAGAACTAGAGATGGAAGGAGAGAGAGAGAAGGAAGTAGAGAATGAGAGAGAAAGAGGGGAGAGAGAGATAGGTAGGTATAGAGAGAGTTGATATAGAGAGTAGAGAGAAATATATAGAGATAAAAGGAGAGGGAGGGGAGATAGAGAAATGTAGAGAGGGAAGGAGGGATGGAGGGAGATAGATATTAGAGAGGGAAGGAGAGAGAGATGGACATGTAGAGACGTAGTTCTTGAGCTCAGGGGAGAGAGTGTTATATAAAGGGATGGAGATAGAGAGAGAGAGAGGTCTAGAAAATAAGAGATGAAAATGAGTGAGATAGAGAGAGAAAGATGAAATTTGACCTCCTGATTACTAAAATTTGACCTCCTAATTACTAAAACTTGATATGCTGATTATTGAAATTTGACTAAGTCTGAAATTTTTTAAAATCTTCCAAAAACTAGAATTTGCATTATAACTCCTATAGATCTGAAACCACTCTCAAACATCCTGAAACTATATGCATGAAATATAACTTAATGTATAAGAAATTAAATGTGCATATGTAAATGTCAACTTATACTTAAATGTTTATTTCATGTATATAGTTCCCCTGGCAAAGAAAGAGAAAATCAAAGAGTTTAGAAAAATGCATTCCAAAAGTCTTGAATGACATTTGGCGAGCGCCAAATAGGTTACATTGGGAAATACCAACCCTATGGGTTGGATTTTGCATTGGGCATCCAACCCAAAGGTTTGGACAACCATTTCATGCAAAAGACGTGATTTTTTGAAAGGGTGCCAAATTTCCTCATATTTTCGTCTATGCTTCCCATCTCATTTGCACGTCTTTCAATGCAAGTTTATAAAAAAATTGTGATATCGTTAACCTCTCTCTTAGCTATCTAAATATATAATTCTTTTTTCATTTTGATTTAGTTAAGGTTTTGATCCATAACTTCTATTGTAATGCCTCTGTTTTTGGTCAAAAACCAACATGTGCTAGTTTTAGGATAAATTTTTACTCGTTCATCAAAACGTGAAACAAATTACATTTTTTGAAACTAGACTTCATTTTACACATGATGAAAAAAAATCAATTTTCAATTAGTTTTCAAAAAATTTAGGTGGGAGCATGCTCAAATTTTAGTTTTTTAGGATGTGTCTACTTTGAAAATTCATAAAATATTATATTTATTAAAAAATAATCCGAAAGAACGAGGATAAACTACATGGTGTTAGCTAATTTCTCATCGTTGGGATTTCTGAAATTCTAAAAAAAGGTAATCAAAAAGTGGGGAGCCCTTAGGCGCTATGCTATTTTTTTTGATAAAAATAGTACTTGTTTTGCCCCCCTTTTTGAGACCCTTAATCTTCATTAATTTCAAAAATAATTAGTAGCTTAGAAACTAGACTCAGAGCACTTCAACTTTTGTTTTTGCTACATCTTGAAATTTTGAGTGTAACCATCTTCATTTTCTAATGCAAATCAGATTTTGCCGATTTAGAAAAAAAGTGGCATCTTAAGAGTCAAAATTGTGTCATAGATCCATGCACTTACCCATACATAGATAGACATGTGCATTAAAGATTTCATATCATATGTAAATAATAAAATATATATTTTTTATATTTTTCAATAAATTTAATATATATATAAACAATAAATATAGATAAATATTAAACATATTATATGTAAAATTTTAATCAATATTATATGTAAAATCTTTATATTTAATAATGTATAATTTATAAAATATTAAACGTATAATAGCTCAATATTATAATGTTATGCTAAAAATATTTAAATATATAAATTGTAATTTTATTTCATAATATTCAATTAATAATATTTTAGAAAATATATTTTATAATCTAAAATTATAAAGAAAATATCATCTGAAAATAAGTATTTAAAAAATATTTTGTAAAGCAATAGAGAGTATAAAATATAATAATTTATATTATGTCAAATATAATATAAAAGGATAATGTGAAAAGCAATTGTTCTTTCCCTAAGTGCAAACTTTAAATGTTTAAATGGTGCTGCTTATAAGCTAGGTTTAAAGTAGGGATGACATTCATTTGTCATAAACATTCATTTTAATGTGAGAGTATATTCCAAGATTTTAACATGTTAAAACACAATGTAGCATGACCTTGCTAGCTGGAAGAATTTAAACAAGTGATATCTATAAAAAAAGATATCCATCTTCATACTACGTAAAATAAATTCCTTTTAATCACTCTCAATGAGAATCCTTTCTTAATCATATTTATCCATTTAATCCAAATTAGAAACCCAATCCATTATAGATCAATCTATACTTGAGAATTCTTTGATATTACTCCTGTTCACTTGTTTTATATTTCCCTAGGGAACCTTCAGAGTCTCATGATTTCAATATTTCTCTCTTCAAATATGTTTAAGATAATTTTGTGTATTGATGAGAGGTCTAAAAGTCTTCTTTTGGGGCTAATACACTACACATGATCACCAACACTTGGAAAGACTAATTGATGTAGGATGCAATCAATAGATTGATCTCTAGAATTGAAAAAAATGACTCCTTATAATATTTTAATATGCTATCACTTGTCACTTGAGAGACATAAAAGGAAAAGAGAGAACAACCTAGAAATACAACCTAATCTAGGATCTCATACCTAATGAAGATTATATGTATTTTCCTCAATTCCAAAGTGAATGCAAGGCAATGGAAAAAAGAAATAGGTAAAACATTAAAAAAAATAGCAAAGAATATCCTAAATAGTCGTGAACTTTGGCACTTCTCATAGAGTTTCATGAACACATGTTGAATAAATCCTCTACTTCATCTATGGGCTTGACAAGTGGTGACTGCACCAAATCACTTTGGAAACATTAATTTTTTCACATGCCCTTTGCTACAGTTTTACATTTTCCCAAACATAGCATATGAAAGCCTGTTAAAATTTTCCAAATACACTAGGATTTAATTTAGTTTTAGATCAGTAAAATTCAAGTTTCAGATAAACTGAAATATTCCACATGTGCCTTCTCGTGCATTGCTCTTGTATTTTGTTCATTTGCTCGAAGAGGCTTAGAGCCTCATGTACCCAACCATTCATTGCACATCTTGCAATCACTGCTATCTAGGAGAAATCTCACTAATGCATTTTGTCAAATAAATGTCGCACCTTATGTAATCTTCCACATTTTGTGTATATGTCTATTAAAGGAGTTATCACTATAAAATTAGACTTAAAACCAATTTTGATTACCTGTTCATGGATCTCCATACCTTGTTCCAAAGCTACCAAGTCAACACATGTTGGGAGAACACAAGAAATTAAGGTTTTTGAGATTGGAATGATACCTACAATAACATTTGCTGAAAAATCCTTAGATACTCCTCTCCCTAACCCTTTTGTGCATGACTTGCAATAATTAGTGTTCATGACACCATGTCTCATTATTTCATTCTATTAAATAATTTGTGTACCCTCTCTATACTTACACATTGTATGTACATTTCCATAGAGGCACTCTCCATAGTGACATCAGACTCAAGATCTCTCATAATTATCTCCTTGTGGATTTCCATTCCCTATTCCAAAGCTGCTAAGCTGGCACATGCAAAGAGAGCACAGGCTAATTTTTTTGAGGTGAGTTTCACACCTACTTGTTGCATTTGTTGGAAAAGATCCAACACGTCCTTTTTCCTCCCATTTTGTGCATATCCTAGAACCATCAGTGTCCAAGACAAAACATCTCGCTGATCCATCTTGTCTAATATTTTGTGTGCCTTGTCCAAACTCCCACATTTAGCATACATATAATTTATTAGACAATTCACCATAGGGACCTCATACTGAAATCCATTCTTAATCATTTCTTTATGAATATGTATACCCTCTTCAAGATTTGCCAACTTGGCACAAGTGGAGAGAACAGTGTTGAAGGTCCTTGAGTTTTCTTTCACACCGACCTCTTTCATTTCTTGAAAAGTCTATAAGACCTCATCATCCCAACCATTTTGTGCATAGCAAGCTATCATTACGGAATTGTCTATGCAACCCTCAAAATGAACATTTGACCATATTTATTAATTAGTTAAAAATAAAGATTCAATGCATTCTTTATTTTTAATTAATTAATAAATATGGTCAAATGTCTGTTTTGAGGGCTGCATAGACATTGCCTATCATTACAATCCAGGATACATTATCTTGTTGAGGAATCTTGTCAAAAACATCACGTGCTATCTTTAAATCACCACATTTTGCAGACATATTTACAAGGTTACTCTCAATGAAAATATGTGACTGCAATCCACTCTTAATTATTTCTCCATTGATTGTCATACTAGCCTCAAGATGTGCCAATTTGATGCATGTCGAAAGAACGCTCGCATAAGTTTGCAAGTTTGGCCTAAAACCTAAGAATTGCATACATTTAAACAACTCATCTAACTCCTCGGCCTATCCATTCCATGCATACCGTACAATAATTGCAGTCCACATAGTAGAGAGAAAAAACACCATTGCATCCACAAGAATCGACCAAATGACAAGCCCTCACTCTTGACACCCACTTGTAGAGCTAAGGAATATGAAGAGATCTGCAACTTCAACTTACAATATTTATTAATGTCATAGCCATTTTCAGAGTTGGGGTAGAATGCAAGTTGTGTATGATACAACAATGAAAACCAAAAACTCCCCTATTATTTTTTAAAAAATGAGATAAAAGAACGACGGGAAAAAATTAATGCCCATGATCACTTTGATCATATTGCAAGGCCTATGAAAAGAAATGAGCCGTTGATTACATATTTTAGGTTGGGCATGTTCATATTGCAAGGCCAACTCAGAACATAAAAAAAAAAATACACCCAAGAAGGGTTGGTAGCATTTTTTACCTAGTCATCTCTCACTTTATCTTGGCCCCGTTGAGTATTTCTATAATTCCACTTTCAAGCACTGTGAGTAAAATCCATAAATGACCTTCACATAGAGCTTATAGGGTGACGTCGATAAGACATTAAAGGTAAAACACAAATTAATTGAAACACTACATAATTGGTTATATAAAAATATAATTGTATACACATATATGCATTGTATAATATAAGTAGGTACATAATTTTGTTGAATGTTTTTTTTTTAAAACAATGAGGTCCCTTTGGATAATTTGCATCTAGTTTGCATCGACCAAAGTTACATAAGAGTATCTCTTTATCTTTTTTGAAGCCCCTCTTTTAAAGTCTTGAACATATGTAGTGAAACACAATGTTGATTAGATTCCTTTGAACAATTAGTATCAAGTTTGCATAAGCCAAAGTTGCATAAGAGATTCACTATGTCTTTTTTGAAGGTCCTCTTTTAAATTCTTGGAATTTTTATGCAATGAAACACAATGTTAGATGATAAATCCATAATTTGTAAATATTTAACTAGATATGTAAATTTAACAAATTTTTTTACAAGGGTAAATCTTGTTTTCTTTTCTTTTCTTAATTGTCGATTGTCCACCTGTACAAGATAAATTTTGTAATTGATTAGTTTTATTATTTTTACTCTATTAAAGAAGGGAGTAATTAGAAGTTTATAACTTTGAGAGAGTGTAATTAATTGTACATACTTGAACATGCTATTATGAGAGCAATTGTAGGTGAGCTTCTTCTTTCTTTCTAATAATGTTGTATGGATTTTTTTTTCATTTTAGAATAGTTGTCAAAAGAGAATTTAGGCTCTATGCGAAGGCCTTTTATGGATTTGAATCTTGACATTGCTATAAATGTGAGGCCTCATCTTTCAGTTTTACCAATATTAATTGTGACTTTATTTAGTGTAAGGCCTTGTGATTTGTATATAGTGATAACCCATCCCATGGATAATGGTACCTCTCTACGGTTGCCTCGTGATATGTTGTATTGGTATGGTTTTTATTTTTCTTTCATCCCATGGTGGGCCATTATAGTTATCAACTATTATTGTAACATATGTTGACAATTCAGGTGGTTTAGATATGAAGGGATATACAATATCTTTGACTTGGCCAAGAGATCCATTTACAAGTCCAACTTGGATCCATAGGTTTGTTGTAAGCATGACACATTGACATTTTCTTAGTAATACCTCTTGGAGAAGTTGCTTGTCATTATTATCGGTACCTAATTTAGGTTGTGTATTTATTGCATAGCTGAGTGCAACAAGTAGATCAAGTAGTTTCAACATTTTTTTGCTGTGTAATGTTACTATCTCATTTGTAGCAAATAAGTGTATCGATTGGTCAAAATATTCTTGTTCAATTGTCATTAGTTGCTTGTTTGTGTGAGTCATTAATAATTCTCAATCATGTTTTGTTGGTTTTGCATTGCACATATTTTGTAATGTCTGATGAAATTATATTTGAATTGGATTATCACCTTCTTGTCTAAATATTGTTTGTAATGTGGCAATTGTATTAAATTTGTGTGATACGTTTCTTGCAGTTGTGTGTGATGCATATATAGGTTTATCTATAACAGGTGGTAGTTGTGCAAGGTCTCCTATAAGAATTATAAACATGCCACCAAAGTAAATATTTTGTTGATGGGGGTTTGCTTCACATAACTTGCTATCGATTTTCAATAGTAGTTTTGGCCCAATGAAGCTCATCTCATCAATGAAAATGTATTATATATTTTTCATGTCTTCTTGAAATGTTGGAAATATTTGGACTTAGAAGGGTTTTATTTCTCTAATTGGAATCTTGAGAGTTGCATGTATAGTCAAGGCTTGTATATTAAATGCTACAATTCTTGTTGGAGTGAGAACAAGGAGCACAAGTTTACTCTTTTTGGTACGAAAGTATGAAGTGCATTTCTTATGCAACCAATTAGATAAGATTTTTCAGTGCCTGCAATTCCTTGTATGACCATTTGTAGTAGTTGTTTAGAGCATTTATCTATCAAGAATGATTTGCAATTATATTAAGCACTAGATGTTGTTTCGATAATAATGTATAGTTTTGGTTGTAGAAATTTGAGGGGAAATGAACATCTTGTTGGGACATCTTGTTTGTGTGTAAAAATTGAACTGCAACATCATGTAAATGTGCAAGAACATTGTGATTTTCTCATTTCTTATTATTTTCAAAATCATGTTGACCGGGCATTTTAAGTTCATTTAAATTGAGATTGTTAGCAAGTCCCAATTGAGATAATAAATCTCATTCATTCATTCTAAAGTATCTTGTTTATCCATATCTTCATTAGAATAGTTATCCTCTTCAAAAACATCTTCAATTTGATCAATGCGACTAATATGCCATGCATTGTATTTTTGTGTATTCATGTCCTTCCAATTATTGATGATTTCTTGTTTGGTAAGGCCTATATCTTTGTCTTTTTGTTGAAAATATTAACACAAAAGTAACTCGCTCCAATAAAATATTTAAAAATGTTCAGTCTTTTTTTGGAATGGTATAAAAATGTGGGAATACTTGTGCACTATTGCTTTTTCTTTTCTATTTAGCAATTTGCATCCTTTGCAAGAAGCAACATATGTGAAGGATCTTGTTGATTAAACTAGTGTTACCATTTCTAAGTGACATGGGTAATGCATGTAGGAATGTATGTAGTTAGATTGTATATCACTACCATCTGATGAAACACATTTTTACCTACATTCAAAGATACAAAAATTTGATTACAAATCAAGAGAGGTAATTTTTGCAACATATGGCATGTTTCTTGTGATCCTATATCTCATTCTGCAACAATCTTTGCCATAAAATTTTGATATGCTTTCAAAGCTTGGTCTTCTAACCTTTCATTTGGACATATTATTTCAAACATATTAACACAACTCCTTGATTTTCTTTCAACTTTATATGCATGAGTAAGTGCACTAAGATGTTGCACAAAAAGGGGGTCAAAAGTGGCTCTTTTTTTTTTGAAATTAGCTAAACCTCAACTTGGAGGAGTAATTTGAGATTCATGCACTCAAAATTTGAAGATACCAAAAGAACAAGAATTACAATGCTCTAAATCTAGTTTCTAAACTACTAAATTTTTCAAAATAGATAAGATTAAGAGGATCAAATGCTTCGTGTACACAAAATTGTTTCTACTTTTTCAGCAAAACATAACATAGTTTTTGGTGTGCGCCCGTCAATTTTTTTAGTTGCATTTAGTACTTTCAAAAACCTACTGGTAGAAATATAGTTAAGAGTGAGTACTAGAATTTGTATATTTTTTTGTAATTTTTTATTGAGTATTTTTTAATGATTTTTCAAAGTGGATGGGTAATTGCAAAAAGATGGGGGGCCAAAAATGGGTCTTAAGTGGTCAATTTTTGTTTTGTTTTCCGAAATCAGGAAATATTGACCTTAGATGTGAAATTGAGGATAGTTACACTCAAAAAATTTAGATGCAACAAAAACAAGGATTGTAGTGCTTTGAGTCTACTTTCTAAAACATTTTTTCTTTTTTTGAAAATGATAGAGATTAAGGGGTTCAAAAGAGGGACCCACAAAAATTGGTGTTGTTTTTGTCAAAAAAACATAACAACTTTTGTGGCTCACTCAAAAGGTTAACTTTTTTTTGGTATTTTTAAAATCGCTTAAGTAAGAAATTAGCTAACAACATGTAGTTTATGCCCATTTTTTTTATAATTTTTTAATGAATATTTGATTTTTCACTAATTTTCAAAGTGGACACATCCTAAAAAATAGAATTTTGACCATGCTACCCCTATAAATTTTGAAAACTAATTGAATTTTTTTTTTAATGTGTAGAATGGAGTCTAGTTTCTAAAAATATAATTTATTGGAAATTTCAATGAATGGTTCATTTATAATGAAAAATACCAAACACTATTTTTTGCCAAAATATAGACACATAAACAAAAGAAATTAAAGATGAAAGGCTTAACATTGTCAAAATGTGAAAATAATTACATCGTTAAATGGATAAGAGAGATCCTAACATTACCCAGGCGTTCAATTTGTTTGACCTTGAAACACATGCAAACCTGACAGTTAGCACAAATGCAATTATGTGAAATCTTGTAGAATATGCAAAAACATGTCTTTGGACATTGGGAAGGCACTCCAAGCCTTTGGGTTGGTAATCCTTGGAAGAAAATACCAAGCCTAAGGCTTGGGGATTCCCAAAGCAAGAAATAACGTGAGCGTGTTATAATGCGTTCACATTATTTCATGGTTTTGACATTTTTTGTGTGTTTGTGCTCAAGAGTTTCCTAAGCAAGACATAATGTGAGCATGTTATAACGTGCTCACATTATGTCTTTCTTTTTGTTAAATGCTAGTCTATTAAATGTATGTATATATATTTTTATGTATGTATGCTTGTATCACATGTATGCATGTATGTATGTATGTCTGTATGTATATGTACATATGTATGTATGTAAGATGGTATGTACATATGTATGTATGCTTGTATGTATGTAAGTATGCTTGTATGTATCTATGTATGTATTTAGAGGGAGGGAGATAGAGAGTTGTCTAGGTAGGGTGGGAGGGAGGAAGAGACCTGAGAGAGAGAGAGAGAGAGAGAGAGAGAGAGAGAGAGAGAGAGAGAGAGAGAGAGAGAGAGAGAGAGAGAGAGAGAGAGGATTGGAGTGAGAGGGACTTATCTAGGTAGCATGGAGGGATAGAGAGAGAGAGGAGGTGGGAGAGTTATCTAGGTGGTGCAGGAGGAGAGACTTGAGAGAGAGAGAGGAGGGTGGGATGGAAGGCTGAGAGATAGAGGAGAGGAGTGCGAGAGAGAGGGAGTGGGAGAGAGTGGGAGTGAGGGAGTGGGAGAGAGAGAGAGGGAGTGAGAGAGTAGGGGTTGGAGTGATAGGGACTTATCTAGAGAGAGAGAGAGGGAGAGAGAGAGAGAGAGGGAGTGGGGGAGAGAGATGGGAGAGAGAGAGAGAGTTGAGCAAGACAACCGAGGGGTAGGGGTGAATCAATTGTGGCAAATTTTAACATCTAAGAACTTTCACTAGAGATTAGATCAATTATCATTTACAAATCCTTTAACTATGTTAATATGATTAATCATTAAATGCAAATGTAAAAACTAAAAGAAGAAAAAACCATACACACAACAATATTGGATTTATGTGGAAAACCCAATAAAGGAAAAACCATGGTGAGGATTAGCTCACAATATAAAGAATATCAAAACCAAATACAAAGGCTCACTACCAAAACAAGACTCACTATCTAGATCAAGACTCACTATCCAACAAGGGTTAACCACAGAGAGGGCTCACTGCCACACAGATACAAAGAAGATAGAAGAGATTCATTACATAGAGAAAACTATCTCAATGCAACAAATATTTCCACCATAATTCACTCACACACTTGCAGACATGCTTGAATGATTGAGTACACCTTCATTTCACTACTTCCGAAAACTCACAATTAGATTTTGCACTGATCTACTCAACCACACACTTTATTTCACATTTGTCTCACATCTATCTCGCATATCTTCTTTGTATATCTTTCACCAATATCTCATCCTATATTTATACCATCTTCAACTTTGAAACATATCCAAAGTCTGCCACACACACCATTTGATTTTACAAATTCAAATTAGGTTGGCGCCAAAACATTCTAAGGTGGAATTAGAATGAGGGAAACCCAAACACACGCTTAATGAGGACCTAAATAAGTCCCAACATGCTTCATGAACTTCACAAGTAGTGCTTAATACAAGGTTGACCAACCTAGTGTAAAACACATAGAACAATTAAGCACACACAACCTTAGCATATTCCAATCTTTAGAGACAACAAAATTATCTTCAATATGAACATATTAGTTTATCTCCAGAAGCACAAGACATAAAAATTGAAGAAGAAGAAATCTGAAGCAACTATATTTCTCTCGAACCTCAGCTACAGACATTGAAAAACATAGTTCACAACTGGTGAACATAACTCGCATTGTAGAACGATCCAAAAACCCAAAATTTGGATATAGCAGCTTCTAACAACCATGATCAACATATCTAAACCACACTAACATAGGGGAAAATCCCAGAGAAAAACCTGGAGCAAACACTGAACACTTGCAACTTCTCTTCATTACAATTTTCTCAATATCCACAACATATACAACCAATAACTAGCATCTATGACATCAATGACAACAACAACCAGTTGATAACTAGTTAACCAGTTGACATCAATGACAAAATCTTCATTCTCACAACAATCTCCCCCTTTGTCATTAATGACAACACATGATGTGAAAAACCATCAAAGACAACACAACAACTCTGAACATAGTTTCTCATGATTTTACTTTCTTCCCCTTAGTAGATAAATTTTTTCACATGATACTCTTCTCCCCCTTTGACATCAATGGAAAAGGAAAAAGATATTTTTGCTTATTTCCCCTCTGAAATTAAGAATAATACTAGTACAAAATACTCCCCAACACAGAAGATACTACCTACTCCCCCTGTGAGGAAGCCTCCACACATCATTCAAAAAGAAGGATAAATCCATAGACCCACCAGACTGATGCATCTCCATATGCATCTAGTTCAAGAAAAGAGGGACAATAACCCTTAACTTCTCACAGAGATACTCAAAATTATCTTTAGGAAGAGCCTTTGTAAATATATCAACAATTTGATCTTTCATCGACACATACTCAAGCTTTACTTCATTCTCCACAACCTTCTCTCTCAAAAAGTGATACCTGATAGATATATGATTTGTCCTTGAGTGCATCACTGGATTCTTTGAAATGTAAATTGCACTTGTATTATCGTAGAAGATAGAAACGGGATCAACATTCATTACTATGATATCTTTCAATGTTTGTTTCATCCATAAAACTTGTGTACAATAAGATGCTATAGAAACATACTCAGCTTCAATAGGAGATAAAAAAAACTAAATCTTGTTTTTTACTCAACCATGACATCAATCTACAACCAAGAAAGAATGCACCATCAAATGCACTTTCTTTTTCATCAACACAACTTGCCCAATTTGCATCTATATAAGGACTAAGTGTAAAGTCAGTATCCCTAGGATACCGCAAGCCATAATCTAGAGTGTCATTAAAATATCTGAATATCCTCTTAACAACAACATGTGTTTCTTTAGGATCTTCTTGAAATCTAGCCAAAAGAAAAACTACATGCATGGTATTCAATCTAGTAGCAGTTAAATATTCAACAGTCCTTCAATCATAGATCTATATTTTCCATGATCAGCCTTAGGTGAATCATCATCTTTGCTCAATTTGTAGCCAGTCACCATAGGAGTGCATATTGGTTTGAAACCATCCATCTCAATCTTCTTCAACATCTCTTTTACATATTTTGACTGTGAAGTAAAAATCTCTTTTTATGTTTGATTAATTTGCAGCCAAAGAAAGAAATTCATCTCACCAAACATAGAAATCTCAAATTCTTTTTGCATTTCTTCAGCAAACATCTTTCACATTGTTTCATTGCCTCCAAAGATAATGTCATCAACATATACAACTACTATCAAGATCTTGTCATTTTCAATTTTAAAATGCAGATTACTATCTACCATACCTTTATTGAAACCTTGCTGAATCAAATATCTATCCAATCTTGCATACCGAGCTCTAGGAGCTTGCTTTAATCCATATAAAGCTTTCTTCAATCTGTAGACCATATATGGTTGATTTGACAACTGAAATTATTCCGATTGTTCCATGTACACTTCTTCCAATTCACCATTAAAAACTGTAGGCATAACATCCATTTGGAAAACTTTAAAATCTTTATGATAGGAAAATGCTAAAAACATTCTGATAGCTTCCATCCTAGCCACCGAAGCAAAAGTTTCCTGAAAATCTATACCTTCCACTTGTGAGTAGCCCTTACACACAAGTCTTGCCTTATTTCTGATCACTTCTCCATTCTCATTCAACTTGTTTCTAAATACCCATTTTGATCCAATTATGTTTTTTTTTGCCAGTCTAGGGACCAAATCCCAAGTTTGATTCTTCTCAATCTCATAAGTTCTTCTTTCATGGCTTTCATCCAATGTTCATCATTACATGCTTCACTTATTGTCGTCGGTTCTACTTCAAAAAGTAGACATAAGTTTATCTCACTAGCAACAACAACTCTACCTCTTGTCAAAAACCCCCTCCTCTTGTCTCCAATGATCTAATCTTTTGAGTGGTTCTCTTGCACATACTTAGGTGTTTTTGGGGACACCACCAGAGCTTCCTTTTCTTCATTCTTCTTTTCTTGTTCTTCAACAACTTCTTCAATTTTTATGCAATTAGGTTCATTAGATACATATCCATCAACTTCAATTGAATTCTTCACTACTTCATCAACCTTGACATTTGTGCTTTCTACAATCTTTCTCAGCCTTTTGTTGAAACATCTATAAGCTTTACTTTTAGTAGAGTATCCAAGAAAGATACCTTCATCACATCTAGCATCAAACTTCCCTAAAGTTTCTTCATCCCTTTTGATATAAAATTTGCTTCCAAATACCTTGAAATATTTGACCGTAGGAATTCTTCCACACCATAGCTCATATAAAATCATAATATTTAGATGTAAAATATTTAATCAATGTGAAATAATACAAATATATAAATTCTAAATATTTGAATTTTATTTATTTTTATTGAATCAATGTGAAATGATACAAATATATCACATTGATTAAATAATATAAATTAAAAAAAATGACTTATTATAAAATAAATGACTGATTAAGAAGTAAAAACCTATAAAAGATCTCTAAAAATAGCTTTTGACTATTTTCAAAGAGGTATCATCAATTTTTATCAAACATACTCCTTGATGTTGCATCAACTAACAAATTGATTTTAGAGTTTCAAGAATTGCAATCTTGCAACTATAATAAAAATTTCCACTACTTGTTCTTGAGTGTTTACATACTTCAATACAACCTCTTTCTTCAATGTCATATCTTAAATAAAATGATATTTTATATCAAAATGCTTTCTTGTGCTAAGATAAACTGGATTCTTAGTCAATTTGATTGTGCTCATATTATCTTTCTTCCACATCATATCTTAAATAAAATGATACTTCAAATCAAAATGCTTAGGATTGCTTCCAACAAAGAATTTATTGCAAAGAGGACAACTATTAGTTATTGTCTTTAGTTCAAGAATTAATATCCTTGCACTCCTTGGTAGATTGTTTCAACTCAAGACTCACCATGCTTTTAGCCTGAAGTTGAAGCTAGAAGTGAGGATCACTTGTAACAGATTTCAACAAGTCAGTGGTTTGAGTGACTACAAATAGCATTTATGAGATCACAAGATAACTAATAAATACTCAGTTGGCTAAGGAGAATGCAAACAATGATAAAACTCACCGACTTGTTCTTTGATAGCTTGAAATGCTACAAAGGTATAAATATACGGTTGGCTAAGGAGGATGCAAACAATGATAGAACTCACTGACTTGTTCTTTGATAGCTTGAAATGCTACAAAGGAAACCTTTGTTTTAGCTTCCCTCTTACTCCTTGCTACACCACCATCATAGAAAAGCTCCCCAATTTGCACTATTGCAGTGAAAACTAGAGAATGTGAATGAGGGTTTTTCCCACCTACGTAAAAGAACAAGTCAGTGAGTTTTCGACCTACGATTGCTTTTTGCCAGTTGCAGTTGTATATGGAAACATGTTGGACAAAGCTTTTTTTTGAACGGGATTAACAACAAAACATATTTTGAGTGTTTGTAGTAGGTGGTTGGTTTTGGTAGGTCTATCAATATAAACGGTGATAATGATTTACCAATGAACTCTGCAGCCATGAATGAGTAAACATATGGGTAATAAGATAATGAAAATGACAATGCAAAGAGAAGATGGTGAGCACAGTAAAGGCTACTTCTGTAAAGAGAATTAATGGGTAGTAAGAGAATGAAAATGACAGTACTAAGAGGAGAGGGGTGAGCATAGAGAAAGCCACTCCTCTAAATAGAATTAATAGTACTTGTGAGTCGACTTCCATGCCACTGCACAAGAACCAAAATGACACCGCTTGTAAACCCATGTGAATGATGACCCCACTGTACATTTGTATAAAAATTAGGAACCTGCACCCTTTACATTTATTGCTGCTCCAGGTGAGGCTGATGTTACCGTTTCCACCGTTTCTTGCATTAATGGTGATGTTTCAGTATTAATGGTTGTTGGTCTCGGTTCAATGGACTGTTTAGTCTCGTGGACATCATTAAAATCTTTCATTCATTCAAACATTAATAGCGATGTAACAGTTTGCACCTCACCATCCCTCCTTGCTTGCTCTCACACACCGTCTCTATACCTTGCCTTGAGCCTTGAGTCTTCTACTAAGCAGGGCCTTCCTTGTGCTTTGCGTCCCACCAACTTGGTTTGTCCGTCCAATAAGGTGTGTCAACTTCTCCAGCCTTAACTTCTTAGCCCCCAAGCCTTCACCTCTCTTTTCGGGCTTCCCTCAACCTTACCCCCGTCCCCATGTTGTTGCTTTTAAGTCTAATTTCTGCTTAAAATTAAGCAGTTAGTTGTCCCCGACAAATTTTATTTATGGAATCTTTTCCTATTTTTGTGGAGCAACAACTGCTAAAAATTGAAAATATGCTGTGGAAAAATGAGGGGGCTGAAAAATAAGCAAGCTGCAAAAAAATGCCATGTGGCTCCACAAATTTCTTTGCCTCCTTTTTTAACATTTGTCTCTAATTTTTCCCACTAATTTTTCCCTCTACTTTTTATTTGCACAAGATATTATTACTAATGTTCATTTATTATACAATTAAAAATAAATAAAATAAATTAATTGCTTAATAATAAGCAGAAAAAATAAATAGAATGGGATCACCACCTCCACAAAATGCTCCTCAAAATGTTGAGCAGTGGCTGTTAGCCAAAATAAGCTATGCAGCCGCATGGGGACCTGCCTTTACCCCCCTCTCTCCCCCCTCCCTCCCCTCCATTCCCATTTTAGCTTGTCCGATCTCTCCCAACTCCAACCCCGATCCTGCGGCATGGCTATGTAGCATACAAAACCGTTGAGGGTACATCCGTGGGCCATCAGTACTTTGTCAAGAAAAATATGACGTGGGGAACATAAACAAAGATGAACTTGAATTCTATTCGTAAATTGTAAATAGCTTCTTTGATTTTTTAGTTGTAATGAATTTAAATGTATACCACTAAATTGACGTCTGCTCAATTTATTATAAGAAAATGGTAAATATCAAATCTTTACAATGAGAATATTATGAAATTTTATAAAAATGAAAGAACATAATAATAATAATAAAAAAATGCAAACAAACTCTAAGAAGGATTCATGCCTTTGACGATGGCTTCATATGGACGGAAGTGCGAAGAAGTGGCAGTGAGAGGGCTACGATCCCTTCCTTCACTTATCTTGGGTTCCTCCGGTTTGATTCACAATTAATTGGTTTTTATTGTGAATTGTTTTGGGTCTCATTTATACATTGATTTTATTTGTTTTCGTCGCCTTTCGATTCGTTCTGTAATGAGGTCGTTTTTTTTGGGCAAATGTAATTAGTATGCTGGAGATTCTCATCTCCATTCATACCCTCCCTCCGCCTTCTCTTTGGTTCGTCTCATTTGAAAAAAATTCTGCGGTGGTAGGGTTTTGTAAAATTTCAAGCAAACTCTGCCCATTTTCTCTTTCGTCATCGTTGACAGTATGACACACTTTGCGCAGAATCTTGAGGTGATTCACTTGCCATGGTTTAAGTGATTTTTATGGTTGGAATCTGTACAGGACCTAACCATTTTTTTTTGCTGTGTTTTATTTCATTCTAAAACTTGGGGAAACCTTGAATATATCCAATTAAATCTGACTCACAATAGAATATGGCTTCCCTGCTTTTTTTTAAATCAAATTAGAGGTTGTGAATATTTTAAAATTTTATATCTTGGCATTTGAAGTAGCGAGTGGGGCTAGCCGTAAGATTTATTCTGCAATTCAGAAAATTGGTAAGCGTTTTTTTGTGTGAATTCACAACTCACACTTCACAGAGCATGGAAACTGACTGTATGAGGCAGACAAGACAATAAAGCTTCTGCGATCAACGATAGGCAGTAGGCAGCTAACACAAATGCTTGAAAGTAGTGTTTTCCTGTAAATGAAGCACCTGCATGTATATATATGAATGAGGTTTTCTTATTTGCCTGTTTAGTTTCCTTTTTTCTTTCTCTGTAGGTGATTTGCTTGACATAGATTCGAGGTGCTCACCAACAGACATGAATTTTCCTTTTTATATGTGGTCTGAATGAAATCAATTCAAATCACTAAGTGCTGTTAACCCGCCTCATCCCTTCACTATATCGTCACTCTATCTGGACATCAAACGCAGCAAACCTACTATGTTATTTGTTACTTCTTTGTTGAATGGTTTTAGATTTTATAACTTTATAGTAGATCTTCTGTGAGAATTAAGCAGGATAGTGTTCATCACTCCCTTCGCTAGAAACACCATCAAAGATCCAATATTCCACCTCCTTATCTATCACAGTGACAGTCGGTTTCTGCAAGGACTTGTTCAATTAAAGCCTTTATGAATGCTAACCATATTACTAGTCCTTTTCAGCCTTCCTAACCACCAACATCTTCAACCCAAAGGCATTCTTTAGTCTTCTACCAAACACTGCACCTACATATGAAGAATCCCTCTTCTTTAGCAGCACCAGCTGCCCTAGTTGAGTCTCTATACAAAAAAATCAACTAGAAGCTGAAGACACAAAGGATAAATGCTAGGGGTCTGAGGAGGGATGGGAATATGATAACACAAGACACAAGTATTAATAAAGAAGAGATGATGATCGAAAGATGGCAATTTGACAAGACCCATCACTGCCCTTGAGCTATGAACATTCTGCCTCACATTATTAACCAATGCAATGCCCCTTTGAGCACATACTAATTACCAACGATATATGGGATTGACTTGCATTAGCTAACAAATCGACCACTATATTTATCTTTCTAAAACAATGCTTCAAACTAAAGAAGGTCATTAACCTCCTTGACAATGCTCTCTCAAGTTTTCATACAGTTTGGGCCCTTTTCTGTTGCATTACTTATCAGCTTCAAATATCTCTCCACTTGAGAATGCTAGTGTTCTTGAGAGAGAACAAGCTTTAAGCCCTCTACTAGGCCAATGGCCTCTGCCTCATTTTTTGAACCAGGAATTATTTGACAAACATTCAGATACAATTGGCCTACTAAGAGCATTAAAATGCAGTTTTGTTGCAAGATCAAAAACGCCATAAGGGTTTATCAAAGTGTGTTATTCTTAAATATTCAGAGTCCTCTCGAATAGTTATGCAATTTAAAAAAGAAGGCACCTAATTTTGAGTCCCATACAAAAGTTATGACCTCTGCAAATTGCAGGACCAGGTATCAGTGACGGGTTGGGTTATCGCTAGATTTGTCTTAGAGGTTCAACTGCTGTTGAGCTTGCCCTTGATGAAACAAAGCACAGGTGAGGGGTTTTTATGTTATCAGATACAATCCCTTACATAACAAAATAAAAGATCTGAGAAGTTAAAGAGTTCTTCAAATGGGAAACATTACTCGGCCTCTCGGTCAATTCATTTACCTTTCCTCTACTATAAGTATGCACACTGGGATATGTTTTGGGAATATAGCTGAAGAAGAAGAGCTTTGTGAGGGTTGAGAGAGCCAGAGTAGCTCAAATTAGAAGATTTCTGAATGTAATCCATCTTTGATATTGTGGTTGCAATTTATTGCAATGGATTCTTGAAATAACTATTTATTAGACTGTCTGGTCATGGAGTTCACTAGGTGCAAGTGACAGGGTGTTTAGAAGATGTTCTAGGAGCCCTTGTGAAGGGAACACGCTTGTACAACTGGTTTTGATATTGGATTCTAGCTGGAGTTTTCTTCCCACATTGGGTTTCTTCAGGGCAAATCACTTTTATCGATATCCCTTCCATGTGATATTGTTTTTTTCATTTGTTTATGCTATTCACTTGCAAGGTCACTAACAATCATTAACACAAGTGGATAAGAAGCAGATGTATTTAAGGATGATCAGCCATTTACAAGCATAGTTCTCGTTCCTCTTTCACAGCTATCTGTTGCAAATAACCCCACATAAACCATATTGTTGTGTGCACTCTGGTTTTGTGGATTGTTTAAGCACTCGCATGTACTACTATGTTTGGAGTATGAGTTAAATGATGCAATTGATGTAAGCACGTAAGAAAGCATGTTAACGTTTGCATAAACATTGTAAGGTATTAGA
Source organism: Sequoia sempervirens (assembly GCA_007258455.2). Lineage (NCBI taxonomy): Eukaryota > Viridiplantae > Streptophyta > Pinopsida > Cupressales > Cupressaceae > Sequoia > Sequoia sempervirens. Next base: position 36,225,212 of record VDFB02058242.1, read on the forward strand.
AATCAGTCATGCTTGCTGTACTTACAACTTAGTTTGAAGCCTTTTAAAGTTGTTCAAATAAGCACCGAACTTGTAAGGCTTTGTAAAAAAATTAGCATTCATGAGACATTCAATGGAATATCCGTGAAGTTGAAAGATCATTATTTGTACCTTTGAGGATGACAGTCAAAGGTGTCCCTTTAAATATTCCATTGTGATCCCAAAGAACACACCAGCCTCAGCCACCCCAGGATTCCTTTGTGATGCACCATCAAACTTCAATTTTGAAAACAATAAAGAGGGAGAGCCATATTTCTAGCTTTCTCGAAGCCTTGTTATGTATTGCCCCATCAACAAGAGTGAACCTGTTATTTGGTATCTGCCTAGTATTAATTTCACTGTTTCTATTAGTTTGTTAGGATCCACTTTAATATGCAATAAAATTATTTCTGTCAGCCCTGCCTCTTATAAGAATAGCATTACGTCCCTACATACCAACAAATGGTTAGAGGTGTTTGCGTGTTTTGTGAGTCCCCTTGTCTTGTGATTAGTAGCAAGATACACGAGATAAAGGTAATTAATAGTAATGACTACTTGTATGTTAAAATGTTTTTAACTGTTACAATTGCTTCATGGATTCAAATGTTTATACTGGAATTGTAAATACATAACAAAACATTATAATATATAAAAACTGAATGCCACTAGAATGACAATCCAAGAACTTAAAATGCATGAAAAATCAGAACATGCATAAAAGTACAAATAGAATATCATTAATTTATCTTTGAAAGAAGCTGGTCTTTCCAGATGCTTTATAGCTTCTTTTAATTATTTTAAGATGTATTCTTTATAGTTATATCACATTAGTTATATCACATTCCTCCCTATGGTTCTCTTAAACATGTGTCCACTTAGTGCTACTACCAAGCTAATATGTACGTAAACCAAACACTTATGTAAGAGAATGGGTTTTAAACGTTAAAGGACACTGCTCCCCTTGGCCTTTTTAGTAGCCATCTCTATCAGATGATGAAATTTATGAGTTGAAGATTTTGCATGAAGATAATTTCAGTTCCTATCAAATTAGTTAGCAAACACTCCATCTTTTTTTTTCAGATCAGGTTCCATCCACCTGTACTGTCGTAGAAGAGATCCCTATAGTTTCCTAATTCTTTAAAGTGTGTTTACTCCCACAAGGTGAACAAAGCTAATAGTCTCGGTGATGAGATTAAAGGTTGTGCTCCGATGAGGTCCAATCTCTGGTGCTTTGCCTTATTTTGGAAGGATTTTATTTGTGGGAAAATAGAAAAGGAAGGGTTTTGATTGTTGCGGCAAAAATATCAAAGGATTGTGCATGTATTGGTCAAGGAGTGAAGGATTTTGCTTGTTTTGGAATAGAACGAAATTGTTTAATCTAACGTGTGCAGATAAAAAATGGTGTTATTTGATGTTTTTCTTTGTTAGTTTCTAATGTCTTGCTCAAATGCATGAACTTAGATTATCCAAACTTGCTTTTATTTAAAAGGTTAGTAGTCAAATCATATTTATTTGGCAATAATATAAACATTCTTTTACTAATTTTTCCTTCCAAATGATTCAAGAAGAGAAACTCTCCTTTGTGTAGTACATTTCTTGCATTTACACCCTTACCTTGAAGTTTTTGTACAGGTTGTTGCTTGAGTCTTAAGAAATTACTGCCCTTAGCCTTGTTTTCTTTCTATTTAGCACTTACAGAGTTGTAGGAGCCCAATTCAGGTTGTCAAGGCCATCCATACAAATTTATGCAGCTATCAGGGGATTCTTCTTAGTATTACAAATAAAAAATAAGAGCAGACAAATGCAAAGAGAAGGTAAAAACATACAAGATCACTGGGCTGTTAGAATAAAGTCTATCTCCATCAATGAAGAGCTCTTACCACACCACATGTCATCTTACCAGGGCCCTGCCAATATCTCCAATTTCTTCCTCACCTTATCTAATCCGACATCATCTTCCTACCATGTAGGACAAAGGTTGGTGGAATGTAATTCATAATCATTAGAATTAGATGTGGGAACTAATTAAATAAAAATTTCTTTAGGTGTTGAATGAATAAGCAGGTTGGGAAATGATTTTTAGCTGATAGACTACATATAGTGTGAGATTTGAGCCTTCAAAATATCAGGTAAAAGCCTCCAAAATCTCACTTATCACATACAAGCTTTATAGATATTGATTTGATACTTGGATGAGAACATTCTATTTCTATTTGTAGTGTTTTTTGTCAGTTTGATGACAACTTTCTTTTTTCATTTGCATTGCTTTATGTTTTACATCTCTATGCAAATATTTCATAATTAGAATTTGAAGCGCATCCATGCACAAACACATACTCTCTAACATATTAACATACATATAGTTTCTATCGGTCGGTAGAGCAGTTACCAAAGCTAAATGGGCACTAAGGACCTTTATGATAAATTATTGTATAGTTAATTATCTTTAATGTCTTTCGGGTTAGATAGAGAAACGGTAATTGCTTTATAAAACTATCATGGTTCAAATAATTCAGATTGTTATCAAGTTTTCATTAGTGAGCTTGAGAACTTTATACATGAATTTTTAAGTTGTTTAATATTTATTATTAAAGTTTAATTGATGTTAAAATTTTCGTCAAGAAAAATTGATAGTTGAATTCTATAAGAGATTTTTTGATGCAAGTAATTCATAACTTTCACTTTTTATGCAACTTTAACCATTTTGATTAAGCCAGCTTTGCATTTATCATGTGAATCTGCTAACTTTTTCTTTGATTTTGTAGGAAAAAAAACGACAGGGAAAAAGTTGTGTCAGAGCATTCCATACTAGCACATGGAATCATCAAATACAAAATCATCATAGTTGAAATAGTTGCAAACTTTTCATTAAATTTTCAATATCCAAATATGTAATACACACATCTTGTAAATTTTGCAAATCACAATTAAACTTCTTGTAAATCTTTCATTCAATTTCCAATCTCCAAATGTGTATTACAAATATTTTGTATACAATTCAAACAAGATTGTATATATTTTACATTGCACTTCTTTTCCAAGCTTTAGATGTTATGATTTGTAGATTTATGTCTTTTCTGCTTGTGAAATTTGAGAGATCTACTTTAAATAGTCTTTAGATATATTTCATTTTAGTTATAGACTTTTCATACCCGACATACTTGATTGTTTTTAACATCTTGGTCTACCTTATTGAATAGTGTCCATTTTTGGTGGTAGAGATATATTGCTTTTAGCTTTTTGCTTCAAAGTCATGGAGATTCCTTAACCAAGCGCTAAGTAAATAGTGTCCAATCCCTGACTGAGTGGCTTATAAGACAATCTCGTCATTATTATTGTGCGGTTCTTGCATCTTGGGATTACTTTAATAAGGTTTTCTAGTTATTGGTAGCATCTTCTCACGAAATTTGTTTTCCCTCTTTTCTTGAGCAATGTTGGCTAGCTGAATAAGTGACAGTGTAAAATATTTTATCCTTTAGAATTAGAACTGAGCATTTACAGCTTGATATTTGGAGCAATACAAGAGGGAATATCTTTATCCAAATTCTCATGAAGAATTTTGTAGTTGAATGGTCATAGCCTTATTTGTCAATTTGTCACAGAAGAATTAAACATTTTGCCAACAATAAACTTGCCCTATATAGTTGCAAATTTTAGATTATTGCTTTTCCTGTTCATCTTGTTTTATGTGTAAATCCCTAATAATTATTAATAAGTTATTATTATATGTGTACCTATATGGTTAATTTTTTGAATTGTCTAACATCCTCATTTTCTCATTTGAAGTTGCAGTATAAAGTACATAAGAAGTTTGGAGATGGCTGCTTCAATCAAACTTTCCACTATCTCCTTTTGTTCCTTGCAGCCTTGTTCTAGTATCAGACATCATTTAATGCCAATAAAAATAGGATACACAAAGTCAATAGTTGAGGTTTCTTAGTGTTAGGAAATAGAAGGTGTCTCAACCTTTGATTTTTCTTAAGATTTGATTTTTCTAAATATTAAATGTTGCTGATTTTTTCACTTTGTCTTTGTGAGTTGCAACTTGCAGTTTCTATTCGGATGAGGAGTCAAGTTAGAAAGTTTACTTTTACAGGTGGAGTTGTGCATAAAAGTTTTTTCTATTTCCATGTTGAGTTTACATGGAATGTGAGTTTTCGAAGAGCAATTATTTTGGCAAGTGCAGATTGGAATGTGGTGACAATTGGAAACTTGTTGTGCGCCTACAGTATTTTTGGCAATTTCCATGCTACACGTTTAACCTTTGGCAGTTGCTTTAGAAATGTTTATTTTATGCATTGTAAAATTCTTATATATTGAGTACTTGTGTATTTTGGAGAAGTATGATGATGAAGTGTTGAGTTTGCAAGTACTGTTGTGTTGTCGAATTGCTACCAGAATTCTTCCATAATTGTTTACTGGTTATACTCCTATAAAAGACTTTCTCTGCAAGTGTATGTAATCTTGTTGTTGGATTTGTAATACATTGAGCAGGCTTTGGAGTGTGGGGTTTTTTTTCTTGAAAGGGTTTTCCCCATGTATATCTGGCGTTTGTGTGAATTGTTTATTTTCTGTTATGAATGTGTTGCTGGAATTTTTGTAATTGTTTGATTAAGATTAATTTTTTTTGAATAATCTCTTCTCAAGATTGGGGTAGGAAATTGTTTCCACTACTTTAATTTCCTTACAAGTGGTATTGGAGCTTGATCACCGTTGGTTTCAGTTGTGGGTTATTGGGTTTTTTGAGCTAATCAAGGTTTGAGTGGGAGCTTGTTGCAAACATCTTTTCTAAATGGTGAGCACATCTGGGAGGATTGAGGTAGAGAAGTTTTCTAGTACGAACTTTGAAATGTGAAAGTTGAAGATGGAATATCTGTTGATTGATCAGGATCGGGATGCAATGGATGAAAATGTCTAGAGGCCTACAAATCCAACTTTGGCTGCAAAATATGATGTAATGGATAGAAAAGCTAAAGGTCTCATTAGACTATGTCTTGTAGATTCAATCTTGATAAATTTCCATGAAGAACCCACTTCAAAGCCTCTTTGGAAGAAGTTGGGTGAGATATACCAAACTAAATCTTTAGTAAATAAGATTTTCTTGAGGAAGAAATTGTATTCCTTGATAATGGAAGAAGGTGGATGAATTTCTAAGCATCTGGAAGCATTCAATATGTTGGTGACTCAATTGATCTCAGTTGGGGTTAAGATGGACAAAGAAGAAAGGTGCCAAACTTTGTTGTGTTCGTTGCCAAACTCATAGGACAACCTAGTCATGGCCATTGAGAGCACTTCTGTCATCTTGAAGATGGAGGATGTTGTTGGTTCTCTACTCTCCAAAGAGATGAGAAGGAAGGTCTCTCTAAACGCCAAAGAGGCTTTGAGTGTTCGAGGAAGACAAAAAAATGAGGCAAGGATGAGAAGCAGCATGGCCATTCCAAGTCTAGAAACAAGGAGAGATTAAAATCTCTTGGCAAGTCCAAGGTGATATGCTGGAACTGTGGAAAACCTAGACACTTTCAAAAGGACTATAAAGAAGAGAAGAAAAAGAAGGAGAAGCAAGATTCTAATTTTGAGTCTGAAAAGGAAGATGGAGATGCCTTAATTGCAGCCTTGGCCACTCGTGTAGGTGATAATGTATGGTTGATAGACTGAGGTGCATCTTTCCACATGATTCCTAACATAAATTGGTTTAGTAAGTATGAAAACTATGATGGTGGCAAGGTGTATTTGGGTGATGATTCTTTCCTTGATATTGTTGGCCATGGTAGTATTCATGTAAAATTTTCTAATGGTAGAGTTAGACAATTTGATGGTGTTTTGCATATCCCGGGACTAGCAAGAGTTTTATTATTTGTTAGCAAGCTAATAGATGCGGGTATGTATGTATAGTTTTTTGAAGCTGGTGTGAAAATGGTGAGAGGTGTTGTGGTGATAGCGAGAGGAATTAGATTGGGTACATTGTACCAGCTTGATGCATGCACAGTTGAATGCAATATCACTTCTGATAAGATTAAGCCAAAAACTACTTCGCTAAAAAAAGAGATGGTTTGCTCTTCTGTGGATGGTCATGGCTTCTAGGTACCCAAGGGTGCTCTGACTACCAAATCAAAGTTGTTTGTAGAGAAGACCATGTTATGGCACCAAAGGTTTGGCCACATTGGAGAGAAGGGTTTAAAAGCCCTGAAAAATAAGAACCTTGTTGACGGGTTGAATGATTGCAATCTAGAGTTTGATTTATGTGAACATTGTATTTATCACAAATAGAACCACACTCAGTTTTACTCGTATTCTCATAAGTATTCATGTATCTTGGATCTGATTCATTCTGATGTATTTGGTCCCATTGATGTTGCTTCTATTGGTAAATCAATTTATTATGTTACTTTCATTGATGATTTCAGTAGGACATGGGTATATTTTTTAAAGAGTTAATTTGAAGTTTTCAGTCGTTTTAAGGAGTTCAAGGCTATGGTAGAAACTTAGACTGGAAATAAAATAAAATGTTTGAGGATTTACAATGGTGGTGAGTGTTGTTCTGCAGACTTCGACAGATTCTGTACAAATTGCGAGATTAAAAGACAAAAGACAACTCTGTATTCTCTGCAACAGAATGGAGTTGCAGAAAGAATGAACATGACATTGATGGAGAAGGCTAGGAGCATGTGGAGTGGAGCTGGTCTAGAACAAAAGTCTTGGGATGAAGCTATTGCAACTACTTGTTATTTGATAAATAGATCTCCTACATTAGTGCTTGTTGTTAAAACATTAATTGAGGTGTGGTTGGGGAAAAATCCTTCACTTAGACATCTGAGAGTTTTTGGTTGTGAGGCATATGCACATGTGGCTAAGGAGAAGAGAACAAAATTGGATTCTAAGGTTGTCAAATGTATCTTCATCGGCTATGACTATGGTGTGAAAAGATACAAGCTTTGGGACCCTGTTGCACAAAATGTAATTTATTCCAGAAGTATTATTTTTAGAGAGACTAAATCTTCTCTTGTTAATTTTTAGGCAAAACAACATAAAGAATTTGAACAAAAAAAGGATGTGGTTCAAATTCCTTCTATGCTTGAGGAAGTTGAATCGATATCACAAAATAGACAAGTTGAGGAGAGCTTGTTAAGCTTTGAATCTTTAGAAGAGAAGGAAGAAGTGGAAGAACCTCCACCTTAGCTTGTTCAAAGGTCTACAAGGAAGAGGCAACCATCTCAAAGGTATGAGTATTCACCTGATGATTGGAAGTGTATATTTTCTTTGAGTACTAACATTGATGAACCGAGATCTGTGAAAGGGGCTTTGGGTACGAATGATGCAGAGTCCTAGAAAATAGCCATGGATGAAGAGATGGCAACTCTTAAAAAGAACGATACATGGGATCTTGTACCATTTCCTAAAGGTCAAAAACCCGTTGGATGTAAATGGGTGTTTAAGAAAAAGATTGGTTTAGATGGAAATGTTGAAAAGTATAAGGCATGGTTGGTTGCAAAGGGATACTCTCAGGTTGAGAGTATTGATTACGGTGAGATTTTTTCTTTTGTTGCTAAAATGACATCCATTTAGTTTTTATTATCTAGTGCAGCAACTTATGATCTAGAAGTGGAACAAATGGATGGAAAAATTGTGTTCCTTCATGGTGATTTGGAGTAAGAGATTTATATGATACAACCAAAGCACTACATGGTAAAAGGTAAAAGCAAGTTGGTTTGTAAGTTGAAGAAATCTCTGTATGGCCTTAAACAAAGTCCTAGGATGTGGTACCAGAAGTTTGATACATATGTGTTGAGTTTGGGATTTGTGTAGTCTATGATCACCGTGTATATTTTAAATCTGATGGTGATTATTTCCTAGTAATTGCTTTATATGTTGATGACATGTTTATTGGAAAAGGCAAAGGTTTGATTGCAGAATTGAAATCTCAACTCTCTATGAAATTTGAAATGAAAGATTTTGGTGCAGCAAAACACAAACTTGGGATGGAGATTAGAAGAAATCGTGAGAACAAAAAGCTATGGCTTAGCCAGAGTAAGTATGTTTGTTCTGTTTTGCAAAGGTTCAACATGAAGGATTGTAAACCACTTTGTGTTCCTGTTACATTGGAAACGAAGCTCTCTATTTCACAATGTCCTACATCCCCATCGGAGATGGAAGACATAAGAAAAATTCCTTACCAGAGTGCAGTTGGAAGCTTAATGTATGTTATGGTCTATACAAGACTAGACATTTCCCAAGCAATGGGAGATCTTTCTTGTTTTATGTCTAATCCTAGAAGAGTGCATTGGGATGCAGTTAAGAGGGTCTTCAGATATTTGTAGGGTACAACAAACTACTCTATATGTTTTCATGGTACAAGAGACCAACATTCCTTGAGTATTCATGGTTTTGTGGATTCAGATTGGGCTGGTGATGTTGATAGTAGAAGGTCCACCAGTGCATATGTGTTTACTCTTAATGGTGGTGCAATCAGTTGGATGAGCAAGCGACAGGCTGTGGTCACTTTTTCCACTACTTAGTCAGAGTACATGGCAACTACTCATGCCTATAAAGAATCCATTTGGTTGAAGTATTTGTGTTCAGATATTGGATTGAAACAGGGTGCATTTACACTTTATTACAACAACCAAAGTGTAATCAACCTTGCGAGGAACCCAACTTTTCATGCCAGGACCAAACACATTGATGTTCAATATCACTTCGTGAGAGATATGGTCGAGGATGGCAGGGTGAAGCTAGAAAAGGTAGAGACAATGGAAAATGTTGCAAATGCATTAACTAAGCCTGTGAACACAACAAAATTTAGATCCAGTGTTCAGAGTCTATGTGCCTCACAGCCTCTAGTAGTTAAATCCTATTATTTTCATTGGCTCTTTAAAGGTATTTGACAAGTGGGAGAATGCTAGGAAATAGAAGGTGTCTCAACCTTTGATTTTTCCTAAGATTTGATTTTTCAAAATATTAAATGTTGCTGATTTTTTCACTCTGAATTTGTGAGTTACAACTTGCAGTTTCTATTCAGATGAGGATTCAAGTTAGAAAGTTGATTTTTACAGGTGGAGTTGTGCATAAAAGCTTTTTCTATTTCCATATTAAGTTCACTACATGGAATGCGAGTTTTCGAAGAGAAGTTATTTTGACAAGTGCAGATTGGAATGTGGTGACAATTGGAAACTTGTCATTGTGTGCCTATAGTGTTTTTGGCACTTTCCATGTTGCACATTCAACCTTTGGCAATTGCTTTAGAAATGTTTATTTTATGCATTGTAAAACTCTTATATATTGAGTGCTTGTGTATTTTGGAGAAGTATGATGATGAAGTGTTGAGTTTGCAAGTACTGTTGTGCTGTCGAATTGCTGCTAGAATTCTTCCATAATTGTTTACTGGTTATACTCTTGTAAAAGACTTGCTCTGCAAGTGTATGCAATCTTGTTGTTGGATTTGTAATACATTGAGCAGGCTTTGGAGTTTGGGGTTTTTTTTTCCGAAAGGGTTTTCCCCACATATATCTGGTGTTTGTGTTAATTGTTTATTTTCTGTTATGAATTTGTTGTTGGAATTTCTATAATTGTTTGATCAAGTTTAATTTTTTTTGCATAATCTCTTTTCAAGATTGGCATAGGAAATTGTTTCCGCTACTTTAATTTCCTTACACTTAGAAGAAGAAACACAATGGAACACAAAGTTTCCTTCGAAGGCATTTGAAATTTTTACCTTTGGATGTTTCCCAACCATTTGATTATGAATCCAAAATAAGTAATAAGATTGAGAAGAATATTAATTAGTAAGTTAAAAATTGGCATAGTGGGGTTTGGCAACTTTAGTCAGTTTCTTGCAAAGACCATTGTCAGGCAAGGGCATATAGTATTGGCTTATTCTCGAACAAATTATAGCGAGGTCGTATGCAAGATGGGTTTATTTTTACATGGATCAAGATGATTTTTGTGAGGAACATCTTGAGGTTATATTGCTCTGTTCATCTATCATCTCAACGGAGTATATTTTGAGATTGTTACCAACTCAAAGATTGAAGAGAAATATGTTATTTGTAGATGTCCTTTTGGTCAAAGAGTTTCATGCACTTTATTTTTATAGGTGCTTCCCTTAGAATTTGAAATGTTTCAAGTTTAAATTATTATAGTTGGAATTAGCTAGCATATATTATAGTTTATTCAGAATAATATTAAAAGGATCTAAAACCAAAAAAATCCAGATAAGATTACCTAGTGATCTTTGATATAAGTAGAAGATGCAAACATCAAAGAGAAAGTGAGTAGTCTAAAACTAGGAGGGGAGGAAAAAGGACATACCCAATCCCATATTTGATATCACCCATGGTAAGCATAAGGAAAACATTGGAGGATGTACATCTGATTGATCATAGTCCAGAAATTGGGCATGATAATCCTCCTACAACTTCTTAGTGTCTAATCAGACAATACTTTTATTGTGTTTCTTCTAAATTAAATATAATGCTTTTAGTTTTTACTAGTGTTATTCCCATAAACCCCTAACATCTATGAAACATTTTTATTGTAGTACTACTTTTTCAAAAAACCATTTTTTTACAAATCTAAATAAGGTAGACTAGATTGATAGTACTACATGAATATTTTGACATTTATGTACCTACAATTCCCTTGCTTTGTTGATTTGAGTTGTAATTGCATCTAACTAGTTTGAAAAACGTTACATTTGAAGAAAGGAATATAACATTATTGTTTTGCATATTTAATACTCTATTAATAAGAAATACAATAACAAGAACTCTATTTAATATGTTACATTTTTATTGATTTATGAAGAGCACAAATTTAAACAAGAACAATTGTATTTTATACCATATTAAAGAAAAGAAGAGATTAGAGATGCTAGCATATAATTTGTATCTTTAATATGTCTATTCACACATGCCATGGATAATATCATATAACTATTTTTATAGGTGCTAATAATTGTTTATGGATATGTTTGTTTGCTTGCTTGTAGATTACAAGGCTGCTTGTACAGGTGGATGTAAATCAACATCTTTGAATGACTGGTGTTCAAGAGATTGTGGTACATGTTGTACTAGATCCAAATGTAGGGATATATGGGAACAAAGAGCTTTGCCCCTGCTATGCCAACTTGAAGACCCATGGCAACAACTACTCTCCTCTAGAAAAAACATGTTGCTAGATGTTTTAATCATGTTAATACTTCTCTTGTATGAAATAAATCCTTTCTTTGATGTGGAACATGTAAGTACATTGTTTTACTCATCTAATAAAACTGCAAAAGAAAAGAAGTTGCTCTCCTCATTTAAGCCAAGCTTCCTAGTTTTTCAATAATGTTGAGTCATTGCCAAGCTCAAGGTATAATCCATACATCATCTTTCATGGCCTATTAGGGAATATTTTGCTCATAACCATCTTTTTATGCTTATACAATCCTTGTTTTCTCTGAATATATGAAATCTTGAACAATAAAATTCATTTCTTCAATAATATTATGTTTCACCTATTTGAGCTTTTGATAAGGGGTTGGTTTATGCACACTTATCTTCACATCAAAGTCATGGTGGTTGTAGGAATTCTAACTTGCAGTTTGATTTTAAGTTATATTCAATGCTAGGTTACTAATTTTATTTAGCCTCACACCTAGTTAATAAAAGTGCCTTGATCGATAAAATTAAAAATCTACAAATTTATATTGGACAACAAATAAATTGTTTGTTTTATCTTATTATAATGTATTAAAGTATTGTAATAATAAACACCAAATAACTTTCCATATCGCTTACTGTTATACCTTGCTAATTTGTGTATGATAGAATTCAATTGTTACAATGTTGATGGTTTCATTTTGTAAATAAAAAATCAAAAATTAAAGGTAGTAGTTATGATTGGAGCTCAATAATTTTTCTAATGAGTTTAGGATCTTTGGTTTTTTATTTATTTACATTGAAAACTCATCAAGTCATTTTGAAGATTTATATGGGTAATCTCTAAATCTTAAGAGACATCATTTGAATTATTTTTAGTTTTCAAGTGCAAGAAGAGTGATGATGAAAGTCATTTAGTATTTGCATGCTATAAGGGCAGTATGAGATGCCAAGACATGGAAGGGTTTTTCCATATTGTAGGAAAGGCCATTGAGATCAAATGAGGAAACTTGTGCATAATGTAAAAGATAGAGGATTAAGAGTCAATGACAATTAAAAGGCCAAAGATGAAATGCAAACTGAGTGTCATAATGAACAAGGAGGCCAATGTTCTACCATGGAAAGCTAAACCTTTAAGGATAGTCATAGGACAAGAAATCATAGGAATATGTGATCAATCAAAGGGTTTTGGAAGTATTAAATGATAGTCATTTAAGGGTGGAGCTATGTCAAGGATAGTCTTTGCAATAAGAAGACAGTCATTTACAAGAACAATGATTTATAATTTATGTTATTAGGATCTTTGATTGGTGATCGATATTCCTTATAACTATAGGAATTGTTCATCCTCAATAAGATTTTTGACAGTCATTAATGGACTGTATCCTGATATCAGCCCTAACAAGTGTATGTCAATCTTATGGATTGTAGTCAATCTTTCATTCATAAAGGATAGTGGTCCAAGTAGATAATCTATCTTTTGTAGTTTTTTACTCTTTTACTAGTCCCAAATTTTCTTCATACTAATAATTGTAGAGATTAACTTTATTTTATACAACTTTCTTTCAAATGATGCATACTCAAAAGAGATATATGATAGTTTGTTCTTAATTGAGCATGGGTTGAATTGACCATGTGGCATTTCAACCAAGTTCAGTGCATGCTACCAATCTTATATTCACTTACAATTCCTCTCCAACACCTACTTTCACTTTTTTATAAAACCTATACCATTTCTTATGTATGTCCATTAACTTCTTTAACTATGTAGGAAAAAATAGATGAAAAGGAAACAAACTATGCGCCGTCTCATTTCATACTAGCCCATGGAATCATCAACTACACAATCACCACAAATGAAATAGATACAAATCTTTCACTCAATTTTCTTGCACCAAATATGTATTACAAATATTTTGTATATTTCACAAACAAGCTTGTATATATTTCAAACTACACTTCCTTACTATGTTTAGTTTTATGGTGTACTCTATCGACATAACCCTTGCACCCCCACTGGTGCAAGTGCTAGTAATAAAAAAGATGCAAACAAACTCCAAGGAGGGTTACTTCTAAAATGAAGTTGAGTGAAAGTGAGTAACCAATGACAAGGGGAGCACAAATTTAGGCAAGAGATGAAGTATATTTCCACATTGAAATTACTTAGTGGGCAAGAGAAATATGAAAGACCTTGATGAGAATGGACCCTAGAACTCAACCAATGAATGAGAACATTGAAATTGCAAGCCCAAGAGAGAAATGGTGGAACATACATGGATCATTTATTATCATTCTTGGTAGGTCATCCAAGCATGAGTTTTCTACTACCTCTTTACCACATAAATTGAGAAATCCATGCCATGATTTGAATTCATTTGATAATCAATGAAATGAAAAAAATAAAGAATTATAAAGCATACACATGGTTGAAGAGAAACAAAGAACCAAATCTAGACTATATATATCCATTGTAGTCTTCACTATGTGATAAAAGGAATCTTAGAAATTTGTCAAAATTGGAAGTAACTAGCATGAATAAGCTTAAAATATGTTACATTTCAAGCAAGGAATATACTGTCATTGTTTGGCATATTTAATATTACCTATTAATAGAAATATAATAATAAAGAATTTATGTTTTCTATATTGATTGGATCTATATCTATATTAGATGAAAAGAAGAAACCTCTAGTTAGATGGAAAAAATAGAGGCATTTTACTTATGAAAAGCACAAGTTTAAGCAAAAATAAATCTACTTTATATCATATTATGCATAAACACATTGTACAAAATATTTGTAACACTATTGTTGGAAAAAAATTGTACCCTACTACTCAACATAATAGTGAAAGTGATAGGTTCATGCCCTCATAGTTAGCATTCCTATTATTAGTGACATATAAGTTTTATCATATTCCACCAGATAACAAGAAAATTGGTAATGTATATGCACAACAATACAAATCCACCACTTTTATTTAATAATTTTCAAAGACAACAGGCTTACAAGAATTTATGTTATCCTGATACATGATTTTCCTACACATTATCCCTTATGATCATATGCAAGGGTTGATTGAAGGAATTATCGTTATATTTTTTTTAATAATGTTAAGTGTTAGTTGTTGTTTGGGAGATATTGCATATGATGGGTCATTCAACTCTAATGTGGACTAGTCATCTAGTTGGGAAATCATTTTTGTGCTTATGAAATGTTGTGCAATGTCATGTAAATTAGGGGTGCAATATGTTCATTCCATTTGTAGATATTGTCAAAATCAAGTCTACCAAGCATTTCAATGGCATTTAGACTTCCACCACTATTAAGGCCCATTGTGATAGCAACTCCCATTTTCATTTCTTGTGTCTATATCATTATCAATTTCCTCATCCTCTTCATGGTTCAATTTTGTCTCAATTATGTGGTCACTATGCCACATGTGGTAATTCTAATTTATGATAATCTCTTTTTTATGGCATCTATATCTATGATAATAGACGCATGGTAACAAAATGGCTACCTTAATTTACAAATCAATTTATTGTTATAAAATATATAGAGCAAGTTTAAACTAGCAAGAAAATAAAGATTTGCTTCAAACTACAAAGAAAAACCCACAAAAATGAATGCTAATTTACTAACAATACAAAATTAACAATTTTTAAAATTTCAAATAAAAAAATTAATTATTTGTTTAAAGCTTATGCATTGTAGGGCAAGTGCAGATTTGATCACAAAAACAAGGACCTTTATAACATTAATCACTAAATTTAGAGGGATGACATAGGACAAGTTTAAATTAAAAAAAATAAAGAAATCTTTACATCAAGTCTAGAGAGAAAACAAAAAAATAAATTTTAAATTGCTAAAATTAAATCTAACAACTCAAAATTAACACATCTTCAAAATAATATAAATTTCTAAATCATTTTTCAAAAACCTAACACAACACTATAACCACTCCAAATCTTATCCACAATTTAAAGTTGATAATAAATAATTACATAAGATAAGACAGTTCTAACTTAATGTAGAACTAAATTTCAAAGATTAATGTAGGAATGTTTTATGTAATCTTTATATGATGATATTATTTTAAAGATATTTTTTAATCTATTTTCTCAACATAGCATGGAGAATTAATCCAATCCAAATCTCAACAAACAAGAATGGATTATAATGGGCTATTTATGATCTAGAAGCTCTAATGTTTATTATTCACTTTTCTATATATGTTTTTTTTTTAAAATTTGGGAGGATAAGAATCCAAGCCCACCCTCTTAGAAAGCCATCTCAGAAAAACCCACAATGGGAGAAGTGAGTGTTTATTATCACTTGACATCCCTTCTAAGTAGGATGGTACCAATAAAAAAAAAGAAATTCCTTTAGAGACTTGCATAGATGAAAATGAGCTCTTCTTTGTTCATCATAATCAACACACCCATCAATGGATCTATTCATGTTTTTAGATTTAGAATAATACAATATACTCACCTCATAGATTCCTATTCAACACAACACAAAAATAAGTAATGGTGATTTCAGTAGCAATGAAAGCACTAAAAGATTTGAAGTAATGGTGATTGCAAGTCTTACATCTAGTAGTGCAACGAAGCCAACAAGAAAAAATGGGTAGAGCCTGTCAAAAAATATTGCAAAAACCTATCAAAGAAATCTTTTATGAAATGAAACAAACGATACCAATCTCTCTACATTTGTTGATTCAATCTATTTATAACAAGTGTAAGGTAGATCTTAAAATATTGGATTCTTGAGCTATCTATATAATATTTTTGTAGAGCCTACTGAAATCCATTTGATTCAGAGATTGAATTTAATTTGATTTGAATGCACTTATTACAATGATATTACAATGATATTATATGATTTTACAATTGTAAGATTTATTGAAGATTTTGAACTAAATAGTATTTGTCTTGCAGAAAAATCAATGACTGAAAACCACCAACTACTTTCCAGTTTGTGTGAGACATGTTTATAGTTGAAACATAATATGGCCTATTGGCTACTTACAATGCCATCTACTACCCCTTTACATCTTAGAATTTTTTTAAAAAGATTTGGTTGAAGCAGGCACTACAAATTCTACTTTTGAAACTAAATGTAGACTCTTCTACATATTTTCATCTATTGTAGACATGCATTTTAAAAATTGCACTATAACATATTAACTTATATATGATTTTCTATATGTTTAGCCACTAGATTATTCTGCCCTAAGGTTTAATCAAATTTAAATTTAATCTATTTTAACAACCATGTTGTAATTGAATTGCAAGAACAATTAAAAGACTACCACAATTCATCATTCAAATTATTGTCTTATCAAATTTGAACAAGAAAATTCAACTACTAGTTTGAGAAACCTAGTGAGGATGTTGAAATAGTTTGGATTGAGAAGTCCTAGCTTGTTGTGAAGGCTCAAATGGTAGCAAGTAAAATTCAAAGAGTTCAACTAACATTGGGATTGCATTTGTATGTGAAAAGTGGTGTCCAAATTCATTGATTTTGCACTTGCATGTTGTTGGAGGTTGCATGAGGGTTTCCAATTGTTATTGCTCATGAAATTTTACAAGAAAAGTGGTAAAATGAACAATTAAGCACAATTTATACCATTCGTAAACTTGATGCATGTGATCATTATTAATAATAAAAAGTAGGTCATTAATGCAAAAAGAAAGTAGGTGAGAAAACAAGCTTGTACTTGGATACTTTTACAGGGATTCAAATGAGTAGTGTACATCAAGAAATAGATAGAAAATGGAAGTAATCCTTCTAAAATCCACAATCCTATGAAAGATGTCACCAAATATTTGTCAATCTTATTTCATGATTAAGAGGTAAGTGGAAGTAAACAAAACATTGGGACGTATGAATGGTATATTGAATGCACAACTCTACCTTGAAACTTTACAAAACCAATTTTCAAACATACTTAACATTAAACCATCTTATAAAAAAATCTGTAAAAATGATTAGAACATTAAAAATTCAAAACATTAAATGTTTGAGACAAAAATTAGAAAATCTAACAATCCTTAAAAACTAACTATCTCAAAATATTTAAAATTTACAATTTTATCAAGAGATTTTATTTAAATCCTTTTACAAATGAATGAAATATGAAGCATGTGAATCTTATCTAATGAATTAAGAAAGAGAAACCATAAAAACGTACTCAAAACAAAACCAAAAAGAGGGGGGTAAATGAGACGTGTACAAGACACAAGTCCCAAACTAATTAGTATCAATTTCTTACCATTGGCATAAATAAAAATTGTTGTTGACCTTGAAGTTTGACACTCATTGTTAAAATTAAAACTAGTTTGATTTACATAGGATCTCTAGGGGAGAGGGGCCCATAGTGGAGCACCCTAACTTTGCATTTCTCAAAATCCTATGTGGAAATTTCAAATCACTCCCAATTTTATACAACAGTTTATTTGGAAACTCACGTGCTTCTATATTTCATTTTAGGGCCGCATCATCAAATATGATGCTGCATCAACATGCTTTTTGTTGAGGTATCGAAAAAGGCCCAAAAAAAGTGAGACCAATAGTGGTGCACTAAGTCATGTTTTATCGGTGCGCTGATGTGGCATCACATGATTTCTTAGTTTGAGTACTTTATGGATAAGAAGTGTTTTACAATTGGTTATTAATATGCTCCACTATGGGGCCCACTAAGGACTACTTCTATCCCCACTATTGGACTTTGCTCCACTATGGGCTCCTCTCCCCTTGTGCTAGGCAATATTACAATAGATTGGCTAGTTTGACTTTCAATGGTCGCCTTTGGACTTGGAAATTTGCTTGTGATTTATTAGACGCAATCCATTTAATAGACTTGAACCCACATCAATGGCATTCTTAACATATCCAACAATTGACAATGACATTGAAATTATTGTGCTTTGAGGTTTTGGAGTGGATGTCTTTCTAGAAGAGTAACTTCCATTGCCAGGAAGAAACATAATTGCTTGAGCCTGCAAATAACATCTACATCTTCTCACTTTCTATAAGTACAAGAACTATTGTCTATTAAAAAGAAAATAAACATATGATAGAATATGAAAATTAAATAGGGCTAACATCTATCTCATCTAATTACATGACATATTTTTTGGTACATAATCTCATAACATAACTTTAGAAGATGGGAAAAGCAAATGTATTGGATACCCTGCTAGCCCTCTATCCTTTAAAGCTTATCTTCTCTTTCAAACAACATCTTAGGGTTACAATCAACGATAATAACATTTGGATCCACTTTATAATGTACATAATACAAAATACATATTTCAAAAACCAATAAATTCTTGTTTACAGGAACATCATCATTTACAGGTGCAACATAGAATTTTGTCAATATAGATCTAATCTAAATATGCAACTCATAAGCCATGTTACCAAATGACTAACTACAAATAGAAGTTTGATTGATCAAATTTACTCATAAAACAGTGAAAGATCTAATAATTGTCAAGTATACAAAATCTTATTTTTTATGAATAACTCACGCCTGACACATGCAGACTTCAACATGACAAATATTCAAAGATTTCTTCTAAGAACACAAATCTTCTTAATATTAATGTACTACACCATTTGCAATAAGAAGGTATATGCTTAATATTAATGGTAACCATGAAAGTATTAGATATTTATATTTTATTATATTATGAAGAAACCTATTCAGTGCTTTTTGATGATTAGATGTAGAGAACCCAAAATATAGATAGAAAAATGCCTCAAAATGAAGTTAACCAAACTATGTGTTTTCCTTATGCATTTTATATTCTAAGCCTAGTATTTAACTAAATTTTCATTTCTTCCTTTATTATAGTGTTCAAATATTTTTAAAATTTGATAATGTATGAAGACAAGAGATTTTATCATTGCTTGCAAAGAGGTTACTAACAATAAATATTAAAATGAATGTACTATATATACACGCACAACAATCCTACATCAAAAGGGTTTGATTATATATACTTAGCCAAGTCATTTTGTCTCTTATTTAAATGTTGAAAACAAATATATGAATATATATATATATATATTAGTTTTTATTCCTTTGTAGGAAAGTTGCAACAAAAAACTTAATGTTCTTTATCAGGATCTTGGTGTCAGTTTTGATCTAATTGTAATCAACTTGAATTGACTAGTCTTGCAAAGTCCAAATAGAGTTCAAGTTTGGACAATATATGTTGTATCAAATTTTTTCTTCCATGCATGTTCCTTTGTATGTCCTATCCATATTAAAACTAATATGTTATTTTAAATCATGTAGACAATGCTCAAAGATACAAATAAATATACATCCAAAGCATTATTAAAATGTACAATAACTTTCATTTTTGACTCCATGGGTAATGCAAAGTGCAATATAATGGGTGGTAACCATTATGCAATGTCACAGGGGTGTTTGTGCAAAAACTACAATGGTTCAACCATCAACTACAAGGCACTTTCCTATATGAATAGCAAAGAATTGTACCTTTCTTTGATGCAAATTTTCCCTGTTTATCCATCTTTAATTTCTAGACACTAGTGTATGGTGATGACCATATTTATAAATATCATATTCAAATTGGACACAAATTTAAATTGAAAATCATACTAGAAAGGGATGAAAAACATTTTGCTTACTAATAAAAATAAGTTTAGAAGTTAGGAGGAGAGTGTAGTAGACATACTTATAGGTTGCACTCCTTAGAATAGATTGATTATGCCATATATACAACAAAAACAATATGTATTTTCCTAGAACCAGGGATGAACCCCTGCCAGCATCTATTAGCACTTGGTGCCAAAGCTTTCTAGAAAAGGACAAAACTCTGAGGCAATTCAACAAGTTGTCATAGTAAAATATTTTTTTCTAATTTTGATCATGTTTTCTCTATATTTTTTTAATTATTTCTACCATTCTCTAGACATTAGTTTTTTTCTTTTATATTTGGTTCTAAGAGTTTCAACCAATTTTATGTTGTTTTGATTGATTATATGGACTGGTGAAATATTCATTAGCTAGAGGATTATGTAATGTTAAAATTTATATTGACAAGTTTATCTCAAAGAAGAAAATATTTAGAGTCATAAATGAAAACATGCTAAAAGTAACTTATGGAATTTAGTTAACCCCCAGTTTTCATTCACTCAGCTAACATTCTTTTTACCATCTAGATTCAAATTTTGTCTAAATTTTTACTAGCATTTTATGTAAAATATTTTGACTAGCTTGTCCTTGAAAATGTTTATATACTCTATATGCTACTTAACTATCCATGAGTGGACTTTACACTATCCCTTGTACTTATACAAAAATAGGCCATTTAAAAAAAAAAAAAAAAAGAGGGTAAAAACTTTATTGAATTAGAACAACATTGCAAAGTCCGAAGAAAGAAGCCACAAGGGGCCCAACGAAACAAGAATTAATTCACACCCAAGAAGCACCTCATATCCTTAGCAACCCACTCCTCAAGAACAGGGGCCATGTCATTAGGAATATTGCCCCAATCATCCACATACCAAGAATCAGTCCTCTTCGTCGCCCATCTAGCCAACCCATCAGCCACCCTATTCCACTCTCGGGGAATATGGCGGAAAACAATGGAATCCAAAGAAGAGTACATAGAAATAATCTGCTTGACAACCACAACTAGTTGTCAATTCACATCCTCCAAATTTTTCCTATTCAACATATCAATAACCACCTGAGAATCAGATTCACAGACAATCCGTTGCCATCCAAGGCCAACCGCCCGCTCCATTGCCAAGAGAATAGCGCTCACCTCCATAAGATTATTAGTTTGCAAACCACGATACATAGAAAAGAAGAAAACCACCACTCCTAAGCTATCCCTACCAATACCACCAACTCCAGCATGCCTAGGATTACCCCTAGACGACCCATTCGTATTGATTTTTAGCTCTCCCAGAGTAGGTGGACACCAAAATCCATCATGAGCAACCCTCTCACGCCCATGCCTACGATGCACTTTGCTCAAAATACTCTTGTCCCCAGTGACAAGACCCAGAGCATTAACCACACCCAAGTCCCTAGGATCAATCGGCACAGACAAATCACACTTTGCAGTCAAAGTCTCCTGTAGAGCCCCAAGGATTCGCCTCCAAAGTTGCCCCATGAGCAATTTCTTATCCAGGAAAATTCTTCTGTTATGGTCCAACCAAATTTTCCAAACAATCAAACTAGGACCAATGGTCCAAGCAATTTTAAGAAAAGAGGTTGTGGTGGGAAAAGATCCCTGTCTCTTCCAAAAATGCTCCAAAGAAGAGACATGGCAACATGGTAAGCCCCAGAGATTCCACCAGTGATGCCAAATAGTCTTAACAAAAGAACACTCAAAAAAGAGACGTGAGAAGCATTCTTCATGCTGACCACATAGAATGCACATGGAGGGGCCCTGGAACCCTCATTTCCAAAGATTGTCCCAAGTAAGACACTTACCTTGGACCACAAGCCAAGAGAAAAAATTACACTTAGGCCAAGTAAATTTATTCCAAACGTGCTTCCACCAAGAAACCTGTTTATCCAAAACCTGATAACCAAAGGCAACTAAAAATTTACCTTTCAAATCAGGACCCCAAGCAAGCACATCACTCCCCTGGAGAGAATTGCAGGCACGACCCAATAAAATCTTAGCAAGCTCTTGACGATCCTCCACCGCACCACCAAGAGGCCAATCCAAGGGTTCCTTCCACCTGGATATAGAAATTTGACCCAATGAATGTTGAGATTTGAAGTCTACCACATGACACCAACCCGCCTCGTCAAAAATCTGGCACAAGTCTTGGAGGTGGAGATGAGAGGACACAATGGGTGGATGTCCATCCCAAGAATCATGCCAAAAGAGAGCATCCCGACCCCCATTACAAATCCAAAAAAGTCCCTGTTTAATAAGCTTGGCACCCTATTTAAGGGTACTCCAGATCATAGAACCTTTCCCCTCCATACTGAATCTTACAACCTCCCTACTTTCCACTACCCCCAAATATTTGAAGGTCAGAATTTTAGCCCACCGCAGATGTTGGTTTAAGCACCAACGCCAGTACTGCTTAGCAGCCAAGGCCTGCCCACTCAAATCCGTCCATTGTAGACCAAGAACCCCCTCCTGCTTTAGCCTACAAACAACATCCCACTTCACCAAACTCCATTTTCTATGAAGAAGGTTGCCAACCCACAGAAACTGACGAGACAATTTCTCAAAATTTTTAATAAAACTTGATGGAGCAGAAAGAACAAAGAACCTATAAAGAGGGAGAGCCTGGACCACCGACTTTAGAAGAGTCACTCTACCTACTGAAGAAAGCCACCTACAAGTCCAATGATTGACCAATCTTTGAAACTTTTCAAGAGTCTCTTGCCAAAACCTTTTAGGGAGGGAACGAATGGCAAGAGGGATTCCAAGATAGGAAAAGGGAAGCAAACCCATTTGGAAATGAAGAATACCAGCAATTCTCCTTTGGATAGCCTTAGGAGTGTGGAAAAAGTAGATGAAGGACTTCCCCTCATTAATGCACTACCCAAAAGTAGCCAAGTAACTGTCCAACACACTGTGCCAGTTGAGAGCCTCCTCAACCTTTGCCCTACCCATCAAGGCAGTATCATCTACGAAATTGAAGATGAGACTGAGGGGGAATATCATTTCCCCAACTCCATCCTTGAAGCAAGCCATACAAAAATAGGCCTTAATAAAGTTTAAAATGCATAATTATTTTGGGATGGTTATCTCATTTAATATGCTAGTATTCTCCTAATTAATCTTGTAGGAAAACTTGACCTCTTGTGCAGTATCAAAATTTCAACATGTTTTATTGTCTCTATATTTAGTGTTGTTGGAATAATTCATTTTTTACACTAATTCTACATCTCCATTACATTATATTGTAATGAAATATGGTACAAATTGTAGAACCAAGTAGCACACTACGGTAAGCTTGCAGTGAGAAACACATTAAAGAAGACAAATATCAATAATATGTTTACTATTTAACTTATATTTACTATGAAAAAATTGATTATTATTTTACTTATGTGAGTGTGTTTTTGATAAAGTAAGCAACATTTACAAGGTGTTGCACCCTTTACACAAAGAGCTCTCAGGGCCAAAAAGAAGCTAGTTCAAAATAGGACATGAACTAGAAAGAGAAGCTAGACAAAAGGGAGGTGATCCCTTACAAGCAGGAGCCACTAGGGCTCAGTAGAACAGGCCAATACAAGCCACACACATAATAAAACCATGACATGAACAACCGAAAAACAACATGTCGAACAAAGGATGAGGACTAGACAACCCCAAAATCTGAGGAGGTAGATCTAACTCCCAAAACCAGAGGACGCGATTTTGGGAGTCCCTTCTTTTTTTCTTCATAACAAACCAGGAAGGATTGAACATGAAGTCCATCGAGCAAGGAAAGATGAGTGGTTCCTCAACAACCACCATGGACAAAGAGCCACCACACAGCAAAGTTGGCAGTGTAGAAGAGCAGTTAGGATCATTCGAAGGATCAACAGAAGTGTTCATTGAGGGACAGATAGGCTCGACTGACACAACAACAACAGTACAGGGCAACAATTTGGTTCCACAGAAGGGATAGCCAGAGGAGGATCTTGGGGAGACACAACCTCCAAGGAATGATTGATTTAGAGGTATTTCTATATTTTTTCCTTGGAATTTTTTGCCACACAATAGGTCATTAAAAAAATTTATGTTACCTTTCTTAAAGATTTTTATCATGGTGAAATATCTTTGACAATTTGAATTCAATATCTAGTCAATTCCTATAGATATTAGGTGCTTATTGTTGAATGATTTCTTTAATTGTAATTCTTATTATAAACTATTAGCTCCTTTAGCATTTTCATCTTCTTCATAGAAAAAGTAACACTCAAAGACACAACCAGTAGCAAACCCTTTGGAACTGCAACCATAATAATTATCATGGTAATTGCAATGAAGTTTAATATGGAAATTGCATACTTAAGCATGATACATGATAATTTTGCTTGGTAGGTACTTGAACATGATACATTGAGGAGGGCATGGGGCTCATGATTCATATTTTTATTTTTTGGTTTTAACCTTCATGTACTTAAATTTACAACCATGATCATGCTCCAAGAGTCATCATACTGGTGACAACTAATCAACAAAATCTTATGTTGTCATATTCCAAATATGCCACTCAAGTCATATTAGATTATTTTCTCACTATAGCTTGTTGTGGAAACGTAAAACACACAAACTTACAATAATATTGCAACTCAAGTTAGTTGAAAAGAAATAATGAAGATTCTAAAATGGAATAACAAAATATATAGACAAGTGTAGTGACAAAAAATGTACTCCTTTACATTTTCTCATTATGTTTGAATCCCCCTAATTAATTGGACTTAATTAAGCCTCTAATTGACCCAATTATGCATTTAAAATAATAATTAATCATTTTTTTCTAAAAGCGAAACTTGTATTAAACAATTGCAAACATTAATTTACACATCTTGGAAAATGTGTGTCCTAGGTTTAGGGCCTAGGACCCATTTTCCCAAGGGAGAATGGGCCCTCCTTAGACTTACGATCTCATTTTCTAATATGTTTTTGGAAACATTTTTATGATTCAAATTTAGGTTGCAATTGTTGGCCTTTGATGTTTAATTGTCGAGAAATTAGAAAATTACCTATAAATACAAAGTCTTTTTATCAATTCAAGTCTAAGGAAAATTAAATAGCAAGTGACAATTCAAATTTCACAAGAGAAAAGATTATTGTCAAGAGCTTTCAAGAGCAGATTTACCAGTCTTCTGCATCGACATTCAAGATCTCAAGCATCATGTCAAAGTTATTTACATCTATGCATGTTTTTGGAGCTAACATTGTGATGTAGGTTTCAAGTTTTCAAGCATCAATTCAAGTGTCAAGATCAACATCCAATCAAGAAATTTATTGCAAGATCCAATCCTTAGAGAGATGTGTTAGAGTTCAGTCCTCCAAGGGCAGCCATAAATGGGTTTGGTGAGTTGCAACAAGCTAGTGTTTGTTTGAATTCATTCTTTTCATTATTATTTCATTTCAAGGTTTAATTACCAAAATGGGTTTTGACCAAGGAAAACTCTGGGAATTCATCAAAATAAACAATTTTTCTCCTCTTTGTGTGTTTGCAGATTTGTAGGTGAAGAAGGATTGAAGATTGATCAAAAGTGCAATTTTGCAAAGTTGTCAAAGTTGTCAACAAAGTTGTCAAGCAATAGAATCTTACTTGCCGAAATTATTTCCAACTTTCTCATAGTGAGATCCAAAGGAACCAAGAGTATAGATCCAAGAGTAGAGGATTGTGAAATTAGATTTTGGATCCTTGTAGCAAGAACAATTTTCCCTAGGGCGAATCAGTCCTAGGAAGACACTCAACAACTTTTGGTGACTGGTACACATCAACTTACCCTTCTTAGATCTATCAGAAGTCTGTTGTTTATGATTGCTTTATACTTTAAATTTATGATTCAAGTTTTACATTGCATAACTGACTTCATTTAGTATTTTTAGTTTTTTTGCCCAAAGTGCATTCCAGGCATGTTTACCCTATCTTGCCATAAAAGGAAAACAACAAGATCTCCAATAAGGTTGACTCACCTAAGGGTTGAAAGTCAATCCTACCTTTGGGGATCTCTTTTTCCTAATGAAACAAGAAAGATAGTTGCATCATATCCAATCATCCCTCCATTTTGATTCACCTATTTTTCAGTGTTTCAACAAGACACAGATTTATGTGGTAAAACCTTGACAATATGTCAAGGAAACATCCATGGGGCAAAGTATCAGTATTCTTATTGATCAAAGAAACTGAATACAATATTCACACAACTATTGCTCTTCAATTACAATTCATTATAATTATTTTTTTCAAGGCAACAAGATATATATAATATCTTTAACTTGTGTCAAACTTAGAAAAAGACCATCTTTGTTTTTATTGCTTGATTTTTATTTTTTTATTGTTTTATATTTTTGTTTTAAATATTTATCTTTTCCAAAGATTTAATATTTTGTTGAATTTCTATTTCTTTTTTTTCATTATCCAACAATATCCACCTTGATAATAATTTACCAGATACTTTATCATGCCCATTCATCACCTTTGTGCAAGTTAGGAGAAGTCAAACTCCACTTCAACTTCTCTAACTATACTAGTTTTGTAAACATGTCTACACAATTTTCTAGTGTATGAACTTTCCCAAGATATACTCCACCTCCATCAATAACCTATCTTACAAAACGGTATTTAATTGCAATATGCTTAGTCCTACTATGATAAGCTAGATTTTTAGTCAAATATATAGCACTTCGGCTATCACAAAATACAATCACCTTGTCTTGCACTTTTCCAAACTCACCCAAAAGACCCTTTAACCAAATTTCCTCTTTACATGCATATGAGACACCCATATACTCTACCTCAATAGTGGATAAAGCAACTATTTCTTGAAACTTTAACATAAAAAAATAGGTCCTATTACAAGAGTAAAGACATAACCTAATGATAAATATTACAAGACACCAAGAATCCAAACTATCCTAGAATTATTGTAGACCAACTATATATATCAAACTAGAAATGAAAAGTTTAAACCTACAAATAGTAGTTTATCCAAAAAAATCATAAAACTAGTTTCCAATATTATGTTGAATGATGCAGATCAACGATTGAGGATCCAAGAATGGATTCTCAATCGTTGCAGCAAACTCAAGCATAATATTTTAAACTTTCAAAACATAAATTGCAACAAAAAGCATGAAAAGGCATCATTTTTATTCATGAAATCCCATACATAAACAAATATGATAGGTGCACACTCATGTAGATGAATATTAAGTCTATCTACTGGAATCAAGTCCCAGTCCAAACTCTATCTCATATTATTTTCAAAATCAGCATGAAAACCCTCTTTTGTTATATAAAGACTCTCCATTTTACTCCATAATCCTATTGTTGTTGCCTCTTCAATAATATTGAAAATAACATCATATACTAAACACAACCAAATTGTGCTAAGAGCTCTTATATCTAGATCCTCCCAATCCTCATCAATCATATTTGTAGATTTCTTTGACTTTCCTACCAACACTTTGTGCAATCTTTGTTGCACTAAAAAATCACACATCTTAAGCTTCCATAGCTCAAAATTATTCTCTCTAATGAATTTATCCAACTAAAAGCTTGCATTTGAAACCTTTGACATTTGATGCTACACAATAAAACACCAAATCCCAACATGGACACTACAAAATAACTACTCCGATACCACTTGTTGCAGAAATGTAAAACCCACAAAATTAAATAATATTACAACACAAGTTAGTTGTAAAGAAATAATGAAGATTATAAAATGGAATGACAGAATAATAGACACTTGACACAAATTTACATGGTAAAACCTTGACAATATGTCAAGGAATCATCCATGGGGCAAAGTATCGGTATTCTTATTGCTCAGAGAAACTGATTACAATCTTCACATAACAACTACTCTTCAATTATAATTCATTACAATGACAAGACTCAGAAAACATTACATCTATATGGACGCATGCACAAACACTATATTAATACATAAATTTGAGATGCTAATACCAATGAAACTTAATTCGTCAATTAATATATGTTAGAGTAATAAGATGTTTACTTGATTAACTTAATCATTTTGATTAATTAATTAAGTCACCTTTACTTAATTTCACTTAAGCTAAACTTAGGAATCTTTATTTATGCATTATTAAATTAATCATGTTGTCTCGTTCATTATGATCTTGACACTTTTCACATGCTAATTTAATCTTCATCCTAGGGTTTTCACTTTAGGGTTTTGATCTCCTTTCTTAAGGATTCATCTCTTTGTAATTATTAATTCCTATTAATGCATATTTTATTCATGTTTGCAGAGCACCATTCTTGTGCCTCTTGATCTTCTTTGGTGAGGTAATTTGTTT
>VDFB02058242.1:36253496-36440707 GCA_007258455.2 Sequoia sempervirens
GGTATATAGGGGTAGGTTAGATAAAGAGATGTAGAGTGAAGTTTGGTGGAAGAGAGAGAGGAGGGAGGGATAGGTAAAGATGGATAGTTGAGATAGATAGAAGGATAGAGAGAGATAGGTAGAGAGAGGGTGATGATAGATAGAAAGAGGGAGAGAGGAGAGATAGAATGAGGGGGAGGGAGGGAGAGATAGAGAGAGTAGAGAGGGAGAAGAGAGATAGAGAGAGGTGATAGAGAGAGAAATAGAGAGGGAAATAAGGTGGATATATTGAGAGAGAGGAGGCAAGGAGGGAGAGAGAAATAGATATAGAGGGAAAACTAGGTAGAGAGAAGTAGATATGAAAGGAGAGAGAGGTGAGACAAAAATAGAGAGAGGTCTAGGTAGGTAGAGGGAGGAGGAGATAAAGAGAAGTATAGAGGGAAGGAGAGAGGGAGGAAGAGGTAGGGAGGCAGAGAGAGGTGAGAGAGATAAGAGAGAGGAGGGATGGATAGGTAGGGAGAGAGAGGTGAGATAGAGAGAAAGAGAGTAGAGAGGGAAGGGGAGAGAGAGAAGTGAGATAGGTGATATAGATGTGTGATGGAGAGAGAAGTAGAGAGGTAAGGAGGAAGGTGGAGAGATTGAGAGGGAAGGAGGGGGGAGAGAAAGAGGTATAGAGGGATAGGTTAGATAGCGAGAAGTAGAGAGAAAAGAAAAGGAAAGGAAGAGAGAGAGGGAGAGAAGTGAGGAAAGGAAGGAGAGAGGGGAGATAGAGAAAATTGTGAGAGGGAGGGAGGGAAGGAGAGAGAGGCGAGATAGAGAGAACTAGAGAGGGAAGGAGAGAGAGAATGGTAAGATATAGATTAGAGAGGGAAGGAGAGAGAGAGAAGTAGAGAATGAGAGAGAAAGAGGGGAGAGAGAGATAGGTAGGTATAGAGAGAGTTGATATAGAGAGTAGAGAGAGATATATAGAGATAAAAGGAGAGGGAGGGGAGATAGAGAAATGTAGAGAGGGAAGGAGGGATGGAGGGAGATAGATATTAGAGAGGGAAGGAGAGAGAGATGGACATGTAGAGACGTAGTTCTTGAGCTCAAGGGAGAGAGTGTTATATAAAGGGATGGAGATAGAGAGAGAGAGGTCTAGAAAATAAGAGATGAAAATGAGTGAGATAGAGAGAGAAAGATGAAATTTGACCTCCTGATTACTAAAATTTGACCTCCTAATTACTAAAACTTGATATGCTGATTATTGAAATTTGATTAAGTCTGAAATTTTTTAAAATCTTCCAAAAACTAGAATTTGCATTATAACTCCTACAGATCTGAAACCACTCTCAAACATCCTGAAACTATATACATGAAATATAACTTAACGTATAAGAAAGTAAATGTGCATATGTAAATGTCAACTTATACTTAAATGTTTATTTCATGTATATAGTTCCCTTGGCAAAGAAAGAGAAAATCAAAGAGTTTAGAAAAATGCATTCCAAAAGTCTTGAATGACATTTGGCGAGCGCCAAATAGGTTGCATTGGGAAATACCAACCCAATGGGTTGGATTTTGCATTGGGCATCCAACCCAAAGGTTTGGACAACCATTGCATGCAAAAGACATGATTTTTTGAAAGGGTGCCAAATTTCCTCATATTTTCGTCTATGCTTCCCGTCTCATTTGCACATCTTTCAATGCAAGTTTATAAAAAAATTGTGATATCGTTAACCTCTCTCTTAGCTATCTAAATATATAATTCTTTTTTCATTTTGATTTAGTTAAGGTTTTGATCCATAACTTCTATTATAATGCCTCTGTTTTTGGTCAAAAACCAACATGTGCTAGTTTTAGGATAAATTTTTACTCGTTCATCAAAACGTGAAACAAATTACATTTTTTGAAACTAGACTTCATTTTACACATGATGAAAAAAAATCAATTTTCAAAAAATTTAGGTGGGAGCATGCTCAAATTTTAGTTTTTTAGGATGTGTCTACTTTGAAAATTCATAAAATATTATATTTATTAAAAAATAATCCGAAAGAATGAGGATAAACTACATGGTGTTAGCTAATTTCTCATCGTTGGGATTTCTGAAATTCTAAAAAAGGTAATCAAAAAGTGGTGAGCCCTTAGGCGCTATGCTGTTTTTTTTGATAAAAATAGTACTTGTTTTGCCCCCCTTTTTGAGACCCTTAATCTTCATTAATTTCAAAAAGAATTAGTAGCTTAGAAACTAGACTCAGAGTACTTCAACTTTTGTTTTTGCTACATCTTGAAATTTTGAGTGTAACCATCTTCATTTTCTAATGCAAATCAGATTTTGCCGATTTAGAAAAAAAGTGGCATCTTAAGAGTCAAAATTGTGTCATAGATCCATGCACTTACCCATACATAGATGGACATGTGCATTAAAGATTTCATCTC
Organism: Sequoia sempervirens; assembly: GCA_007258455.2. NCBI lineage: Eukaryota > Viridiplantae > Streptophyta > Pinopsida > Cupressales > Cupressaceae > Sequoia > Sequoia sempervirens. Next base: position 36,255,894 of record VDFB02058242.1, read on the forward strand.
ATATGTAAATAATAAAATATATATTTTTTATATTTTTCAATAAATTTAATATATATATAAACAATAAATATAGATAAATATTAAACATATTATATGTAAAATTTTAATCAATATTATATGTAAAATCTTTATATTTAATAATGTATAATTTATAAAATATTAAACGTATAATAGCTCAATATTATAATGTTATGCTAAAAATATTTAAATATATAAATTGTAATTTTATTTCATAATATTCAATTAATAATATTTTAGAAAATATATTTTATAATCTAAAATTATAAAGAAAATATCATCTGAAAATAAGTATTTAAAAAATATTTTGTAAAGCAATAGAGAGTATAAAATATAATAATTTATATTATGTCAAATATAATATAAAAGGATAATGTGAAAAGCAATTGTTCTTTCCCTAAGTGCAAACTTTAAATGTTTAAATGGTGCTGCTTATAAGCTAGGTTTAAAGTAGGGATGACATTCATTTGTCATAAACATTCATTTTAATGTGAGAGTATATTCCAAGATTTTAACATGTTAAAACACAATGTAGCATGACCTTGCTAGCTAGAAGAATTTAAACAAGTGATATCTATAAAAAAAGATATCCATCTTCATACTACGTAAAATAAATTCCTTTTAATCACTCTCAATGAGAATCCTTTCTTAATCATATTTATCCATTTAATCCAAATTAGAAACCCAATCCATTATAGATCAATCTATACTTGAGAATTCTTTGATATTACTCCTGTTCACTTGTTTTATATTTCCCTAGGGAACCTTCAGAGTCTCATGATTTCAATATTTCTCTCTTCAAATATGTTTAAGATAATTTTGTGAATTGATGAGAGGTCTAAAAGTCTTCTTTTGGGGCTAATGCACTACACATGATCACCAACACTTGGAAAGACTAATTGATGTAGGATGTGATCAATAGATTGATCTCTAGAATTGAAAAAAATGACTCCTTATAATATTTTAATATGCTATCACTTGTCACTTGAGAGACATAAAAGGAAAAGAGAGAACAACCTAGAAATACAACCTAATCTAGGATCTCATACCTAATGAAGATTATATGTATTTTCCTCAATTCCAAAGTGAATGCAAGGCAATGGAAAAAAGAAATAGGTAAAACATTAAAAAAAATAACAAAGAATATCCTAAATAGTCATGAACTTTGGCACTTCTCATAGAGTTTCATGAACACATGTTGAATAAATCCTCTACTTCATCTATGGGCTTGACAAGTGGTGATTGCACCAAATCACTTTGGAAACATTAATTTTTTCACATGCCCTTTGCTACAGTTTTACATTTTCCCAAACATAGCATATGAAAGCCTGTTAAAATTTTCCAAATACACTAGGATTTAATTTAGTTTTAGATCAGTAAAATTCAAGTTTCAGATAAACTGAAATATTCCACATGTGCCTTCTCGTGCATTGCTCTTGTATTTTGTTCATTTGCTCGAAGAGGCTTAGAGCCTCATGTACCCGGCCATGCATTGCACATCTTGCAATCACTGCTATCTAGGAGAAATCTCACTAATGCATTTTGTCAAATAAATGTCGCGCTTTATGTAATCTTCCACATTTTGTGTATATGTCTATCAAAGGAGTTATCACTATAAAATTAGACTTAAAACCACTTTTGATTACCTGTTCATGGATCTCCATACCTTGTTCCAAAGCTACCAAGTCAACACATGCTGGGAGAACACAAGAAATTAAGGTTTTTGAGATTGGAATGATACCTACAATAACATTTGCTGAAAAATCCTTAGATACTCCTCTCCCTAACCCTTTTGTGCATGACCTGCAATAATTAGTGTTCATGACACCATGTCTCATTATTTCATTCTATTAAATAATTTGTGTACCCTCTCTATACTTACACATTGTATGTACATTTCCATCGAGGCACTCTCCATAGTGACATCAGACTCAAGATCTCTCATAATTATCTCCTTGTGGATTTCCATTCCCTATTCCAAAGCTGCTAAGTTGGCACATGCAAAGAGAGCACAGGCTAATTTTTTTGAGGTGAGTTTCACACCTACTTGTTGCATTTGTTGGAAAAGATCCAACACCTCCTTTTTCCTCCCATTTTGTGCATATCCTAGAACCATCAGTGTCCAAGACAAAACATCTCGCTGATCCATCTTGTCTAATATTTTGCGTGTCTTGTCCAAACTCCCACATTTAGCATACATATTTATTAGACAATTCACCATAGGGACCTCATACTGAAATCCATTCTTAATAATTTCTTTATGAATATGTATACCCTCTTCAAGATTTGCCAACTTGGCACAAGTGGAGAGAACAATGCTGAAGGTCCTTGAGTTTTCTTTCACACCGACCTCTTTCATTTCTTGAAAAGTCTATAGGACCTCATCATCCCAACCATTTTGTGCATAGCAAGCTATCATTACGGAATTGTCTATGCAACCCTCAAAACGGACATTTGACCATATTTATTAATTAGTTAAAAATAAAGATACAATGCATTTTTTATTTTTAATTAATTAATAAATATGGTCAAATGTCCGTTTTGAGGGCTGCATAGACATTGCCTATCATTACAGTCCAGGATACATTATCTTGTTGAGGAATCTTGTCAAAAACATCACGTGCTATCTTTAAATCACCACATTTTGCAGCCATATTTACAAGGTTACTCTCAATGAAAAGATGTGACTGCAATCCACTCTTAATTATTTCTCCATTGATTGTCATACTAGCCTCTAGATGTGCCAATTTGATGCATGTCAGAAGAACACTCGCATAAGTTTGCAAGTTTGGCCTAAAACCTAAGAATTGCATACATTTAAAAAACTCATCTAACTCCTCGGCCTATCCATTCCATGCATACCGTACAATAATTGCATTCCACATAGTAGAGAGCAAAAACACCATTGCATCCACAAGAATCGACCAAATGACAAGCCCTCACTCTTGACACCCACTTGTAGAGCTAAGGAATATGAAGAGATCTACAACTTCAACTTACAATATTTATTAATGTCATAGCCATTTTCAGAGTTGGGGTAGAATGCAAGTTGTGTATGATACAACAATGAAAACCAAAAACTCCCCTATTATTTTTTAAAAAATGAGATAAAAGAACGACGGGAAAAAATTAATACCCATGATCACTTTGATCATATTGCAAGGCCTATGAAAAGCAATGAGCCGTTGATTATATATTTTAGGTTGGGCATGTTCATATTGCAAGGCCAACTCAGAACATAAAAAAAAAAATACACCCAAGAAGGGTTGGTAGCATTTTTTACCTAGTCATCTCTCACTTTATCTTGGCCCCATTAAGTATTTCTATAATTCCACTTTCAAGCACTATGAGTAAAATCCATAAATGACCTTCACATAGAGCTTATAGGGTGACGTCGATAAGACATTAAAGGTAAAACACAAATTAATTGAAACACTACATAATTGGTTATATAAAAATATAATTGTATACACATATATGCATTGTATAATATAAGTAGGTACATAATTTTGTTGAATGTTTTTTTTTTAAAACAATGAGGTCCCTTTGGATAATTTGCATCTAGTTTGCATCGACCAAAGTTACATAAGAGTATCTCTTTATCTTTTTTGAAGCCCCTCTTTTAAAGTCTTGAACATATGTAGTGAAACACAATGTTGATTAGATTCCTTTGAACAATTAGTATCAAGTTTGCATAAGCCAAAGTTGCATAAGAGATTCACTATGTCTTTTTTGAAGGTCCTCTTTTAAATTCTTGGAATTTTTATGCAATGAAACACAATGTTAGATGATAAATCCATAATTTGTAAATATTTAACTAGATATGTAAATTTAACAAATTTTTTTACAAGGGTAAATCTTGTTTTCTTTTCTTTTCTTAATTGTCGATTGTCCACCTGTACAAGATAAATTTTGTAATTGATTAGTTTTATTATTTTTACTCTATTAAAGAAGGGAGTAATTAGAAGTTTATAACTTTGAGAGAGTGTAATTAATTGTACATACTTGAACATGCTATTATGAGAGCAATTGTAGGTGAGCTTCTTCTTTCTTTCTAATAATGTTGTATGGATTTTTTTTTCATTTTAGAATAGTTGTCAAAAGAGAATTTAGGCTCTATGCGAAGGCCTTTTATGGATTTGAATCTTGACATTGCTATAAATGTGAGGCCTCATCTTTCAGTTTTACCAATATTAATTGTGACTTTATTTAGTGTAAGGCCTTGTGATTTGTATATAGTGATAACCCATCCCATGGATAATGGTACCTCTCTACGGTTGCCTCGTGATATGTTGTATTGGTATGGTTTTTATTTTTCTTTCATCCCATGGTGGGCCATTATAGTTATCAACTATTATTGTAACATATGTTGACAATTCAGGTGGTTTAGATATGAAGGGATATACAATATCTTTGACTTGGCCAAGAGATCCATTTACAAGTCCAACTTGGATCCATAGGTTTGTTGTAAGCATGACACATTGGCATTTTCTTAGTAATACCTCTTGGAGAAGTTGCTTGTCATTATTATCGGTACCTAATTTAGGTTGTGTATTTATTGCATAGCTGAGTGCAACAAGTAGATCAAGTAGTTTCAACATTTTTTTGCTGTGTAATGTTACTATCTCATTTGTAGCAAATAAGTGTATCGATTGGTCAAAATATTCTTGTTCAATTGTCATTAGTTGCTTGTTTGTGTGAGTCATTAATAATTCTCAATCATGTTTTGTTGGTTTTGCATTGCACATATTTTATAATGTCTGATGAAATTATATTTGAATTGGATTATCACCTTCTTGTCTAAATATTGTTTGTAATGTGGCAATTGTATTAAATTTGTGTGATACGTTTCTTGCAGTTGTGTGTGATGCATAGATATGTTTATCTATAGCAGGTGGTAGTTGTGCAAGGTCTCCTATAAGAATTATAAACATGCCACCAAAGTAAATATTTTGTTGATGGGGGTTTGCTTCACATAACTTGCTATCGATTTTCAATAGTAGTTTTGGCCCAATGAAGCTCATCTCATCAATGAAAATGTATTGTATATTTTTCATGTCTTCTTGAAATGTTGGCAATATTTGGCCTTAGAATGGTTTTATTTCTCTAATTGGAATCTTGAGAGTTGCACGTATAGTCAAGGCTTGTATATTAAATGCTACAATTCTTGTTGGAGTGAGAACAAGGAGCACAAGTTTACTCTTTTTGGAATGAAAGTATGAAGTGCATTTCTTATGCAACCAATTAGATAAGATTTTTCAGTGCCTGCAATTCCTTGTATGACCATTTGTAGTAGTTGTTCAGAGCATTTATCTATCAAGAATGATTTGCAATTATAGTAAGCACTAGTTGTTGTTTCGATAATAATGTATAGTTTTGGTTGTAGAAATTTGAGGGGAAATGAACATCTTGTTGGGACATCTTGTTTGTGTGTAAAAATTGAACTGCAACATCATGTAAATGTGCAAGAACATTGTGATTTTCTCATTTCTTATTATTTTCAAAATCATGTTGACCGGGCATTTTAAGTTCGTTTAAATTGAGATTGTTAGCAAGTCCCAATTGAGATAATAAATCTCATTCATTCATTCTAAAGTATCTTGTTTATCCATATCTTCATTAGAATAGTTATCCTCTTCAAAAACATCTTCAATTTGATCAATGCGACTAATATGCCATGCATTGTATTTTTGTGTATTCATGTCCTTCCAATTATTGATGATTTCTTGTTTGGTAAGGCCTATATCTTTTTCTTTTTGTTGAAAATATTTACACAAAAGTAACTCACTCCAATAAAATATCTCAAAATATTCAGTCTTTTTTTGGAATGGTATAAAAATGCGGGAATACTTGTGCACTATTGCTTTTTCTTTTCTATTTAGCAATTTGCATCCTTTGCAAGAAGCAACATATGTGAAGGATCTTGTTGATTAAACTAGTGTTACCATTTCTAAGTGACATGGGTAATGCATGTAGGAATGTATGTAGTTAGATTGTATATCACTACCATCTGATGAAACACATTTTTACCTACATTCAAAGATACAAAAATTTGATTACAAATCAAGAGAGGTAATTTTTGCAACATATGGCATGTTTCTTGTGATCCTATATCTCATTCTGCAACAATCTTTGCCATAAAATTTTGATATGCTTTCAAAGCTTGGTCTTCTAACCTTTCATTTGGACATATTATTTCAAACATATTAACACAACTCCTTGATTTTCTTTCAACTTTATATGCATGAGTAAGTGCACTAAGATGTTGCACAAAAAGGGGGTCAAAAGTGGCTCTTTTTTTTTTGAAATTAGCTAAACCTCAACTTGGAGGAGTAATTTGAGATTCATGCACTCAAAATTTGAAGATACCAAAAGAACAAGAATTACAATGCTCTAAATCTAGTTTCTAAACTACTAAATTTTTCAAAATAGATAAGATTAAGAGGATCAAATGCTTCGTGTACACAAAATTGTTTCTACTTTTTCAGCAAAACATAACATAGTTTTTGGTGTGCGCCCGTCAATTTTTTTAGTTGCATTTAGTACTTTCAAAAACCTACTGGTAGAAATATAGTTAAGAGTGAGTACTAGAATTTGTATATTTTTTTGTAATTTTTTATTGAGTATTTTTTAATGATTTTTCAAAGTGGATGGGTAATTGCAAAAAGATGGGGGGCCAAAAATGGGTCTTAAGTGGTCAATTTTTGTTTTGTTTTCCGAAATCAGGAAATATTGACCTTAGATGTGAAATTGAGGATAGTTACACTCAAAAAATTTAGATGCAACAAAAACAAGGATTGTAGTGCTTTGAGTCTACTTTCTAAAACATTTTTTCTTTTTTTGAAAATGATAGAGATTAAGGGGTTCAAAAGAGGGACCCACAAAAATTGGTGTTGTTTTTGTCAAAAAAACATAACAACTTTTGTGGCTCACTCAAAAGGTTAACTTTTTTTTGGTATTTTTAAAATCGCTTAAGTAAGAAATTAGCTAACAGCATGTAGTTTATGCCCATTTTTTAAATAATTTTTTAATGAATATTTGATTTTTCACTAATTTTCAAATTGGACACATCCTAAAAAATAGAATTTTGACCATGCTACCCCTATAAATTTTGAAAACTAATTGAATTTTTTTTTAATGTGTAGAATGGAGTCTAGTTTCTAAAAATATAATTTATTGGAAATTTCAATGAATGGTTCATTTATAATGAAAAATACCAAACACTATTTTTTGCCAAAATATAGACACATAAACAAAAGAAATTAAAGATGAAAGGCTTAACATTGTCAAAATGTGAAAATAATTACATCGTTAAATGGATAAGAGAGATCCTAACATTACCCAGGCGTTCAATTTGTTTGACCTTGAAACACATGCAAACCTGACAGTTAGCACAAATGCAATTATGTGAAATCTTGTAGAATATGCAAAAACACGTCTTTGGACATTGGGAAGGCACTCCAAGCCTTTAGGTTGGTAATCCTTGGAAGCAAATACCAAGCCTAAGGCTTGGGGATTCCCAAAGCAAGAAATAACGTGAGCGTGTTATAATGCACTCACATTATTTCATGGTTTTGACATTTTTCGTGTGTTTGTGCTCAAGAGTTTCCTAAGCAAGACATAATGTGAGCACGTTATAACGTCCTCACATTATGTCTTTCTTTGTGTTAAATGCTAGTCTATTAAATGTATGTATATATATTTTTATGTATGTATGCTTGTATCACATGTATGCATGTATGCATGTATGTATGTATGTCTGTATGTATATGTACGTATGTATGTATGTAAGATGGTATGTACATATGTATGTATGCTTGTAGGTATGTAAGTATGCTTGTATGTATCTATGTATGTATTTAGATGGAGGGAGAGAGAGTTGTCTAGGTAGGGTGGGAGGGAGGAAGAGACCTGAGAGAGAGAGAGAGAGAGAGAGAGAGAGAGAGAGAGAGAGAGAGAGAGAGAGAGAGAGAGAGAGAGAGAGATGGATTGGAGTGAGAGGGACTTATCTAGGTAGCATGGGAGGGATAGAGAGAGAGAGAGGGGGGTGGGATGGAGAGAACTGAGAGATAGGGAGAGGGAGGGAGTGCGAGAGAGAGGGAGTGGGAGAGAGTGGGAGTGACGGAGTGGGAGAGAGAGAGAGGGAGTGGGAGAGTGGGGTTGGAGGATAGGGACTTATCTAGAGAGAGAGAGAGAGGGGAGAGAGAGAGAGAGAGAAGAGAGAGAGAGAGATGGGAGAGAGAGAGAGAGTTGAGCAAGACAACCGAGGGGTAGGGGTGAATCAATTGTGGCAAATTTTAACATTAAGAACTTTCACTAGAGATTAGATCAATTATCATTTACAAATCCTTTAACTATGTTAATATGATTAATCATTAAATGCAAATGTAAAAACTAAAAGAAGAAAAAACCATACACACAACAATATTGGATTTATGTGGAAAACCCAATAAAGGAAAAACCATGGTGAGGATTAGCTCACAATATAAAGAATATCAAAACCAAATACAAAGGCTCACTGCCAAAACAAGACTCACTATCCAACAAGGGTTAACCACCGAGAGGGCTCACTGCCACACAAATACAAAGAAGATAGAAGAGATTCATTACATAGAGAAAACTATCTCAATGCAACAAATATTTCCACCATAATTCACTCACACACTTGCAGACATGCTTGAATGATTGAGTACACCTTCATTTCACTACTTCCGAAAACTCACAATTAGATTTTGCACTGATCTACTCAACCACACACTTTATTTCACATTTGTCTCACATCTATCTCGCATATCTTCTTTGTATATCTTTCACCAATATCTCATCCTATATTTATACCATCTTCAACTTTGAAACATATCCAAAGTCTGCCACACACACCATTTGATTTTACAAATTCAAATTAGGTTGGCGCCAAAACATTCTAAGGTGGAATTAGAATGAGGAAAACCAAAACACACGCTTAATGAGGACCTAAATAAGTCCCAACATGCTTCATGAACTTCACAAGTAGTGCTTAATACAAGGTTGACCAACCTAGTGTAAAACACATAGAACAATTAAGCACGCACAAACTTAGCATGATCCAATCTTTAGAGACAACAAAATTATCTTCAATATGAACATATTAGTTTATCTCCAGAAGCACAAGACATAAAAATTGAAGAAGAAGAAATCTGAAGCAACTATATTTCTCTCGAACCTCAGCTACAAACACTGAAAAACATAGTTCACAACTAGTGAACATAACTCGCATTGTAGAAGGATCCAAAAACCCAAAATTTGGATATAGCAGCTTCTAACAACCATGATCAACATATCTAAACCACACTAACATAGGGGAAAATCCTAGAGCAAAACCTGGAGCAAACACTGAACACTTGCAACTTCTCTTCATTACAATTTTCTCAATATCCACAACATATACAACCAATAACTAGCATCTATGACATCAATGACAACAACAACCAGTTGATAACTAGTTAACCAGTTGACATCAATGACAACATCTTCATTCTCACAACAATCTCCCACTTTGTCATTGATGACAACACATGATGTGAAAAACCATCAAAGACAACACAACAACTCTGAACATACTTTCTCATGATTTTACTTTCTTCCCCTTAGTAGATAAATTTTTTCACATGATACTCTTCTCCCCCTTTGACATCAATGGAAAAGGAAAAAGATATTTTCTCTTATTTCCCCTCTGAAATTAAGAATACTACTAGTACAAAATACTCCCCAACGCAGAAGATACTACCTACTCCCCCTGTGAGGAAGCCTCCACACATCATTCAAAAAGAAGGATAAATCCATAGACCCACCAGACTGATGCATCTCCATATGCATCTAGTTCAAGAAAAGAGGGACAATAACCCTTAACTTCTTAAAGAGATACTCAAAATTATCTTTAGGAAGAGCCTTTGTAAATATATCAACAATTTGATCTTTCATCGACACATACTCAAGCTTTACTTCATTCTCCACAACCTTCTCTCTCAAAAAGTGATACCTGATAGATATATGATTTGTCCTTGAGTGCATCACTGGATTCTTTGAAATGTAAATTGCACTTGTATTATCGTAGAAGATAGAAATGGGATCAACATTCATTACTATGATATCTTTCAATGTCTGTTTCATCCATAAAACTTGTGTACAATAAGATGCAGTAGAAACATACTCAGCTTCAATAGGAGATAAAAAAACTAGATCTTGTTTTTTTACTCAACCATGACATCAATCTACAACCAAGAAAGAATGAACCATCAAATGCACTTTCTTTTTCATCAACACAACTTGCCCAATTTGCATCTCTATAAGGACTAAGTATAAAGTCAGTATCCCTAGGATACCACAAGCCATAATCTAGAGTGTCATTAAAATATCTGAATATCCTCTTAACAACAACATGTGTTTCTTTAGGATCTTCTTGAAATCTAGCCAGAAGAAAAACTACATGCATGGTATTCAATCTAGTAGCAGTTAAATATTCAACAGTCCTTCAATCATAGATCTGTATTTGCCATGATCAGCCTTAGGTGAATCATCATCTTTGCTCAATTTGTAGCCAGTCACCATAGGAGTGCATATTGGTTTGAAACCATCCATCTCAATCTTCTTCAACATCTCTTTTACATATTTTGACTGTGAAGTAAAAATCTCTTTTTATGTTTGATTAATTTGCAGCCCAAGAAAGAAATTCATCTCACCAAACATAGAAATCTCAAATTCTTTTTGCATTTCTTCAGCAAACATCTTTCACATTGTTTCATTGCCTCCAAAGATAATGTCATCAACATATACAACTTCTATCAAGATCTTGTCATTTTCAATTTTAAAATGCAGATTACTATCTACCATACCTTTATTGAAACCTTGCTAAATCAAATATCTATCCAATCTTGCATACCAAGCTCTAGGAGCTTGCTTTAATCCATATAAAGCTTTCTTCAATCTGTAGACCATATATGGTTGATTTGACAACTGAAATTATTCCGATTGTTCCATGTACACTTCTTCCAATTCACCATTAAAAACTGTAGGCATAACATCCATTTGGAAAACTTTAAAATCTTTATGATAAGAAAATGCTAAAAACATTCTGATAGCTTCCATCCTAGCCATCGAAGCAAAAGTTTCCTGAAAATCTATACCTTCCACTTGTGAGTAGCCCTTACACACAAGTCTTGCCTTATTTCTGATCACTTCTCCATTCTCATTCAACTTGTTTCTAAATACCCATTTTGATCCAATTATGTTTTTGTTTGCCAGTCTAGGGACCAAATCCCAAGTTTGATTCTTCTCAATCTCATAAGTTCTTCTTTCATGGCTTTCATCCAATGTTCATCATTACATGCTTCACTTATTGTCGTCGGTTCTACTTCAAAAAGTAGACATAAGTTTATCTCACTAGCAACAACTCTACCTCTTGTCAAAAATCCCATCCTCTTGTCTCCAATGATCTAATCTTTTGAGTGGTTCTCTTGCACATACTTAGGTGTTTTTGGGGACACCACCAGAGCTTCCTTTTCTTCATTCTTCTTTTCCTGTTCTTCAACAACTTCTTCAATTTTTATGCAATCAGGTTCATCAGATACATATCCATCAACTTCAATTGAATTCTTCACTGCTTCATCAACCTTGACATTTGTGCTTTTTACAATCTTTCTCAGCCTTTTGTTGAAACATCTATAAGCTTTACTTTTAGTAGAGTATCCAAGAAAGATACCTTTATCACATCTAGCATCAAACTTCCCTAAAGTTTCTTCATCCCTTTTGATATAAAATTTGCTTCCAAATACCTTGAAATATTTGACCGTAGGAATTCTTCCACACCATAGCTCATATAAAATCATAATATTTAGATGTAAAATATTTAATCAATGTGAAATAATACAAATATATAAATTCTAAATATTTGAATTTTATTTATTTTTATTGAATCAATGTGAAATGATACAAATATATCACATTGATTAAATAATATAAATTAAAAAAAAAACTTATTATAAAATAAATGACTGATTAAGAAGTAAAAACCTATAAAAGATCTCTAAAAATAGCTTTTGACTATTTTCAAAGAGGTATCATCAATTTTTATCAAACATACTCCTTGATGTTGCATCAACTAACAAATTGATTTTAGAGTTTCAAGAATTGCAATCTTGCAACTATAATAAAAATTTCCACTACTTGTTCTTGAGTGTTTACATACTTCAATACAACCTCTTTCTTCAATGTCATATCTTAAATAAAATGATATTTTATATCAAAATGCTTTCTTGTGCTAAGATAAACTGGATTCTTAGTCAATTTGATTGTGCTCATATTATCTTTCTTCCACATCATATCTTAAATAAAATGATACTTCAAATCAAAATGCTTAGGATTGCTTCCAACAAAGAATTTATTGCAAAGAGGACAACTATTAGTTGTTGTCTTTAGTTCAAGAATTAATATCCTTGCACTCCTTGGTAGGTTGTTTCAACTCAAGACTCACCATGCTTTTAGCCTGAAGTTGAAGCTAGAAATGACGATCACTTGTAACAGATTTCAACAAGTCAGTGGTTTGAGTGACTACAAATAGCATTTATGAGATCACAGGATAACTAATAAATACTCAGTTGGCTAAGGAGAGTGCAAACAATGATAAAACTCACCAACTTGTTCTTTGATAGCTTGAAATGCTACAAAGGTATAAATATACGGTTGGCTAAGGAGGATGCAAACAATGATAGAACTCACTGACTTGTTCTTTGATAGCTTGAAATGCTACAAAGGAAACCTTTGTTTCAACTTCCCTCTTACTCCTTGCTACACCACCATCATAGAAAAGCTCCCCAATTTGCACTATTGCAGTGAAAACTAGAGAATGTGAATGAGGGTTTTTCCCACCTACGTAAAAGAACAAGTCAGTGAGTTTTCGACCTATGATTGCTTTTTGCCAGTTGCAGTTGTATATGGAAACATGTTGGACAAAGCTTTTTTTTGAACGGGATTAACAACAAAACATATTTTGAGTGTTTGTAGTAGGTGGTTGGTTTTGGTAGGTCTATCAATATAAACGGTGATAATGATTTACCAACGAACTCTGCAGCCATGAATGAGTAAACATATGGGTAATAAGATAATGAAAATGACAATGCAGAGAGAAGATGGTGAGCACAGTAAAGGCCACTTCTGTAAAGAGAATTAATGGGTAGTAAGAGAATGAAAATGACAGTACTAAGAGGAGAGGGGTGAGCACAGAGAAAGCCACTCTAAATAGAATTAATAGTACTTGTGAGTCGACTTCCATGCCACTGCACAAGAACCAAAATGACACTGCTTGTAAACCCATGTGAATGATGACCCCACTGTACATTTGTATAAAAATTAGGAACCTACACCCTTTACATTTATTGCTGCTCCAGGTGAGGCTGATGTTACCGTTTCCACCGTTTCTTGCATTAATGGTGATGTTTCAATATTAATGGTTGTTGGTCTCGGTTCAATAGACTGTTTAGTCTCGTGGACATCATTAAAATCTTTCATTCATTCATTCATTCAAACATTAATAGCGATGTAACAGTTTGCACCTCACCATCCCTCCTTGCTTGCTCTCACACACCATCTCTATACCTTGCCTTGAGCCTTGAGTCTTCTACTAAGCAGGGCCTTCCTTGTACTTTGCGTCCCACCAACTTGGTTTGTCCGTCCAATAAGGTGTGTCAACTTCTCCAGCCTTAACTTCTTAGCCCCCAAGCCTTCACCTCTCTTTTCGGGCTTCCCTCAACCTTACCCCCGTCCCCATGTTGTTGCTTTTAAGTCTAATTTCTGCTTAAAATTAAGCAGTTAGTTGTCCCCGACAAATTTTATTTATGGAATCTTTTCCTATTTTTGTGGAGCAACAACTGCTAAAAATTGAAAATATGCTGTGGAAAAATGAGGGGGCTGAAAAATAAGCAAGCTGCAAAAAAATGCCATGTGGCTCCACAAATTTCTTTGCCTCCTTTTTTAACATTTGTCTCTAATTTTTCCCACTAATTTTTCCCTCTACTTTTTATTTGCACAAGATATTATTACTAATGTTCATTTATTATACAATTAAAAATAAATAAAATAAATTAATTGCTTAATAATAAGCAGAAAAAATAAATAGAATGGGATCACCACCTCCACAAAATGCTCCTCAAAATGTTGAGCAGTGGCTGTTAGCCAAAATAAGCTATGCAGCCGCATGGGGACCTGCCTTTACCCCCCTCTCTCCCCCCTCCCTCCCCTCCATTCCCATTTTAGCTTGTCCGATCTCTCCCAACTCCAACCCCGATCCTGCGGCATGGCTATGTAGCATACAAAACCGTTGAGGGTACATCCGTGGGCCATCAGTACTTTGTCAAGAAAAATATGACGTGGGGAACATAAACAAAGATGAACTTGAATTCTATTCGTAAATTGTAAATAGCTTCTTTGATTTTTTGGTTGTAATGAATTTAAATGTATACCACTAAATTGACGTCTGCTCAATTTATCATAAGAAAATGGTAAATATCAAATCTTTACAATGAGAATATTATGAAATTTTATAAAAATGAAAGAACATAATAATAATAAAAAAATGCAAACAAACTCTAAGAAGGGTTCATGCCTTTGACGATGGCTTCATATGGACGAAAGTGCGAAGAAGTGGCAGTGAGAGGGCTACGATCCCTTCCTTCACTTATCTTGGGTTCCTCCGGTTTGATTCACAATTAATTGGTTTTTATTGTGGATTGTTTTGGGTCTCATTTATACATTGATTTTATTTGTTTTCGTCGCCTTTCGATTCGTTCTGTAATGAGGTCGTTTTTTTTGGGCAAATGTAATTAGTATGCTGGAGATTCTCATCTCCATTCATACCCTCCCTCCGCCTTCTCTTTGGTTCGTCTCATTTGAAAAAAATTCTGCGGTGGTAGGGTTTTGTAAAATTTTCAAGCAAACTCTGCCCATTTTCTCTTATCGCCATCGTTGACAGTATGACACACTTTGCGCAGAATCTTGAGGTGATTCACTTGCCATGGTTTAAGTGATTTTTATGGTTGGAATCTGTACAGGACCTAACCATTTTTTTTGCTGTGTTTTATTTCATTCTAAAACTTGGGGAAACCTTGAATATATCCAATTAAATCTGACTCACAATAGAATATGGCTTCCCTGCTTTTTTTTAAATCAAATTAGAGGTTGTGAATATTTTAAAATTTTATATCTTGACATTTGAAGTAGCGAGTGGGGCTAGCCGTAAGATTTATTCTGCAATTCAGAAAATTGGTAAGCGTTTTTTTGTGTGAATTCACAACTCACACTTCACAGAGCATGGAAACTGACTGTATGAGGCAGACAAGACAATAAAGCTTCTGCGATCAACGATAGGCAGTAGGCAGCTAACACAAATGCTTGAAAGTAGTGTTTTCCTGTAAATGAAGCACCTGCATGTATATATATGAATGAGGTTTTCTTATTTGCCTGTTTAGTTTCCTTTTTTCTTTCTCTGTAGGTGATTTGCTTGACATAGATTCGAGGTGCTCACCAACAGACATGAATTTTCCTTTTTATATGTGGTCTGAATGAAATCAATTCAAATCACTAAGTGCTGTTAACCCGCCTCATCCCTTCACTATATCGTCACTCTATCTGGACATCAAACGCAGCAAACCTACTATGTTATTTGTTACTTCTTTGTTGAATGGTTTTAGATTTTATAACTTTATAGTAGATCTTCTGTGAGAATTAAGCAGGATAGTGTTCATCACTCCCTTCGCTAGAAACACCATCAAAGATCCAATATTCCACCTCCTTATCTATCACAGTGACAGTCGGTTTCTGCAAGGACTTGTTCAATTAAAGCCTTTATGAATGCTAACCATATTACTAGTCCTTTTCAGCCTTCCTAACCACCAACATCTTCAACCCAAAGGCATTCTTTAGTCTTCTACCAAACACTGCACCTACATATGAAGAATCCCTCTTCTTTAGCATCACCAGCTGCCCTAGTTGAGTCTCTATACAAAAAAATCAACTAGAAGCTGAAGACACAAAGGATAAATGCTAGGGGTCTGAGGAGGGATGGGAATATGAAAACACAAGACACAAGTATTAATAAAGAAGAGATGATGATCAAAAGATGGCAATTTGACAAGACCCATCACTGCCCTTGAGCTATGAACATTCTGCCTCACATTATTAACCAATGCAATGCCCCTTTGAGCACATACTAATTACCAACGATATATTTGATTGACTTGCATTAGCTAACAAATCGACCACTATATTTATCTTTCTAAAACAATGCTTCAAACTAAAGAGGGTCATTAACCTCCTTGACAATGCTCTCTCAGGTTTTCATACAGTTTGGGCCCTTTTCTGTTGCATTACTTATCAGCTTCAAATATCTCTCCACTTGTGAATGCTAGTGTTCTTGAGAGAGAAAAAGCTTTAAGCCCTCTACTAGGCCAATGGCCGCTGCCTCATTTTTTGAACCAGAAATTATTTGACGAACATTCAGATACAATTGGCCTACTAAGAGCATTAAAATGCAGTTTTGTTACAAGATCAAAAACGCCATAAGGGTTTATCAAAGTGTGTTATTCTTAAATATTCAGAGTCCTCTCGAATAGTTATGCAATTTCAAAAAGAAGGCACCTAATTTTGAGTCCCGTACAAAAGTTATGACCTCTGCAAATTGCAGGACCAGGTATCAGTGACGGGTTGGGTCATCGCTAGATTCGTCTTAGAGGTTCAACTAGGCCAATGGCCTCTGCCTCATTTTTTGAACCAGAAATTATTTGACGAACATTCAGATACAATTGGCCTACTAAGAGCATTAAAATGCAGTTTTGTTACAAGATCAAAAACGCCATAAGGGTTTATCAAAGTGTGTTATTCTTAAATATTCAAAGTCCTCTCGAATAGTTATGCAATTTCAAAAAGAAGGCACCTAATTTTGAGTCCCGTACAAAATCCCTCTACTAGCCCAATGGCCTCTGCCTCATTTTTTGAACCAGAAATTATTTGACGAACATTCAGATACAATTGGCCTACTAAGAGCATTAAAATGCAGTTTTGTTACAAGATCAAAAACGCCATAAGGGTTTATCGAAGTGTGTTATTCTTAAATATTCAAAGTCCTCTCGAATAGTTATGCAATTTCAAAAAGAAGGCACCTAATTTTGAGTCCCGTACAAAAGTTATGACCTCTGCAAATTGCAGGACCAGGTATCAGTGACGGGTTGGGTCATTGCTAGATTCGTCTTAGAGGTTCAACTGCTGTTGAACTCGCCCTTGATGAAACAAAGCACAGGCGAGGGGTTTTTATGTTATCAGATACAATCCCTTACATAACAAAATAACAGATCTGAGAAGTTAAAGAGTTCTTCAAATGGGAAACATTACTCGGCCTCTCGGTCAATTCATTTACCTTTCCTCTACTATAAGTATGCACACTGGGATATGTTTTGGGAATATAGCTGAAGAAGAAGAGCTTTGTGAGGGTTGAGAGAGCCAGAGTAGCTCAAATTAGAAGATTTCTGAATGTAATCCATCTTAGATATTGTGGTTGCAATTTATTGCAATGGATTCTTGAAATAACTAGTTATTAGACTATGTCTGGTCATGGAGTTCACTAGGTGCAAGTGACAGGGTGTTTAGAAGATGTTCTAGGAGCCCTTGTGAAGGGAACACACTTGTACAACTGGTTTTGATATTGGATTCTTGCTGGAGTTTTCTTCCCACATTGGCTTTCTCCAGGGCAAATCACTTTTATCGATATCCCTTCCATGTGATATTGGTTTTTTTCATTTGTTTATGCTATTCACTTGCAAGGTCACTAACAATCATTAACACAAGTGGATAAGAAGCAGCTGTATTTAAGGATGATCAGCCATTCACAAGCATAGTTCTCGTTCCTCTTTCACAGCTATCCGTTGCAAATAACCCCACATAAACCATATTGTTTTGTGCACTCTGGTTTTGTGGATTGTTTAAGCACTCGCATGTACTACTATGTTTTGGAGTATGAGTTAAATGATGCAATTGATGTAAGCATGTAAGAAAGCATGTGAACGTTTGCATAAACATTGTGAGGTATTAGAAATCAGTCATGCTGTACTTACAACTTAGTTTGAAGCCTATTAAAGTTGTTCAAATAAGCACCGAACTTGTGAGCAATAAGGCTTTGTAAAAAAATTAGAATTCATGAGACATTCAATGGAATATCCATGAAGTTTAAAAATCATTATTTCTACCTTTGAGGATGAAAGTCAAAGGCGCCCCTTTAAATATTCCATTGTGATCCCAAAGAACACACCAGCCTCAGCCACCCCAGGATTCCTTTGTGATGCACCATCAAACTTCAACTTTGAAACCAATAAAGAGGGAGAACCATATTTCTATCTTTTTCGAAGCCTTGTTATGTATTGCCCCATCAACAGGAGTAAACCTGTTATTTGGTATCTGCCTAGTATTAATTTCACTGTTTCTATTAGTTTGTAAGGATCCACTTTAATATGCAATAAAATTATTTCTGTCAGCCCTACCTCTTATAAGAATAGCATTCCATCCCTACATACCAACAAATGGTTAGAGGTGTTTGCGTGTTTTGTGAGTCTCCTTGTCTTGTGATTATTAGCAAGATACACGAGATAAAGGTAATTAATAGTAATGACTACATGTATGTTAAAATGTGTTTAACTGTTACAATTGCTTCATGGATTGAAATGTTTATACTAGAATTGTAAATACATAACAAAACATTATAATATATAAAAACTGAATGCCACTAGAATGACAATCCAAGAACTTAAAATGCACAAAAAATCAGAACATGCATAAAAGTCCAAATAGAACATCATTAATTTATCTTTGAAAGAAGCTGGTCTTTCCAGATACTTTATAGCTTCTTTTAATTATTTTAAGATGTATTCTTTATAGTTATATCACATTCCTCCCCATGGTTACGTAGTGCTACTACCAAGCTAATATGTACGTAAACTAAACACTTATGTAAGAGAATGGGTTTTAAACGTTAAAGGACATTGCTCCCCAAGGGGCCTATTTAGTAGCCATCTCTATTAGATGATGAAATTTATGAGTTGAAGATATTGCGTGAAGATAATTTCAGTTCCTATCAAATTAGTTAGCAAACACTGTCATCTTTTTTTTTGCAGATCAGGTTCCATCTACCCGTACTGTCGTAGAAGAGATCCCTACAGTTTCCTAATTCTTTATAGTGTGTTTACTCCCACAAGGTGAACAAAGATACAAGTTCATTCATTGAGTATATCACAGGTTCGAATCTCAAGAGTATAAGGTTGTAAACCTCACTGGATAATATATAAGATTAAGTTTTATTGAAAATAATGCTTGTGTGATTTCCCAAGGCTCGTCTCATATACCAACTTTGTGCTGTGCTTGGTGGTGACATAAAAACTTAACCTTTATTGCTTACTTTTGCTTGGGTTGGTGTTTGGCTATGAGGAGTTTTAGCCTTTGAGGTTGAGGAGGAACTAAAAATGGAATAATAGTCTCAGTGATGAGATTAAAGGTTGTGCTCCAATGGGGTCCAATCTCTGGTGCTTTGCCTTATTTTGGAAGGATTTTAATTGTGGGAAAATAGAAAACGAAGGGTTTTGATTGTTGCGGCAAAAATATCAAAGGATTGTGCATGTATTGGTCAAGGAGTGAAGGATTTTGCTTGTTTTGGTATAGAACGAAATTGTTTAATCTAACGTGTGCAAATAAAAAATGGTGTTATTTGATGTTTTTCTTTGTTAGTTTCTAATGTCTTGCTCAAATGCATGAACTTAGATTATCCAAGCTTGCTTTTATTTAAAGGGTTAGTAGTCAAACCATATTTATTTGGCAATAATATAAACATTATTTTACTGATTTTTCCTTCCAAACGATTCAAGAAGAGAAACTCTCCTTTGTGTAGTACATTTCTTGCATTTACACCCTTACCTTGAAGTTTTTTGTACAGACTGTTGCTTGAGTCTTAAGAAATTACTGCCCTTAGCCTTGTTTTATTTCTATTCAGCATTTGCAGAGTTGTAGGAGCCCAATTCAGGTTGTCAAGGCCATCCATACAAATTTATGCAGTTGTCAGGAGATTCTTCTTGGTATTACAAATAAAAAATAAGAGCAGGGAAATGCAAAGAGAAGGTAAAAACATACAAGATCACTGGGTTGCTAGAATAAAGTCTATCTCCATCAATGAAGAACTCTTACCACACCACATGTCATCTTACCAGAGCCCTGCCAATATCTCCAATTTCTTCCTCACCTTATCTAATCTGACATCGTCTTCCTACCATGTAGGACAAAGGTTGGTGGAATGTAATTCATAATCATTAGAATTAGATGTGGGAACTAATTAAATAAAAATTTCTTAAGGTGTTGAATGAATAAGCAGGTTGGGAAATGATTTTTAGCTGATAGACTACATATAGTGTGAGATTTGAGCCTTCAAAATATCAGGTAAAAGCCTCCAAAATCTCACTTATCACATACAAACTTGATAGATATTGATTAGATACTTGGATGAGAACATTCTATTTTTATTTATAGTGTTTTTTGTCAATTTGATGACAACTTTCTTTTTTCATTTGCATTGCTTTATGTTTTACATCTCTATGCAAATATTTCATAATTAGAATTTGCAGTGCATCCATGCACAAACACATATTAACATACATATAGTTTCTATCGGCCGGTAGAGCAGTTACCAAAGCTAAATGGGCACTAAGGACCTTTATGATAAATTATTGTATGGTTAATTATCTTTAATGTATTTCGGGTTAGATAGAGAAACGATAATTGCTTTATAAAACTATCATGGTTCAAATAATTGAGATTGTTATCAAGTTTTCATTAGTGAGTTTGAGAACTTTATACATGAATTTTTAAGTTGTGTAATATTTATTATTAAAGTTTAATTGATGTTAAAAATTTCGTTATGAAAAATTGATAGTTGAATTCTATAAGAGATTTTTTGATGTAAGTAATTCATAACATATCTTTGAACACTTGGAATTTGATAATTTGATGTAAGTAATTCATAACTTTCACTTTTTATGCAACTTTAACCATTTTGATTAAGCCAGCTTTGCATTTATCATGTGAATCTACTAACTTTTTCTTTGACTGTGTAGGAAAAAAAAGGGACAGGGAAAAAGTTTGTATCGGAGCATTCCATACTAGCACATGGAATCATCAAATACAAAATCATCATAGTTGAAATAGTTGCAAATTTTTCATTCAATTTTCAATCTCCAAATATGTAATACACACATCTTGTAAATTTTACAAATCACATTTAAACTTCCTGCAAATCTTTCATTCAGTTTCCAATCTCCAAATGTGTATTACAAATATTTTGTATATAATTCAAACAAGATTGTATATATTTTACACTACACTTCTTTTCCAAGCTTTAGATGTTATGACCTGTAGATTTATTATCTTTTCTACTTGTGAAATTTGAGAGATCTGCTTTAAATAATCTTTAGATATATTCATTTCAGTTATAGACTTTTCATACCCGACATACTTGATTGTTTTTAACATCTTGGTCTACCTTATTGAATAGTGTCCATTTTTGGTGGTAGAGATATATTGCTTTTAGCTTTTTGCTTCAAAGTTATGGAGATTCCTTAACCAAGCGCTAAGTAAATAGTGTCCAATCCCTGACTGAGTGGCTTATAAGACAATCTCGTTATTATTATTGTGCGGTTCCTGCATCTTGGGATTACTTTAATAAGGTTTTCTAGTTATTGGTAGCATCTTCTCATGAAATTTGTTTTCCCTCTTTTCTTGAGCAATGTTGGCTAGCTGAATAAGTGACTA
The DNA here is from genome assembly GCA_007258455.2 of Sequoia sempervirens. Classification (NCBI taxonomy): domain Eukaryota; kingdom Viridiplantae; phylum Streptophyta; class Pinopsida; order Cupressales; family Cupressaceae; genus Sequoia; species Sequoia sempervirens. The sequence continues at coordinate 36,277,776 of VDFB02058242.1, forward strand.
TAAAATATTTTATCCTTTAGAATTAGAACTGAGCATTTACAGCCTGATAGTTGGAGCAATACAAGAGGGAATATCTTTATCCAAATTCTCATGAAGAATTGTGCAGTTGAATGATCATAGCGTTATTTGTCAATTTATCACAGAAGAATTAAATGTTTTGCCAACAATAAACTTGCCCTATAGAGCTGCAAATTTTCGATTATTGCTTTTCCTGTTCATCTTGTTTTATGTGTAAATCCCTAATAATTATTAATAAGTTATTATTATATTTGTACCTATATGGTTAGTTTTTTGAATTGTCTAACATCTTCATTTTCTCATTTGAAGCTGCAGTATAAAGTGCAGAAGAAGTTTGGAGATGGTTGCTTCAATCAAACTTTCCACTATTTCATTTTGTTCCTTGCAGCCTTGTTCTCGTATCAGACATCATTTAATGCCGATAAAAATAGGATACACAAAGTCAATAGTTGAAGTTTCTTAGTGTTAGGAAATAGAAGGTGTCTCAACCTTTGATTTTTCTTAAGATTTATTTTTTCTAAATATTAAATGTTGCTGATTTTTTCACTCTATCTTTGTGAGTTACAACTTGCAGTTTCTATTCGGATGAGGAGTCAAGTTAGAAAGTTGACTTTAACAGGTGGAGTTGTGCATAAAAGTTTTTTCTATTTCCATGTTGAATTTACATGGAATGTGAGTTTTCAAAGAGCAATTATTTTGGCAAGTGCAGATTGGAATGTGGTGACAATTGGAAACTTGTCATTGTGCGCCTACAGTGTTTTTGGCACTTTCCATGCTACACATTTAACCTTTGGCAGTTGCTTTAGAAATGTTTATTTTATGCATTGTAAAATTCTTATATATTGAGTACTTGTGTATTTTGGAGAAGAATGATGATGAAGTGTTGAGTTTGCAAGTACTATTGTGCTGTCGAATCACTACTAAAATTCTTCCATAATTGTTTACTGGTTATACACCTATAAAAGACTTTCTCTACAAGTGTATGTAATCTTGTTGTTGGATTTGTAATACATTGAGCAGGCTTTGGAGTGTGGGGTTTTTTTTCCCGAAAAGGTTTTCCCCATGTATATCTGGTGTTTGTGTTAATTGTTTATTTTTTTGTTATGAATGTGTTGCTGGAATTTTTGTAATTGTTTGATCAAGATTAAATTTTTTTTGCATAATCTCTTCTCAAGATTGGGGTAGGAAATTGTTTCCGCTACTTTAATTTCCTTACAAGTGGTATTGGAACTTGATCACCGTTGGTTTTAGTTGTGGGTTATTGGGTTTTTTGAGCTAATCAAGGTTTGAGTGGGAGCTTGTGTAGAGGATATTTTGTGAGCTTGTTGCAGATATCTTTTCTGAATGGCGAGCACATCTGGGAGGATTGAGGTAGAGAAGTATTCTGGTATGAACTTTGAAATGTGGAAGCTGAAGATGGAATATTTGTTGATTGATCGGGATCAGGATGAAGTGGATGAAGATGTCCAGAGGCCTACGAATCCAACTTTGGCTGCAAAATATGATGTAATGAATATAAAAGCTAAAGGTCTGATTAGATTGTCTTGTAGATTCAATCTTGATAAATGTCCATGAAGAACCCACTTCGAAGCCTCTTTGGAAGAAGTTGGGTGAGATATACCAAGCTAAATCTCTAGTAAATAAGATTTTCTTGAGGAAGAAGTTGTATTCCTTGATAATGGAAGAAGGTGGATGAATTTCTAAGCATCTGAAAGCATTCAATATGTTGGTGACTCAGTTGACCTTAGTTGGGGTTAATATGGACGAAGAAGAAAGGTGCCAAACTTTGTTGTGTTCGTTGCCAGACTCATGGGACAACCTAGTCATGGGCACTGGGAGCATTTTTGTCATCTTGAAGATGGAGGATGTTGTTGGTTCTCTACTCTCCAAAGAAATGAGAGGGAAGGTCTCTTTGAACGCCAAAGAGGCTTTGAGTGTTTGAGGAAGAAAAAAAAAATGAGGCAAGGATGAGAAGTAGCATGGATGTTCCAAGTCCAGAAACAAGGGGAGATCAAAATCTGTTGGCAAGTCCAAGGTGATATGCAAGAACTGTGGCAAACCTAGACACTTCCGAAAGGACTATAAAGAAGAGAAGAAAAAGGAGACGCAAGATTCTAATTTTGAGTCTGACAAGGAAGATGGAGATGCCTTAATTGCAGCCTTGGCCACTCGTACAGGTGATAATGTATGGTTGATAGACTAAGGTGCATCTTTCCACATGATTCCTAACATAAATTGGTTTAGTAAGTATGAAAACTATGATGGTGGTAAGGTGTATTTGGGTGATGATTCTTTCCTTGATATTGTTGGCCATGTTAGTATTCATGTGAAATTTTCTAATGGTAGAGTTAGATGATTTGATGGTGTTTTGCATATCTCGGGACTAGCAAGAGTTTTATTATTTGTTAGCAAGCTAATAGATGTGGGTATGCATGTATAGTTTTTTGAAGCAAGTGTGAAAATGGTGAGAGGTGCTATGGTGATAGCAAGAGGAATTAGATTGGGTACATTGTACCAACTTGATGCATGCACAATTGAATGCAATAGCACTTCTGATAAGACTAAGCCAAAAACTACTTCATTGAAAAAAGAGATGGTTTCCTCTTCTGTGGATGGTCATGGCTTCTGGGTATCCAAGGGTGCTCTGTCTACCAAATCAAAGTTGCTCGTAGAGAAGACCATGTTATGGCACCAAAGGCTTGGCCACATTGGAGAGAAGGGTTTAAAAGCTGTGAAAAATAAGAACCTCGTTGAGGGGTTGAATGATTGCAATCTAGAGTTTGATTTATGTGAACATTGTATTTATCACAAACATAACCACACTCAGTTTTACTCGTATTCTCATAAGTCTTCATGTATCTTGGATCTGATTCATTCTAATGTATTTGGTCCCGTTGATGTTGCTTCTATTGGTAAATCAATTTATTATGTTACTTTCATTGATGATTTCAGTAGGACATGGGTATATTTTTTAAAGAGTAAATCTGAAGTTTTCAGTCATTTTAAGGAGTGCAAGGCTATGGTAGAAACTCAAACTGGAAAGAAAATTAAATGTTTGAGGATTGACAATGGTGGTGAGTACTATTCTGCAGACTTTGACAATTTTTTTATAGATTGCGAGATTAAAAGACAAAAGACAACTCTGTATTCTCCACAACAGAATGGAGTTGCAGAAAGAATGAACAGGACATTGATGGAGAAGGCTAAGAGCATGTTGAGTGGAGCTGGTCTAGAACAAAAGTCTTGGGATGAAGCTATTGCAACTATTTGTTATTTGATAAATAGATCTCCTACATTAGTGCTTGTTGTAAAAACGCTAATTGAGGTGTGGTTGGGGAAAAAGCCTTCACTTAGACATCTGAGAGTTTTTGGTTGTGAGGCATATGCACATGTTCCTAAGGAGAAGAGAAAAAAATTAGATTATAAGGTCAAATGTATCTTCATCGGCTATGACTATGGTGTGAAAGGATACAAGCTTTGGGACCCTGTTGCACAAAATGTAATTTATTCCAAAAGTATTATTTTTAGAGAGACTAAATCTTCTCTTGTTAATTTTCAGCCAAAACAACATAAAGAAATTGAACAAAAAAATGATGTGGTTCAAATTCCTTCTATGCATGAGGAAGTTGAATCGATATCACAAAATAAACAAGTTGAGGAGAGCTCATTAAGCTTTGAATCTTTAGAAGAGGAGGAAGATGTGGAAGAACCTCCACCTTAGCTTGTTCGAAGGTCTACAAGGAAGAGGCAACCACCTCAAAGGTATGGGTATTCACCTGATAATTGGAAGTGTATATTTTCTTTGAGTACTAACATTGATGAACCGAGATCTATGCAAGGGACTTTGGGTCTAATGATGCAGAGTCCTGGAAAATAGCCATGGATGAAGAGATGACAACTCTTAAAAAGAACGATACATGGGATCTTGTACCATTGCTTGATGGTCAGAAACCTATTGGATGTAAATGGGTGTTTAAAAAAAAGATTGGTTTAGATGGAAATGTTGAAAAGTATAAGGCATGGTTGGTTGCAAAGGGATACTCTCAGGTTGAGAGTATTGATTACAGTGAGTTTTTTCTCCTGTTGCTAAAATGACATCCATTTGGTTTTTATTATCTATTGTAGCAACTTATGATCTATAAGTGGAACAAATGGATGGAAAAAATGTGTTCCTTCATGGTGATTTGGAGGAAGAGATTTATATGATACAGCCACAGCACTATGTGGTAAAAGGTAAAAACAAGTTGGTTTGTAAGTTGAAGAAATCTTTGTATGGCCTTAAACAAAGTCCTAGGATGTGGTACCAAAAGTTTGATACATATGTGTTGAGTTTGGGATTTGTGCGGTCTAAATCTGATCACTATGTATATTTTAAATTTGATGGTGATTATTTTCTGGTAATTGCTTTATATGTTGATGACATGTTTATTGGAAAAGGCAAATGTTTGATTGCAAAATTGAAATCTCAACTCTATGAAATTTGAAATGAAAGATTTTGGTGCAGCAAAACACATACTTGGGATGGAGATTAGAAGAGATCATGAGAACAAAAGGCTATGGCTTAGCCAGAGTAAGTATGTTCTATTTTGCAAAGGTTCAACATGAAGGATTGTAAACCACTTTGTGTTCTTGTTACATTGGGAATGAAGCTCTCTATTTCACAATGTCCTACATCCCCATTGGAGATGGAAGACGTGAGAAAAGTGCCTTACTAGAGTGAAGTTGGAAGCTTAATGTATGTTATGGTCTATACAAGACCAGACATTTCCCAAGCAGTGGGAGTTCTTTCTCATTTTATGTCTAATCCTGGAAGAGTGCATTGGGATGCAGTTAAGAGGGTCTTCAGATATTTGCACGGTACAACAAGCTACTCTATATGTTTCCATGCTACAAGAGACCAATATTCCTTGAGTATTCATGGTTTTGTGGATTCAGATTGGGCTGGTGATGTTGATAGCAGAAGGTCCACTAGTGCATATGTGTTTACTCTTAATGGTGGTGCAATTAGTTGGATGAGCAAGCGATAAGTTGTGGTCACTTTGTCCACTACTAAGGCAGAGAACATGGCAGCTACTCATGCCTATAAAGAATGCATTTGGTTGAAGCATTTGTGTCCAAATATTGGATTGAAACAAGGTGTAGTTACACTTTATTACAACAACCAGAGTGTAATCAACCTTGCGAGGAACTCGACTTTTCATGCCAAGACCAAACACATTGATGTTCAATATCACTTTGTGAGAGATATGGTCGAGGATGGTAGGGTGAAGCTAGAAAAGGTAGAGACAATGACGAATGTTGCAAATGCATTAACTAAGCCCGTGAACACAACAAAATTTAGATCCAGTGTTCAGAGTCTATGGGCCTCACGACCTCTAGTAGTTAAATCTTGTTATTTTCATTGGATCTTTAAAGGTGTTTGACAAGTGGGAGAATGCTAGGAAATAGAAGGTGTCTCAACCTTTGATTTTTCCTAAGATTTGATTTTTCAAAATATTAAATGTTGCTGATTTTTTCACTCTAACTTTGTGAGTTACAACTTGCAGTTTCTATTCAGATGAGGAGTCAAGTTAGAAAGTTGATTTTTACAGGTGGAGTTGTGCATAAAAGTTTTTTCCATTTCCATATTGAGTTTACTGCATGGAATGTGAGTTTTCGAAGAGAAGTTATTTTGACAAGTGCGGATTGGAATGTGGTGACAATTGGAAACTTGTCATTGTGCGCTAATAGTGTTTTTGGCGCTTTCCATGTTGCACATTCGGCCTTTGGCAATTGCTTTAGAAATATTTATTTTATGCATTGTAAAACTCTTATATATTGAGTACTTGTGTATTTTGGAGAAATATGATGATGAAGTGTTGAGTTTGCAAGTATTGTTGTGCTGTCGAATTGCTACTAGAATTCTTCCAGAATTGTTTACTGGTTATACTCTTGTAAAAGACTTGCTCTGCAAGTGTATGTAATCTTGTTGTTGGATTTGTAATACATTGAGCAGGCTTTGGAGTTTGGGGTTTTTTTTTTTTTCCGAAAGGGTTTTCCCCACGTATATCTGGTGTTTGTGTTAATTGTTTATTTTCTGTTATGAATTTGTTGTTGGAATTTCTATAATTGTTTGATCAAGTTTTTTTTTTTTTTTTTGCATAATCTCTTCTCAAGATTGGCATAGGAAATTGTTTCCGCTACTTTAATTTCCTTACACTTAGAAGAAGAGACAAAATGGAACACAAAGTTTCCTTCGAAGGCATTTGAAATTTTTACCTTTGGATGTTTCCCAACCATTTGATTATGAATCCAAAATAAGTAATAAGATTGAGAAGAATATTAATTAGTAAGTTAAAAATTGGCATAGTGGGGTTTGGCAACTTTGGTCAGTTTCTTGCAAAGACCATTGTCAGGCAAGGGCATATAGTATTGGCTTATTCTCGAACAAATTATAGCGAGGTCGCATGCAAGATGGGTTTATTTTTACATGGATCAAGATGATTTTTGTGAGGAGCATCCCGAGGTTATATTGCTCTATTCATCTATCATCTCAACGGAGTCTGTTTTGAGATTGTTACCGACTCAAAGATTGAAGAGAAATATGTTATTTGTAGATGTCCTTTTGGTCAAAGAGTTTCATGCACTTTATTTTTATAGGTGCTTCCCTTAGAATTTGATATGTTTCAAGTTTAAATTATTATAGTTGGAATTAGCTAGCATATATTATAGTTTATTAAGAATAATATTAAAAGGATCCAAAACCAAAAAAATCCAGATAAGATTACCTAGTGATCTTTGATATAAGTAGAAGATGCAAACATCAAAGAGAAAGTGAGTAGTCTAAAACTAGGAGGGGAGGAAAAAGGACATACCCAATCCCATATTTGATATCACCCATGGTAAGCATAAGGAAAACATTGGAGGATGTACATCTGACTGATCATAGTCCAGAAATTGGGCATGATAATCCTCCTGCAACTTCTTAGTGTCTAATCAGACAATACTTTTATTGTGTTTCTTCTAAATTAAATATAATGCTTTTAGTTTTTACTAGTGTTGATTCCCATAAACCCCTAACATCTATGAAACATTTTTATTGTAAATGGGCCAAGCTATCTATATGTGAAACTACTTATTCAAAAAACCAAATTGAATAAGGTAGACTAGATTGATAGTACTACATGAATATTTTGACATTTATGTACCTACAATTCCCTTGCTTTGTTGATTTGAGTTGTAATTGCATCTAACTAGTTTGAAAAACGTTACATTTGAAGAAAGGAATATAACATTATTGTTTTGCATATTTAATACTCTATTAATAAGAAATACAATAACAAGAACTCTATTTAATATGTTACATTTTTATTGATTTATGAAGAGCACAAATTTAAACAAGAACAATTGTATTTTATACCATATTAAAGAAAAGAAGAGATTAGAGATGCTAGCATATAATTTGTATCTTTAATATGTCTATTCACACATGCCATGGATAATATCATATAACTATTTTTACAGGTGCTAATAATTGTTTATGGATATGTTTGTTTGCTTGCTTGTAGATTACAAGGCTGCTTGTATAGGTAGATGTAAATCAACATCTTGAATGACTGGTGTTCGAGAGATTGTGGTGCATGTTGTACTAGATCCAAATGTAGGGATATATGGGAACAAAGAGCTTTGCCCCTGCTATGCCAACTTGAAGACCCATGGCAACAACTGCTCTCCTCTAGAAAAAATATGTTGCTAGATGTTGTAATCATGTTAATACTTCTCTTGTATGAAATAAATCCTTTCTTTGATGTGGAACATGTAAGTACACTGTTTTACTCATCTAATAAAACTGCAAAAGAAAAGAAGTTTCTCTCTTCATTTAAGCCAAGCTTCCTAGTTTTTCAATAATGTTGAGAGATTGCCAAGCTCAAGGTATAATCCATACATCATCTTTCATGGCCTGTTAGGGAATATTTTGCTCATAACTGTCTTGTTATGCTTATACAATCCTCATTTTCTCTGAATATATGAATTCTTGAACAATAAAATTCATTTCTTCAATAATATTATGTTTCACCTATTTGAGCTTTTGATAAGGGGTTGGTTTGTGCACACTTATCTTCACATCAAAGCCATGGTGGTTGTAGGAATTCTAACTTGCATTTTGATTTTAAGTTATATTCAATGCCAGGTTACTAATTTTATTCAACCTCACACCTAGTTAATAAAAGTGCCTTGATCGATAAAATTAAAAATCTACAAATTTATATTGGACAACAAATAAATTGTTTGTTTTATCTTATCATAATGTATTAAAGTATTGTAATAATAAACACCAAATAGATTTCCATATTGCTTACTGTTATACCTTGCTAATTTGTGTATGATAGAATTCAATTGTTACAATATTGATGGTTTCATTTTGTAAATAAAAAAGCAAAAATTAAAGGTAGTAGTTATGATTGGAGCTCAATAATTTTGCTAATGAGTTTAGGATCTTTGGTTTTTTATTTATTTACATTGAAAACTCATCAAGTCATTTTGAAGATTTATATGGGTAATCGCTAAATATTAAGAGACATCATTTGAATTATTTTTAGTTTTCAAGTGCAAGAAGAGTGATGATGAAAGTCATTTAGTGTTTGCATGCTATAAGGGCAGTATGAGATGTCAAGACATAGAAGGGTTTTTCCATATTGCAGGAAAGGCCATTAAGATCAAATGAGGAAACTTGTGCATAAGGTAAAAGACAGAGGATTAAGAGTCAATGACAGTTAAAAGGCCAAAGATGAAATGCAAACTGAGTGTCATAATGAACAAGGAGGCCAATGTTCTACCATGAAAAGCTAAACCTTTAAGGATAGTCATAGGATAAGAAATCATAGGAATATGTGATCAATCAAAGGGTTTTGGAAGTATTAAATGATAGTCATTTAAGGGTAGAGCTATGTCAAGGATAGTCTTTGCAACAAGAAGACAATCATGTACAGGAACAATGATTTATAATTTATGTTATTAGGATCTTTGATTGGTGATCGATATTCCTTATAAATGTAGGAATTGTTCATCCTCAATAAGATTTTTGGAAATCATTAATGGACTATATCCTCAAATCATCCCTAACAAGCGTATGTCAGTCTTATGGATTGTGGCCAGTCTTTCATTCATAAAGGATTGTGGTCCAAGTAGATAATCTATCTTTTGTAGTTTTTTACTCTTTTACTAGTTCCAAATTTTCTTCATACGAATAATTTTAGAGATTAACTTTATTTTATACAACTTTCTTTCAAATGATGCATACTCAAAAGAGATATATGACAGTTTGTTCTTAATTGAGCATGGGTCGAATTGACCATGTGGCATTTCAACCAAGTGCAGTGCATGCTACCAATCTTATATTCACTCACAATTCCTCTCCATCACCTACTTTCACTTTTTTATAAAACCTATACCATTTCTTATGTATGTCCATTAACTTCTTTAACTATGTAGGAACAAAATACATGAAAAGGCAACAAACTATGTGCCATCTCATTTCATACAAGCCCATGGAATCATCAACTACACAATCGCCACAAATGAAATAGATACAAATCTTTCACTCAATTTGCTTACACCAAATATGTATTAGAAATATTTTGTATATTTCGCAAACAAGCTTGTATATATTTCAAAGTACACTTCCTTACCATGTTTAATTTTATAGTGTACTCTATCGACGTAATGCTTGCACCCCCACTGGTGCAAGTGCCAGTAATAAAAAATATGCAAACAAACTCCAAGGAGGGAGTGAGTAACCAATGACAAGGGGAGCACAAATTTAGGCAAGAGATGAAGTATATTTCCACATTGAAATTACTTAGTGGGCAAGAGAAATATGAAAGAACTTGATGAGAATGGACCCTACAACTGAACCAATGAATGAGAACATTGAAATTGCAAGCCCAAGAGAGAAATGGTGGAACATACATGGATCATTTATTATCATTCTTGGTAGCTCATCCAAGCATGAGTTTTCCTCTACCTCTTTACCACATAAATTGAGAAATTCATGCCATGATTTGAATTCATTTGATAATCAAAGAAATGAAAAAAAGAAAGAATTATAAAGCATACACATGGTTGAAGAGAGACATAACCAAATCTAGACTATATATATCCATTGTAGTCTTCACTATGTGATAAAAGGAATCTTGGAAATCTATCAAAATTGGAAGTAACTAGCATGAATAAGCTTAAAATATGTTACATTTCAAGCAAGGAATATATTGTCATTGTTTGACATATTTAATATTATCTATTAATAGAAATATAATAATAAAGAATTCATGTTTTCTATATTGATTGGATCTATATCTATATTAGATGAAAAAAAGAAACCTCTAGTTAGATGGAAAAAATAGAGGCATTTTACTTATGAAAAGCACAAGTTTAAGCAAAAATAAATCTATTTTATATCATATTATGCATAAACACATTGTACAAAATATTCGCAACACTATTGTTGGAAAAAAATTATACCCTGCTACTCAACATAACAGTGAAAGTGATAGGTTCATGTCCTCATAGTTAGCATTCCTATTATTAGTGACATATAAGTTTTAGCATATTCCACCAGATAACAAAAAAAATTGGTAATGTATATGCACAACAATACAAATCCACCACTTTTATTTAATAATTTTCAAAGACAACAAGCTTACAAGAATTTATGTTATCCTAATACATGATTTTCCTACACATTATCCCTTATGACCATATGCAAGGGTTGATTGAAGGAATTATCATTAGATTTTTTTTAATAATGTTAAGTGTTAGTTGTTGTTTGGGAGATATTGCATATGATGGGTCATTCAACTCTAATGTGGACTAGTCATCTAATTGGGAAATATTTTTTGTACTTATGAAATGTTGTACAATGTCATGTAAATTAGGGGTGCAATATGTTCATTCTATTTGTAGATTTTGTCAAAATCAAGTCTACCAAGCATTTCAATGACATTTAGACTTCCACCACTATTAAGACCCATTGTGATAGCAACTCCCATTTTCATTTCTTGTGTCTATATCATTATCAATTTCCTCATCCTCTTCATGGTTCAATTTTTTCTCAATTATGTGGTCACCATGCCACATGTGGTAATTCTAATTTATGATAACCTCTTTTTATGGCATCTATATCTATGATAATAGACACATGGTAACAAAATGTCTACCTTAGAATTTACAAATCAATTTATTATTATAAAATATATAGATCAAGTTTAAACTAGCAAGAAAATAAAGATTTGCATCAAACTACAAAGAAAAACCAACAAAAATGAATGCTAATTTATTAACAATACAAAATTAACAATTTTTGAAATTTCAAATAAAAAAATTAATTATTTGTTTAAAGCTTATGCATTGTAGGTTAAGTGCAGATTTGATCACAAACATAAGGACCTCTATGACATTAATCACTAAATTTAGAGGGATGACATAGGACAAGTTTAAATTAACAAAAAAATAAAGAAATCTTTACATCAGAATCTAGAGAGAAAACCAAAAAATAAATTTTAAATTGCTAAAATTAAATCTAACAACACAAAATTAACAAATCTTCAAAATAATATAAATTTCTAAATCATTTTTTAAAAACCTAACACAACACTATGACCACTCCAAATCTTATCCACAATTTAAAGTTGATAATAAATAATTACATAAGATAAGACAGTTCTAACTTAATGTAGAACTAAATTTCAAAGATTAATGTAGCAATGTTTTATGTAATCCTTATATGATGGTATTATTTTAAAGATATTTTTTAATCTATTTTCTCAACATAGCATGGAGAATTAATCCAATCCAAATCTCAACAAACAAGAATGGATTATAATGGGCTATTTATGATCTAGAAGCTCTAATGTTTTATTATTCACTTTTCTATATATGTTTTTTTTTTAAATTTGGGAGGATAAGAATCCAAGCCCACCCTCTTAGAAAGTCATCTCAGAAAAACCCACAATGGGAGAAGTGAGTGTTTATTATCACTTGACATCCCTTCTAAGTAGGATGGTACCAATAAAAAAAAAGAAATTCCTTTAGAGACTTGCATAGATGAAAATGAGCTCTTCTTTGTTCATCATAATCAACACACCCATCAATGGATCTATTCATGTTTTTAGATTTAGAATAATACAATATACTCACCTCATAGATTCCTATTCAACACAACACAAAAATAAGTAATGGTGATTTCAGTAGCAATGAAAGCACTAAAAAGATTTGAAGTAATGGTGATTGCAAGTCTTACATCTAGTAGTGCAACGAAGCCAACAAGAAAAAATGGGTAGAGCCTGTCAAAAAATATTGCAAAAACCTATCAAAGAAATCTTTTATGAAATGAAACAAACCATACCAATCTCTCTACATTTGTTGATTCAATCTATTTATAACAAGTGTAAGGTAGATCTTAAAATATTGGATTCTTGAGCTATCTATATAATATTTTTGTAGAGCCTACTGAAATCCATTTGATTCAGAGATTGAATTTAATTTGATTTGAATGCACTTATTACAATGATATTATATGATTTTACAATTGTAAGATTTATTGAAGATTTTGAACTAAATAGTATTTGTCTTGCAGAAAAATCAATGACTGAAAACCACCAACTACTTTCCAGTTTGTGTGAGACATGTTTATAGTTGAAACATAATATGGCCTATTGGCTACTTACAATGCCATCTACTACCCCTTTACATCTTAGAATTTTTTTAAAAAGATTTGGTTGAAGCAGGCACTACAAATTCTACTTTTGAAACTAAATGTAGACTCTTCTACATATTTTCATCTATTGTAGACATGCATTTTAAAAATTGCACTATAACATATTAACTTATATATGATTTTCTATATGTTTAGCCACTAGATTCTTCTGCCCTAAGGTTTAATCAAATTTAAATTTAATCTATTTTAACAACCATGTTGTAATTGAATTGCAAGAACAATTAAAAGACTACCACAATTCATCATTCAAATTATTGTCTTATCAAATTTGAACAAGAAAATTCAACTACTAGTTTGAGAAACCTAGTGAGGATGTTGAAATAGTTTGGATTGAGAAGTCCTAGCTTGTTGTGAAGGCTCAAATGGTAGCAAGTAAAATTCAAAGAGTTCAACTAACATTGGGATTGCATTTGTATGTGAAAAGTGGTGTCCAAATTCATTGATTTTGCACTTGCATGTTGTTGGAGGTTGCATGAGGGTTTCCAATTGTTAGTGCTCATGAAATTTTACAAGAAAAGTGGTAAAATGAACAATTAAGCACAATTTATACCATTCGTAAACTTGATGCATGTGATCATTAATAATAATAAAAAGTAGGTCATTAATGCAAAAAGAAAGTAGGTGAGAAAACAAGCTTGTACATGGATACTTTGCAGGGATCCAAATGAGTAGTGTGCATCAAGAAATAGATAGAAAATGGAAGTAATCCTTCTAAAATCCACAATCCTATGAAAGATGTCACCAAATATTTTGCAATCTTATTTCATGATTAAGAGGTATGTGGAAGTACACAAAACATTGGGACGTATGAATGGTATATTGAATGCACAACTCTACCTTGAAACTTTACAAAACCAATTTTCAAACATACTTAACATTAAACCATCTTATAAAAAAATCTGTAAAAATGATTAGAACATTAAAAATTCAAAACATTAAATGTTTGAGACAAAAATTAGAAAATCTAACAATCCTTAAAAACTAACATCTCAAAATATTTAAAATTTACAATTTTATCAAGAGATTTTATTTAAATCCTTTTACAAATGAATGAAATATGAAGCATGTGAATCTTATCTAATGAATTAAGAAAGAGAAACAATAAAAACATACTCAAAACAAAACCAAAAAGAGGGGGGTAAATGAGACGTGTGTACAAGACACAAGTCCCAAACTAATTAGTATCAATTTCTTACCATTGGCATAAATAAAAATTGTTGTTGACCTTGAAGTTTGACACTCATTGTTAAAATTAAAACTAGTTTGATTTACATAGGATCTCTAGGGGAGAGGGGCCCATAGTGGAGCACCCTAACTTTGCATTTCTCAAAATCCTATGTGGAAATTTCAAATCACTCCCAATTTTATACAACAGTTTATTTGGAAACTCACGTGCTTCTATATTTCATTTTAGGGCCGCATCATCAAATATGATGCTGCATCAACATGCTTTTTGTTGAGGTATCGAAAAAGGCCCAAAAAAAGTGAGACCAATAGTGGTGCACTAAGTCATGTTTTATCGGTGCGCTGATGTGGCATCACATGATTTCTTAGTTTGAGTACTTTATGGATAAGAAGTGTTTTACAATTGGTTATTAATATGCTCCACTATGGGGCCCACTGAGGACTACTTCTATCCCCACTATTGGACTTTGCTCCACTATGGGCTCCTCTCCCCTTGTGCTAGGCAATATTGCAATAGATTGGCTAGTTTGACTTTCAATGGTCGCCTTCTGACTTGGAAATTTGCTTGTGATTTATTAGATGCAATCCATTTAATAGACTTGAACCCACATCAATGGCATTCTTAACATATCCAACAATTGACAGTGACATTGAAATTGTTGTGCTTTGAGGTTTGGGAGTGGATGTCTTTCCAGAAGAGTAACTTCCATTGCCAGGAAGAAACATAATTGCTTGAGCCTGCAAATAACATCTACATCTTCTCACTTTCTATAAGTATGAGAACTATTGTCTATTAAAAAGAAAATAAACATATGATAGAATATGAAAATTAAATAGGGCTAACATCTATCTCATCTAATTACATGACATATTTTTTGGTACATAATCTCATAACATAACTTTAGAAGATGGGAAAAGCAAATGTATTGGATACCCTGCTAGCCCTCTATCCTTTAAAGCTTATCTTCTCTTTCAAACAACATCTTAGTGTTACAATCAACGATAATAACATTTGGATCCACTTTATAATGTACATAATACAAAATACATATTTCAAAAACCAATAAATTCTTGTTTACAGGAACATCATCATTTATAGGTGCAACATAGAATTTTGTCAATATAGATCTAATCTAAATATGCAACTCATAAGCCATGTTACCAAATGACTAACTACGAATAGAAGTTTGATTGATCAAATTTACTCATAAAACAGTGAAAGATCTAATAATTGTCAAGTATACAAAATCTTATTTTTTATGAATAACTCACTCCTGACACATGCAGACTTCAACATGACAAATATTCAAAGATTTCTTCTAAGAACACAAATCTTCTTAATATTAATGTACTACACCATTTGCAATAAGAAGGTATATGCTTAATATTAATGGTAACCATGAAAGTATTAGATATTTATATTTTATTATATTCTGAAGAAACCTATTCAGTGCTTTTTGATGATTAGATGTAGAGAACCCAAAATATAGATAGAAAAATGCCTCAAAAAGAAGTTAACCAAACTATGTGTTTCCCTTATGCATTTTATATTCTAAGCCTAGTATTTAACTAAATTTTCATTTCTTCCTTTATTATAGTGGTCAAATATTTTTAAAATTTGATAATGTATGAAGACAAGAGATTTTATCATTGCTTGCAAAGAGGTTACTAACAATAAATATTAAAATGAATGTACTATATATACACGCACAACAAAATCCTACATGAAAAGGGTTTGATTATATATACTTAGCCAAGTCATTTTGTCTCTTATTTAAATGTTGAAAACAAATATAAGAATATATATATATATAGTTTTTATTCCTTTGTAGGAAAGTTGCAACAAAAAACTTAATGTTCTTTATCAGGATCTTGGTGTCAGTTTTGATCTAATTGTAATCAACTTGAATTGACTAGTCTTGCAAAGTCCAAATAGAGTTCAAGTTTGGACAATATATGTTGTATCAAATTTTTTCTTCCATGCATGTGCCTTTGTATGTCCTATCCATATTAAAACTAATGTGTTATTTTAAATCATGTAGACAATGCTCAAAGATACAAATAAATATACATCCAAAGCATTATTAAAATGTACCATAACTTTCATTTTTGACCCCATGGGTAATGCAAAGTGCAATATAATGGGTGGTAACCATTATGCAATGTCACAGGGGTGTTTGTGCAAAAACTACAATGGTTCAACCATCAACTACAAGGCACTTTCCTATATGAATAGCAAAGAATTGTACCTTTCTTTGATGCAAATTTTCCCTGTTTATCCATCTTTAATTTCTAGACACTAGTGTATGGTGATGACCATATTTATAAATATCATATTCAAATTGGACACAAATTTAAATTGAAAATCATACTAGAAAGGGGTGAAAAACATTTTTCTTACTAATAAAAATAAGTTTAGAAGTTAGGAGGAGAGTGTAGTAGACATACTTATAGGTTGCACTCCTTAGAATAGATTGATTATGCCATATATACAACAAAAACAATATGTATTTTCCTAGAACCAGGGATGAACCCCTGCCAACATCTATTGGCACTTGGTGCCAAAGCTTTCTAGAAAAGGACAAAACTCTGAATGCAATTCAACAAGTTGTCATAGTAAAATATTTTTTTCTAATTTTGATCATGTTTTCTCTATATTTTTTTAATTATTTCTACCATTCTCTAGACATTAGTTTTTTTCTTTTATATTTGGTTCTAAGAGTTTCAACCAATTTTATGTTGTTTTGATTGATTATATGGACTGGTGAAATATTCATTAGCTAGAGGATTATGTAATGTTAAAATTTATATTGACAAGTTTATCTCAAAGAAGAAAATATTTAGAGTCATAAATGAAAACATGCTAAAAGTAACTTATGGAATTTAGTTAACCCCCAGTTTTCATTCACTCAGCTAACATTCTTTTTAGCATCTAGATTCAAATTTTGTCTAAATTTTTACTAGCATTTGATGTAAAATATTTTGACTAGCTTGTCCTTGAAAATGTTTATATACTCTATATGCTACTTAACTATCCATGAGTGGACTTTACACTATCCCTTGTACTTATACAAAAATAGGCCATTTAAAAAAAAAAAAAAAAAGAGGGTAAAAACTTTATTGAATTAGAACAACATTGCAAAGTCCGAAGAAAGAAGCCACAAGGGGCCCAACGAAACAAGAATTAATTCACACCCAAGAAGCACCTCATATCCTTAGCAACCCACTCCTCAAGAACAGGGGCCATGTCATTAGGAATATTGCCCCAATCATCCACATACCAAGAATCAGTCCTCTTCGTCGCCCATCTAGCCAACCCATCAGCCACCCTATTCCACTCTCGGGGAATATGGCGGAAAACAATGGAATCCAAAGAAGAGTACATAGAAATAATCTGCTTGACAACCACAACTAGTTGTCAATTCACATCCTCCAAATTTTTCCTATTCAACATATCAATAACCACCTGAGAATCAGATTCACAGACAATCCGTTGCCATCCAAGGCCAACCGCCCGCTCCATTGCCAAGAGAATAGCGCTCACCTCCATAAGATTATTAGTTTGCAAACCACGATACATAGAAAAGAAGAAAACCACCACTCCTAAGCTATCCCTACCAATACCACCAACTCCAGCATGCCTAGGATTACCCCTAGACGACCCATTCGTATTGATTTTTAGCTCTCCCAGAGTAGGTGGACACCAAAATCCATCATGAGCAACCCTCTCACGCCCATGCCTACGATGCACTTTGCTCAAAATACTCTTGTCCCCAGTGACAAGACCCAGAGCATTAACCACACCCAAGTCCCTAGGATCAATCGGCACAGACAAATCACACTTTGCAGTCAAAGTCTCCTGTAGAGCCCCAAGGATTCGCCTCCAAAGTTGCCCCATGAGCAATTTCTTATCCAGGAAAATTCTTCTGTTATGGTCCAACCAAATTTTCCAAACAATCAAACTAGGACCAATGGTCCAAGCAATTTTAAGAAAAGAGGTTGTGGTGGGAAAAGATCCCTGTCTCTTCCAAAAATGCTCCAAAGAAGAGACATGGCAACATGGTAAGCCCCAGAGATTCCACCAGTGATGCCAAATAGTCTTAACAAAAGAACACTCAAAAAAGAGACGTGAGAAGCATTCTTCATGCTGACCACATAGAATGCACATGGAGGGGCCCTGGAACCCTCATTTCCAAAGATTGTCCCAAGTAAGACACTTACCTTGGACCACAAGCCAAGAGAAAAAATTACACTTAGGCCAAGTAAATTTATTCCAAACGTGCTTCCACCAAGAAACCTGTTTATCCAAAACCTGATAACCAAAGGCAACTAAAAATTTACCTTTCAAATCAGGACCCCAAGCAAGCACATCACTCCCCTGGAGAGAATTGCAGGCACGACCCAATAAAATCTTAGCAAGCTCTTGACGATCCTCCACCGCACCACCAAGAGGCCAATCCAAGGGTTCCTTCCACCTGGATATAGAAATTTGACCCAATGAATGTTGAGATTTGAAGTCTACCACATGACACCAACCCGCCTCGTCAAAAATCTGGCACAAGTCTTGGAGGTGGAGATGAGAGGACACAATGGGTGGATGTCCATCCCAAGAATCATGCCAAAAGAGAGCATCCCGACCCCCATTACAAATCCAAAAAAGTCCCTGTTTAATAAGCTTGGCACCCTATTTAAGGGTACTCCAGATCATAGAACCTTTCCCCTCCATACTGAATCTTACAACCTCCCTACTTTCCACTACCCCCAAATATTTGAAGGTCAGAATTTTAGCCCACCGCAGATGTTGGTTTAAGCACCAACGCCAGTACTGCTTAGCAGCCAAGGCCTGCCCACTCAAATCCGTCCATTGTAGACCAAGAACCCCCTCCTGCTTTAGCCTACAAACAACATCCCACTTCACCAAACTCCATTTTCTATGAAGAAGGTTGCCAACCCACAGAAACTGACGAGACAATTTCTCAAAATTTTTAATAAAACTTGATGGAGCAGAAAGAACAAAGAACCTATAAAGAGGGAGAGCCTGGACCACCGACTTTAGAAGAGTCACTCTACCTACTGAAGAAAGCCACCTACAAGTCCAATGATTGACCAATCTTTGAAACTTTTCAAGAGTCTCTTGCCAAAACCTTTTAGGGAGGGAACGAATGGCAAGAGGGATTCCAAGATAGGAAAAGGGAAGCAAACCCATTTGGAAATGAAGAATACCAGCAATTCTCCTTTGGATAGCCTTAGGAGTGTGGAAAAAGTAGATGAAGGACTTCCCCTCATTAATGCACTACCCAAAAGTAGCCAAGTAACTGTCCAACACACTGTGCCAGTTGAGAGCCTCCTCAACCTTTGCCCTACCCATCAAGGCAGTATCATCTACGAAATTGAAGATGAGACTGAGGGGGAATATCATTTCCCCAACTCCATCCTTGAAGCAAGCCATACAAAAATAGGCCTTAATAAAGTTTAAAATGCATAATTATTTTGGGATGGTTATCTCATTTAATATGCTAGTATTCTCCTAATTAATCTTGTAGGAAAACTTGACCTCTTGTGCAGTATCAAAATTTCAACATGTTTTATTGTCTCTATATTTAGTGTTGTTGGAATAATTCATTTTTTACACTAATTCTACATCTCCATTACATTATATTGTAATGAAATATGGTACAAATTGTAGAACCAAGTAGCACACTACGGTAAGCTTGCAGTGAGAAACACATTAAAGAAGACAAATATCAATAATATGTTTACTATTTAACTTATATTTACTATGAAAAAATTGATTATTATTTTACTTATGTGAGTGTGTTTTTGATAAAGTAAGCAACATTTACAAGGTGTTGCACCCTTTACACAAAGAGCTCTCAGGGCCAAAAAGAAGCTAGTTCAAAATAGGACATGAACTAGAAAGAGAAGCTAGACAAAAGGGAGGTGATCCCTTACAAGCAGGAGCCACTAGGGCTCAGTAGAACAGGCCAATACAAGCCACACACATAATAAAACCATGACATGAACAACCGAAAAACAACATGTCGAACAAAGGATGAGGACTAGACAACCCCAAAATCTGAGGAGGTAGATCTAACTCCCAAAACCAGAGGACGCGATTTTGGGAGTCCCTTCTTTTTTTCTTCATAACAAACCAGGAAGGATTGAACATGAAGTCCATCGAGCAAGGAAAGATGAGTGGTTCCTCAACAACCACCATGGACAAAGAGCCACCACACAGCAAAGTTGGCAGTGTAGAAGAGCAGTTAGGATCATTCGAAGGATCAACAGAAGTGTTCATTGAGGGACAGATAGGCTCGACTGACACAACAACAACAGTACAGGGCAACAATTTGGTTCCACAGAAGGGATAGCCAGAGGAGGATCTTGGGGAGACACAACCTCCAAGGAATGATTGATTTAGAGGTATTTCTATATTTTTTCCTTGGAATTTTTTGCCACACAATAGGTCATTAAAAAAATTTATGTTACCTTTCTTAAAGATTTTTATCATGGTGAAATATCTTTGACAATTTGAATTCAATATCTAGTCAATTCCTATAGATATTAGGTGCTTATTGTTGAATGATTTCTTTAATTGTAATTCTTATTATAAACTATTAGCTCCTTTAGCATTTTCATCTTCTTCATAGAAAAAGTAACACTCAAAGACACAACCAGTAGCAAACCCTTTGGAACTGCAACCATAATAATTATCATGGTAATTGCAATGAAGTTTAATATGGAAATTGCATACTTAAGCATGATACATGATAATTTTGCTTGGTAGGTACTTGAACATGATACATTGAGGAGGGCATGGGGCTCATGATTCATATTTTTATTTTTTGGTTTTAACCTTCATGTACTTAAATTTACAACCATGATCATGCTCCAAGAGTCATCATACTGGTGACAACTAATCAACAAAATCTTATGTTGTCATATTCCAAATATGCCACTCAAGTCATATTAGATTATTTTCTCACTATAGCTTGTTGTGGAAACGTAAAACACACAAACTTACAATAATATTGCAACTCAAGTTAGTTGAAAAGAAATAATGAAGATTCTAAAATGGAATAACAAAATATATAGACAAGTGTAGTGACAAAAAATGTACTCCTTTACATTTTCTCATTATGTTTGAATCCCCCTAATTAATTGGACTTAATTAAGCCTCTAATTGACCCAATTATGCATTTAAAATAATAATTAATCATTTTTTTCTAAAAGCGAAACTTGTATTAAACAATTGCAAACATTAATTTACACATCTTGGAAAATGTGTGTCCTAGGTTTAGGGCCTAGGACCCATTTTCCCAAGGGAGAATGGGCCCTCCTTAGACTTACGATCTCATTTTCTAATATGTTTTTGGAAACATTTTTATGATTCAAATTTAGGTTGCAATTGTTGGCCTTTGATGTTTAATTGTCGAGAAATTAGAAAATTACCTATAAATACAAAGTCTTTTTATCAATTCAAGTCTAAGGAAAATTAAATAGCAAGTGACAATTCAAATTTCACAAGAGAAAAGATTATTGTCAAGAGCTTTCAAGAGCAGATTTACCAGTCTTCTGCATCGACATTCAAGATCTCAAGCATCATGTCAAAGTTATTTACATCTATGCATGTTTTTGGAGCTAACATTGTGATGTAGGTTTCAAGTTTTCAAGCATCAATTCAAGTGTCAAGATCAACATCCAATCAAGAAATTTATTGCAAGATCCAATCCTTAGAGAGATGTGTTAGAGTTCAGTCCTCCAAGGGCAGCCATAAATGGGTTTGGTGAGTTGCAACAAGCTAGTGTTTGTTTGAATTCATTCTTTTCATTATTATTTCATTTCAAGGTTTAATTACCAAAATGGGTTTTGACCAAGGAAAACTCTGGGAATTCATCAAAATAAACAATTTTTCTCCTCTTTGTGTGTTTGCAGATTTGTAGGTGAAGAAGGATTGAAGATTGATCAAAAGTGCAATTTTGCAAAGTTGTCAAAGTTGTCAACAAAGTTGTCAAGCAATAGAATCTTACTTGCCGAAATTATTTCCAACTTTCTCATAGTGAGATCCAAAGGAACCAAGAGTATAGATCCAAGAGTAGAGGATTGTGAAATTAGATTTTGGATCCTTGTAGCAAGAACAATTTTCCCTAGGGCGAATCAGTCCTAGGAAGACACTCAACAACTTTTGGTGACTGGTACACATCAACTTACCCTTCTTAGATCTATCAGAAGTCTGTTGTTTATGATTGCTTTATACTTTAAATTTATGATTCAAGTTTTACATTGCATAACTGACTTCATTTAGTATTTTTAGTTTTTTTGCCCAAAGTGCATTCCAGGCATGTTTACCCTATCTTGCCATAAAAGGAAAACAACAAGATCTCCAATAAGGTTGACTCACCTAAGGGTTGAAAGTCAATCCTACCTTTGGGGATCTCTTTTTCCTAATGAAACAAGAAAGATAGTTGCATCATATCCAATCATCCCTCCATTTTGATTCACCTATTTTTCAGTGTTTCAACAAGACACAGATTTATGTGGTAAAACCTTGACAATATGTCAAGGAAACATCCATGGGGCAAAGTATCAGTATTCTTATTGATCAAAGAAACTGAATACAATATTCACACAACTATTGCTCTTCAATTACAATTCATTATAATTATTTTTTTCAAGGCAACAAGATATATATAATATCTTTAACTTGTGTCAAACTTAGAAAAAGACCATCTTTGTTTTTATTGCTTGATTTTTATTTTTTTATTGTTTTATATTTTTGTTTTAAATATTTATCTTTTCCAAAGATTTAATATTTTGTTGAATTTCTATTTCTTTTTTTTCATTATCCAACAATATCCACCTTGATAATAATTTACCAGATACTTTATCATGCCCATTCATCACCTTTGTGCAAGTTAGGAGAAGTCAAACTCCACTTCAACTTCTCTAACTATACTAGTTTTGTAAACATGTCTACACAATTTTCTAGTGTATGAACTTTCCCAAGATATACTCCACCTCCATCAATAACCTATCTTACAAAACGGTATTTAATTGCAATATGCTTAGTCCTACTATGATAAGCTAGATTTTTAGTCAAATATATAGCACTTCGGCTATCACAAAATACAATCACCTTGTCTTGCACTTTTCCAAACTCACCCAAAAGACCCTTTAACCAAATTTCCTCTTTACATGCATATGAGACACCCATATACTCTACCTCAATAGTGGATAAAGCAACTATTTCTTGAAACTTTAACATAAAAAAATAGGTCCTATTACAAGAGTAAAGACATAACCTAATGATAAATATTACAAGACACCAAGAATCCAAACTATCCTAGAATTATTGTAGACCAACTATATATATCAAACTAGAAATGAAAAGTTTAAACCTACAAATAGTAGTTTATCCAAAAAAATCATAAAACTAGTTTCCAATATTATGTTGAATGATGCAGATCAACGATTGAGGATCCAAGAATGGATTCTCAATCGTTGCAGCAAACTCAAGCATAATATTTTAAACTTTCAAAACATAAATTGCAACAAAAAGCATGAAAAGGCATCATTTTTATTCATGAAATCCCATACATAAACAAATATGATAGGTGCACACTCATGTAGATGAATATTAAGTCTATCTACTGGAATCAAGTCCCAGTCCAAACTCTATCTCATATTATTTTCAAAATCAGCATGAAAACCCTCTTTTGTTATATAAAGACTCTCCATTTTACTCCATAATCCTATTGTTGTTGCCTCTTCAATAATATTGAAAATAACATCATATACTAAACACAACCAAATTGTGCTAAGAGCTCTTATATCTAGATCCTCCCAATCCTCATCAATCATATTTGTAGATTTCTTTGACTTTCCTACCAACACTTTGTGCAATCTTTGTTGCACTAAAAAATCACACATCTTAAGCTTCCATAGCTCAAAATTATTCTCTCTAATGAATTTATCCAACTAAAAGCTTGCATTTGAAACCTTTGACATTTGATGCTACACAATAAAACACCAAATCCCAACATGGACACTACAAAATAACTACTCCGATACCACTTGTTGCAGAAATGTAAAACCCACAAAATTAAATAATATTACAACACAAGTTAGTTGTAAAGAAATAATGAAGATTATAAAATGGAATGACAGAATAATAGACACTTGACACAAATTTACATGGTAAAACCTTGACAATATGTCAAGGAATCATCCATGGGGCAAAGTATCGGTATTCTTATTGCTCAGAGAAACTGATTACAATCTTCACATAACAACTACTCTTCAATTATAATTCATTACAATGACAAGACTCAGAAAACATTACATCTATATGGACGCATGCACAAACACTATATTAATACATAAATTTGAGATGCTAATACCAATGAAACTTAATTCGTCAATTAATATATGTTAGAGTAATAAGATGTTTACTTGATTAACTTAATCATTTTGATTAATTAATTAAGTCACCTTTACTTAATTTCACTTAAGCTAAACTTAGGAATCTTTATTTATGCATTATTAAATTAATCATGTTGTCTCGTTCATTATGATCTTGACACTTTTCACATGCTAATTTAATCTTCATCCTAGGGTTTTCACTTTAGGGTTTTGATCTCCTTTCTTAAGGATTCATCTCTTTGTAATTATTAATTCCTATTAATGCATATTTTATTCATGTTTGCAGAGCACCATTCTTGTGCCTCTTGATCTTCTTTGGTGAGGTAATTTGTTTACAGGTGTTCATTGGGATTTGTGAGGTTAGATTATCAACTTCTACATGGTATCAGAGCTCTAGATCTCATATTTGCAAGCTTCTTGTTCCTTTTTTGAGAGATCATGCCTTGAAGTGGTTTTCCAATGCATCCAGGGTCAAATCAGACCTCTCCATTAAATCCAAAGCTGTCAGAATAGTCAAGATTGACCTTTGTTTTGTCAAATTTGGCTTTTGTTTGTCAGATTTGTGAAGGTTTGAAGAAAGGGTTTTTTTTCTAGATCCAGGAGGTGCCTACTTTTTTGGAGTATTTTGAGTCCAAACAGACCTCACCATTGTGTCTGCAGCGGCCAAAAACCTTAAGATCGATTGTGAAATCGTCAAAATCGGAGCAATTGACCTCTAAGGCAAAAAAAATTGCTGCCAGACCCATACGACTTTCTACACGTGGATTGAGGTAGATTTTTTGTTAAAAAAAGAAAAAAATTGCAAAAAAAAATTCCTACAGATTTTTAATTGTAAAAGAAAAATTGTTTTCAAAACCTTTAAAAAAAATTAAGAGTTTTTATAAAGTTTTTTTTGGTTTAAAAAAAAAAGTCTTTTGGGTACATGCGCAAAGTACTGTTCAGGTACAATCCTACATAGGCCTTGTGTAGTGTACCTGCGTCCTATGGGGAAAACCCATTTTTAATTATTTTTTTAAATAAAAAATTCAATGTTTTTATATATATATATATTTTTAAATATAAATGTAAATTTTTTTATTGTTTTTTTTTTTAAAATAATTTTTAAAAATAAGCCAATGCAAATCCGCCGAAAACCATTTGGCTGTCAAATTTAGGCTTGCAGTTTTGCTACGACGGTCATATGACCGTCAAATTTAATGTAGTGACTATTTTTTTGCACTTTAGAGCTATTTTCTTCCGAAGGCCATAACTTTTGCCCACAGTGTTGAAATCGAGCAAACGAGATATTGCTGGAAAGAGGACTCAAAGTACTTCCTAGTGGTGTAGGTATCTTTTGGAAATTTTTTCTTAGGTTCCTGTTATTTCCAATCAAAGTTAGATTTTATTTTCTCAAGTTATTTTCAGTGTTTTTGGCATAACTTTTGCATACGATGTCAAAAATGGGAAAACGAGATATCATCAGAAAGCTATTTCTGAGATCTTCGTAGTGGTGTAGGTGGTTTCTAGATTTTATTTTTATTTTTTTCTAAAAATCCTTCTTCTTAGTTGTTTTCCTTTTTGGACCTTATGGGCTCACATTACATGATTTATCATCTGTAAACACATTGAAATAAAGTGCCTCAACATTGTATGTGTATTATTGAGATTCTTGCACATCACTTTGTGCCTTGTTGTACTCACACTATGTTATAAAGTTCCATGAGGGGGTTTGATGTTTTTCCTTTGTTTGCCATCATACCTTTGCCAAGTGAGTGTCCCTTCCACGACAGCAGATTCATGCATGTGTGACTTTTAGTTTTCACATCCTTTATATGTGGGTACTTTCATGTTTTCACGTACATATGTTCATGATTCTTCTTCACGCACTTCTTTTTGGCATTAAGTTTTAGTGTACCTGTCTACCTCTCCCTTGTCAGCATTATGGGGAGGGAGGGGTTTTCTACTGTTGGTGTTAATGCTTCTTTGGTTTCACATTGGAGTGAGCTATGTATACAGTATTTGTTCCTATGTACTAGGTGGATGCAACGGTTGGTTACCCATGCATTTCGGTGAGATGAAACACTTTCCATATGGACAATCTTGCATTCCTATTTCTAGAGGTGACCTCCCATTTTCACTTGATTAGTTCTTCAGACTATTGGTACTTGTGCCATTTGTATCTTTGAGTTCTAGATGTTTTTCCTTGGTTTTCCATTGGATTCGAGTACTGTCATTGACAGAACTCGTGTAGATTCTTGTCTTCTTGATCCTAATGATCGTTTGTTTCAGAGAGGGTTTTTCTCAGCATTTCAACAGTCATTCTACGACATAGTTTGCAACTTCTTCATGCTTCAATGGTGTTTCCCATGTTCATCCTTTGTTCCTATCTTTTGGGACAATTTCTTATTGATTATAGGTTTCTTCGTCCTTCACTCTTGTTTGGAGGCTTCTTAGACCTTCACTTGTATTTCTCTCTTTTGGAGAGAAGTTTTTCCCACGAGGTTTTCTCCTTTTCTCCTGTTGTGAGAGATCTTTTACATTTGTACATGGGTACCTCATTTGGCCTTAGTTGTTGGGACCCATCTTTGCTTTCATGCATATGTCCTTAGTTTTTTAGCTTCTCCCTAAGTTCATCTTAAGGGGGGGTGTTAGAGTAATAGTCTGTTTACTTGATTAATTTAATCATGCTAATTAATTGATTAAGTCACCTTTACTTTATTTCACTTAAGCTAAACTTAGGAATCTATAGTTATGCATTATTAAATTAGTAATGTTGTCTTATTCATTATGATCTTGACACTTGTCACATGCTAATTTAATCTTCATCCTAGAGTTTTCACTTTAGGGTTTTGATCTCCTTTCTTAAGGATTGATCTCTTTGTAATTATTAATTCTAGTTAATGCATATTTGCTTCATGTTTGTAGAGCACCATTCTTGTTCCTCTTGATCTTTTTGGTGATAGGTTATTTGCTTGCAAGTGTTCATTGGGATCTATGAGGTTGGATTATCAACTTCTACAATATCAATACTCTATAGAAACATCATAAAAGATTCATTTAATATTTCATTTAAATTGATATTACATTCCTTTTCTTTTCTAGAAGGTTGATTGATTTAAAGTATTTCATGGTTATATTGTTTAACAATAAAAGTGGAGTTTCAACCTAGCTAATTCTTTTCAGTGCTATATTTTGGTTGAAGAAGGGGGGCCTAATGAAAATATTAACTTTATTTAATGAACTTATTTCAAGAGATGAGAGACTTCATTGTGATTTTACTTGCCTAATTTAAAGTAAGATATTTTTAGTGTGAAATTATGTATTTTATTTAGGTAGTGGTTTTTGCATGTATTTAGTAATTGTAGTGGAGTGCTTCTAAGGAAATTCTCTCATTTTTTTCTTGCATGTGGTTTTTTGAGGAAAATACTTAGTGAAGAAAAAGTCAAAGAGATAGTTTGTGATGTTGTGAACATTGAAAGAGAGTTTGTGTGTGAATCCCTTTCCTATGACTTGGTCAAGATGAATGCTTCACTTATGAGCCAATACATAATTTTTTTGCAAACTAGCTCTTGGTAAAATGTTAAAATAAAATGTTCAAACTTTTGTGTGCATTCTTTCAAAAAAAATTAATATTTAACTTAGAATATTGATTTCTTTTTCTCCCTCTCTCATTTTCTGATTTTTTTTGTGTTCGTAGGTTGTTCTTAGGTATTGTAAGGAATGTAATGTTGAAAATCCTTTTTACTAGATTGATTTTATTTTATTGTAGTGAATATATATATATATATAATGTGGAAAATGAGATTTGGTTTATGCAACCATTTCATCATCAAGTCTCATGTTTTACATAAGACAACTTTGGTCATGCATAGGTGAAACACTTTTTGCTAAAAGAAAGTGGGCGAATGGCATGAGGCTTCCATAATGTAAGCATATGAAACAAAGAAGGAAATCATGTCTTCAAAATGGATGGAGTTTTTGAACTACATTATTAAAAATATTTTTGAAAGATGAAGTTTTGCTACAAATCATTTATCTTCTATTGTTTTTCAGTTTACTCCTAAGGACACCATTTGATTTCAATAGTTTTTCTACAAATCTTGTGGCATGTCAGTCACCCTTTTGCTTATGAACTTCTCATAAGACATTTTTCTATTTCTTGTGTTTCTTTGATTGATGCTATCCTTTTAGTGCTAATGAACAAACTAGAAGATTAATACTAAATTTTTTTTTGAGAATTAATCTAAGCTTGGATATTTATCTTCATCCTCATAGATGGATGTTCTAATCATTCAACCAATTTTACTTATCCAATAAACTATGGTGTAATGGTAATGAAAAGTAGCTCTAAGATGGAAACCTAGATTCAAACTCCTCTCACTAAAGTGCAAACATGTAGCAATGTTGTGATGTATAGTTATAGGATAATTTAAATGTTTGAACTATGTTCAAAAATATTATGAATGGGTTGTGATCTTCTTCCACACTACATAGATAGAGATACATTTTATTGCATTGAAATTGTAGCTTATTTGGTTTGTTTCATTGAACACATATGGTTTGGAATCTCTTATCATTTATTTTCATACATACACTTTTTTGTCACTTGTCCATGTAACAACCCCATTGTTCTTCACAATAAAATTTCCAATGTTTTCACCACAAGTGAATAAACATGATGCCATGATATAGCAATAAAAAAATTTCTTCCAATAATGTAAATTACATGCATAAAAGAAATAACTCAAATTCCAATTTTTCATTGCAATCCAAAGTAATCATACAAATCTTCCAAAACATAGATATCATATTGAACAAATAATTCATACAATGTTCAATAAGGATTCCATTCCAATATAATAATTTCACAAATTACAATATTCCAAGAATGTACACTATTACAAACATAGCTCCACCGAGCTTTGGAGCATAAGATATAGATGGTCCAAGAATCCACCTTTCAAAACCTTGGTTTTCTGTCACCTGCTGAGGAGGAGAAGCATCACTCAAGCACTTTTTCACCAACCACGAACTCATATCTGGTCCCCTACACATCTATCAATGATAGATGGTCGTACCCTTTGACGAAGGTATTAGTTGGGTAACCCTGTACAACATACCACTCTAAGCTTAGTTTTGTGCCCTACATGACTAGGATTTATAACCTACGCAAGGTAGCCCTCATGAATTTAAATGGACACGGTGAACTAATAGTGGAGTCTCGACATTCACACTTCTTTAGTGTAGTCTTCGAACATTCACACTACTTTGGCCAAAGTATTCTCACTCCGTATAGTCGAGTGATGGACTACCATTCACCTACACTATGGCAAGCTCATTTTTACTTAAGGCCATTATATCTATACTTAGGTAATCCCTCTCCACGGGCAAGCTACTCCCCAGGATAAACTATCTTTCTAACAACCTAAGGAAACACAACGCATAAAGCAAAGTAATAGTTCCCTCCCTTCACTAGACAACATTCCCAAGAGTAACCTACTAGTTCCCTGCCTTCACTGGATAAAAATCCCAGGAGTAACCTACTAGCCATCTAGCATAATTAAATATCTAGCTATGAGTGTTCCTTAAACTTGTCTTAGTTTGGTCATATCTAGCATAATAACAATACTTATTGTATACGTCTAAAAATGGTCATGATTAAGCTTGTTAATTAATT
Source organism: Sequoia sempervirens (assembly GCA_007258455.2). NCBI lineage: Eukaryota > Viridiplantae > Streptophyta > Pinopsida > Cupressales > Cupressaceae > Sequoia > Sequoia sempervirens. Next base: position 36,307,811 of record VDFB02058242.1, read on the forward strand.
AAATATTATTTATTTAATTAATTCTCCTAAAGTCATCTACATATAAATAAATTTAATTATTTATTTATATTGTTCATTTTTCTAATTCTTCTACCTTAAATAAACAACTTTATTTAATTATTGGCATTTCCCATATTCTTCTTAATTAAATTAAATAATTTTTTATAATTTATTTATATTTGATTATCACATCATTCCAAAGTTTGAATATTTAAATATTCAAATAATGGAATATTCCATTCACCCCATAATTAAATTAAATATTAAATATTTTATTTAATATTTTCCTTACTCTAATTTCACTTCTAAAACATAATTAAATATGATTTATTTAATTATGCGGGTTGCCATATCCATCCTCACCCTTCCAAATTCTAACTCACTCTTCGAAATGGAAATTTCCCTTCGAAACTCAATGACGAAAAAATGAAGAAAAGGGAAACCTTCCATCTCCATCTCCACTTTCGAACATCTTCCACCATCCGTTCGAACAAGCTTAATTTGGACCATCGATCGAATCAGCCAATCGAATCTGTTCAAAAACTCTATAAATGCCGGTGCAAATCCAAGCTTTGGTTACACTTACACACGCATACACATACGCCTGCCTACGCATTTACATACTTACAATCAATTTATGCATTCACATCATTTTCAGCATCACAGCCATACTTTTCATTTTAGCATAGCTTTTGCATTTAGCATAGTGTGCATCTTAAAATCTCGTTCTTTAGCTGTCCTTTTGTTGAGCTTGATCTGCTGATCTGAGAGCCACTGGAAATCAACAAAATGCTGGAGTTAGAGAGATAAGACGGTTTTGGGGAAGCTGCAATAATGGTTTGCTTATTCTGTTTATTTTTCAGTTTTTCTTGATTTAATGTCTTATTTATGTGTTTGATTTCATTTAGATTGATACATTTTTCACACACACATAAAATGGCACCCACCGTGGGGCTCGAATCCACGAATTTAACATTGTCTGCAAGTTTCTTTTGACAGTTTCGCGTTCTGGAGTCAATTTTCAGAAAAAATTTGGTGTTTAGGCACATTCAAAAAATTTTGTGGCACATACGGGGTTTTAACTTTTTGTTTTGCAGAATTTTGGAGCACATCTAGTGACTGTTTAGGCGCATCTAGTGACTGTTTAGGTGCATCTAGTAACTGTTTAGGTGCATCTAGTGACTGTTTAGGTGCATCTAGTAACTGTTTAGGCACATACAATAAGCTTTCCTTTTTCACATGTAACTATTTTAGAGCATATAAATCTTTCTAGCAGCGCATATAGATTCTGTTCTGGCACATTTTGCTTCTTTTCTGGCGCATATAAATTATGTTCTGGCGCATTTTGCTTTTGTTCTGGCACATTTTGCTTTTGTTCTGGTGCATATAGCTTTTGTTCTGGCACATATAGCTTCTTATCTGGCACATATATCTTCTATTCTGGCGCATATATCTTCTGTTCTGGCACATATGGATTGTAACAAAAATATAGAATTCTGAGTCTGATGCCTTCTACAGACATAATTCTTTTTTTTTTCTGGATTTTTAAAATGAAGCAATCCTAGGGTAGACACATCTGGATAAAATGAATCAATCTAGGATAGTCACCACACAATAATCTTGCAGTTAAAATTGAACAAACTTTTTTTTGGTGAAGCAACATCTTCACTTAGATTAGATCATTGTGATTTGGGTTTTAAAATGAACATTTGGTTGCTTTGACTGTGGCAATAGGTCTATGCTCTCCCCTTAACTAGGTGATCAGAATACCAAACTTTCCTTTTTAATTTTCATGCAATTTTACTACTTTAATTACATCCTTTAAAGAGCCTGCCATAGTGGGAAAAAGTACTCACCCTACGGGAACGACTCAAGTGGGTTCAAGCCAAAGCCAGGCTATTCCGCCCCACTATAAAATTTAAAACAAATTTGGGGAAACCCTCTTTTTCCGGTAGTGTGCAAGATAACCATCCCCAAAACCTTTGTTCTAAAGGTTGGGATGTCTCCTAAGGGAGTTTCTTATTGCCGCACCGAATGGAAACCCTTACTACGAACCTAGTGTAGTGACTAGCCGAAGTCAGTTTCTGAACATTCTAATAATCACAGTGCAAGGGGAGGGAAGAATCTACCCCCAATACACTCACCATATAACTACCAAGGACCGTTTTCTTAGGGGATCTGGTATCCACTTCCGTAACTCTAAGTACGCGCTTGGAAAAGACAAAAACACGGGCGCCCCTTCGGGGGTGACACGGTTGTGTGAGTCGACGCAGTTCTAAGATGTGGGTTGTTGATTACTAGAATGACCTACTTGAGCATTAAGAGTGAGTCTGCTTGAATTGTCTTTCATGTGCAAAACCTGTGAAAACATTTGTTGAAAAATATTTTCTTAATCAAACACTTCATGTTAGTATAGGGCTTTAAGAACAATTATTTTCAAAAATGTTTGTTGTGTCTTCCAATACATTAATTCAAATAGAAAGATCATCCAAAATGAACATGAAGAACAACAACTGAAAGCATTCAAAAAAATTCATACCATTTGTCCAATTACATTCCCAATACTTTTCCCATGCTTAGAGATTGGAAATCAACAAAGTTTCCCAAGAAATTAGTGTCTAAAAGGATCAGAAAACCCAAGAAAACATTAGGATACAAGAAAAAATTGCAAAAGAGAAAAAAATTATACAAAAGTCGACATGTGTTGCTTCATTTCCGTGGATTTCTTCATAGATACCAAGACTTTATTAGAGGATTCACTGATGAGTATGTTGTAGATCCCTTAGATTCTCGAGCTTGTTATCAGAGATTAGCTCTATCACAATGGCATAATCATAACCAACCTCTTGAGTTCGATAACATACCACAACCTACTATTGAATATCCTTCACACCCCAATCATATTCTTCAAAGATCTTGAAAGAATTTCTTCAAAAAAGAAGATCAAAATCTTTTAGAGTGCACTTTTCAAAACAACTTTCTAATTTTTGGTTCAACTTCCCCATCAAGATTCTGACATCCTTTCATCTTTGGAAGCCAAAATAAAAAATTAGGAGCATTCTTGATCATATCATAAGATTCCACATCTTATTAGATTAAAATATCATTCCCATTGCATTTGTCAAAAATTGTGATCTAAATTCAGAAGAATTCTTCAAAATCATATGCCTATCTCCACAAGATCTCAACACAATAAATTGAAGGATACAATCCAAAAAGAAAGTCATATTCAAAACACTCAAGAAGAAGGAGAAAGCAGTAATCCTCTTTTCAGCATAAATCAAAATCCACTTTTCAACAACAACATGGACAACAGAGAAGAAAATCCATTTCATAACTATAGAGATAAAATCCATGTGGATAGTGATGAGGAACAAGATGAGGAACATCTTAGAGAGGCTGAGAAAGATCCAAAATTTCACAAAGCCATTGAAAAGATCTTGCAACGAGATAAGGAAAAATATTTTCGCTATCTAGCCGAACAAGGGGCTAAATTGCCTTATGACTTTAATACTGAAAACTTGAAAAACAAACCTGAAGAAAAACCCCTTTCTGATCTTAATGCTTTGACCCAACAAATCAAAGCACTTCGGGGACAAATCAAAGAGTTACAAGGGGGAACAACCATAAAGAAATATACTCTGGAGGACATTTTTCCTTATCCTTTCGATAGAAGTCTTAACATGATCCCTTTTCCCAAAAATTGTGAAATGCCAAAATTTGATCGCTATAATGGGAAATCAGATCCAATCGATCATGTCAGAGACTTCTAAAACATGACATTATAATTCGCTCACGAAGACACTTATTTGCTACGATTGTTTCCTAGGAGCCTTGGAGTTCACTCTATGGAATGGCTATCTAAGATTACACCTCTCGTTCAAACATTTGAAGAATTGATCAACCTATTCATATCACAATATTCCTACAACATAAAACACCTGATCACCATGATAGATCTTTGAAAATTTGCACAAAAACCTGGCAAATCCTTCATTACATTTCTTCAGAGATGGAGAAGAATGTTCGCCAAATATCCACGTCCTATTCCTGAAAAGGAAAAGATGGTTACCTTCATTAACAGTTTAAATTTAGAAATGAGCTATCATTTGAACTTACATTGTCCTTCTTTTGAGAAAATTATTGAAGATTCCATAACCATTGAAAATGCTTTGGTCAAAAGAGGAATAATAAAACATGACAAAGACAATCCCAGCTCATCCAACCATCACAATAATTAGGACAAGTCCAAATTCTGGACTTGCAACAAAAATATGGTGAATGATGGTGTTGTTGATGTGAATCATGCCTTGATCAAGCCATTTATCCTCAGTACCCCAAACACTCGCAACAACAATGTCAACTTGATTTCAAATCATGAAAATAATCCTCCTCCTCCGAGGAACAATATAAATCAACACTCTACTCCCAATCAAGGGACTTCCAATAACCAAGGTTATCGAGGAACCAATAACAATCAAAATTCCTTAGGAAACACCTCGAATACAAATCTGCAAAGGTTTTCATTCTTCTCTAATAGAAGAACTTTCACTCCATTGGGTCAATCCTTAGAATTGACATTCAAAGAGTTGATGGCCAAAAATGTCATTACTTTGCTGCCTCAACGAAATTATGAACCCAGTGTAAAACCTCCATCATGGAATGATGCATACTATTGTGATTATCATCGGTGCAAGGGTCATCGCACGAATAACTACCAAGCCTTGAAGAATTCCATTCAAGACTTAATCAACAATGACATCATTACAATAGAAGGACATCAACAATCTAATGCAGACCACCAAGAATTTCGCGATCCTTTGCCCAATTATCAAAAGGGTGAGTCTTCTAAAAAAAATGTGAATCACATCAATGATGATCATATAATCAATCATCTCTACACAGACGACGAGCAGGTAAATGTCATTAAAGTCAACAAGAAGGTGGAATATAGAGAAGTCAACGCAACAACAAGATTGCAAGCTAAAGTTGTCTTAAAGGGCACCTCTTCAAAATCCACTGAACCTCCACCTCAACACCAATATGATTTGGTCAATCAACTTCAGAAAACCCCCGCTCAAATTTATATTCTAGAACTATTGAAGATTTCCCCAGCCCATAAGGAAATTCTCAAAAAATCCCTCATTGAAACTAATGTATCTACTGACTTGGATGTGAACCAATTTCAAGCCATGGTAGGACACTTGTCCTCACCCATTTTCCTTTCATTCTCTGAAAAGGATGACGTTTCCATAACTCATCCCCATAATTCATCATTGTACTTAGAAGTCATGGTTCACAAGTTTCGTATCAGACGAGTTCTAATAGATGGAGGTGCTGGTTTGAACATTTGTACCATGAAGTTGGTTAAAGCTTTAGGATTTTCTGAAGACTCCATTGATTTCAGAAGGAAGATTACCATAAAAGCTTATGATGATGAAGAAAGAGCATCCAAGGGTCTAATCATGTTGCCAATCAGAGTGGGCCCTGTTATAAAGAACAGTTTTTGTCAAGTACTGGACCATGATCTTGCATATAACATCTTGTTGGGTTGTCCTTGGATCCATGAAATGCAAGCTGTCCCATCAACCTATCATCAATATCTTAAGTTTCCTTATGATGGACAGGAGATCACGATACTAGCGGATAATTCCAATATTCAAACTTGTGCCAACATAAAAGCCAGTCAAGATACTTTGGTCCCTAACAATCGAGAAGCTCACGCTAAGACTTCTCTAAAGATTAACACACAAATTAGTCAATTGACCAATAGTTTTGAAAAAAATATGAAATTCAAGGATCATGGAGTTGGAGAATACTCTCTTTGTCTTGCCAATTTACCTACATCACCTCGATCACATGGACAACCGTCTATCAGGGAACATCAAATATCAACAGCATCAACATCAAAGCAACCACCAATAGAGCCAATCACAAAATTTAATGGACAATTCATCAAAGAAAAATTCCCCATGGAAAATCCTAAGGATACAGAAATTCTAAACTGGCTCTATAAAGATGAAGATGAAACAGGCTTTAATGTCAAACTACCCACGGACAAATATGGAAAAGGGTACTCAATCATGCAGAAGATGGGCTATGATAAAGGTCCTATTGGAAAAAGGAAAGGAGTAGTTGAATCTATTCACCTCCGCGGACTTGCTGCCAAAGAGAAAACTGGATTAGGTTATAATACTCACTCCAAAGAAAGCACATCCAAACAACTGCATGGCACTGTCTTCACATTGCAAGAAGGCTCAGAAGCATGTTTGACAACAATTTAGAACTTCTTGGAGAACAATTCTGACACAGACTCTGCTGAATATGAATGGGACACCATTTATAATGATGAATTTTGGAGGGATAAAGAGGTTGATGTAATACACCAGTACGCCCCAACTGTAATTGAAGGAGAAGGGTCAGGGTCCCAACCACAAGAATTTGAACCACAAATCAACTATGATTCTAGTGATTCTAAGTCAGATCTAAACGAACAAGAATATTATGAGGACAGTATCATCATTGACCCACCTCACACCTCGGATCATACAGACCACTCCGTTATGACCATAACCATAGCTGATTTCACGCAACCTGATGACCCGATACCTTTGATTTATCTTGATCTCATTGATTGGGATTCATCTGAACTTATTGATATACCTATGTTTCCAAGTGATGAAGCTATTGTAAACTTCCTTTCGGTAGAAGATGTAAATGATTGTTCCACTAACGATTTTCAATATAAAGTCTTTGATCAGGAGAGTGTCAACTCTCCCAGCTGCAAAAGTAAAAAAAAAAGAAGAGATCTAATGGTGAAAACCAGAATCTGGCAGTATTAGATCAAACAAAAGATAAAATAAAGAGTGTATCAGATGGTGAAAACCTCTTTGAGGCACCAGACGATGGGAATCTTGACACTCTCCCAGAGCACTACCATGAGCGATCACCTATTCTAATTTAGCCTACAAATGTTGTCAATCTTGAAACTTCAGACAAACTAAGGATCCTACAGTTGGCTGCATCAATGACAGAGAAAGAAGTACCAGAGTTCATGGAATTTCTGAAAGCAAATCAAGTAAATTTTGTGTGGTCTTACGTTGACATGCCTGGTCTTGATCCTGATCTTATCATGCATCACTTGTCTATCAAACCAGGGGCCAAGCTAGTGAAACAAAAACTCAGAAAGATGGACCCTCATGTTTCATTATTGGTTAAGGAAGAACTGAGAAAACTCCTTGATGTGGGCTTCATAAGACCAATTGACTATGCAAAATGGATCTCCAACATTGTTCTTGTATCCAAGCTAGATAAAACTATGAGAATATGCACAAATTTCAGGGATCTTAATCCTAAGGATGATTTCCCACTACCCAACATTGACACTATAGTTGATTTAATAGCTGGCCATGCCATGTACTCATTAATAGATGGTTTTTCTGGCTACAACCAAATCAAGATTGCACCTGAAGACCAGGAGAAAACAACTTTCACATGCCCATGGGGAACCTACTGTTGGAACGTCATGCCTTTTGGTTTGAAGAATGTTGGGGCTACTTATCAAAGAGCCATGACTACAATCTTTCATGACATGATGCATATCTTCATGGAAGATTATGTAGATGACATATTGGAAAAATCATACACTAGAGAAGGACATCTTGAAATATTGTCCAAAATATTTGCAAGATTAGAGAAATTAAAAGTTCACCTCAACCCCAAGAAATGTGTTTTTGGGGTCAAATCTGGAAAACTCTTGGGGTACATTGTTTCAAAAAAATGAATTAAAGTAGATGCCACGAAAGTACAAGCAATTATGGAAATTCCTCCACCAAAGAACATTAGTCAGTTGAGATCACTACAGGGACGACTGTAATCTATACATAGATTCATTGCACAATTGGTTGACAAAAGTTTACCTTTCACACATCTACTGCATAAGAATGTTCCTTTCAAGTGGGATGACAAATGTGAATTGGCTTTTCAGCAAATCAAACAGTATTTAATGACTCCACCAGTTCTCATACCACCAAATCCAGACAAACCACTAATCTTGTACATTGCCGCAACAAAGACATCTCTGGGGGCACTGCTAGTGCAAGAAGACTCTATAGGAAAGGAACGCGCAATTTATTACATCAGTAGAACACTGACAAGTCATGAGCTCAACTACACTTATATTGAGAAGGCTTGTCTGGCAATAGTCTTTGCTTCACAGAAGTTTCGGCATTACATGTTAACCCATACAATCAATTTGGTTTCAAAGATTGATCCACTCAAGTATTTATTAAGCAAAGCATCATTGACAGGAAGGTTAGCAAAGTGGGTAATGATTTTGAGTGAGTTTGACATCCATTATGTTGATCGCAAGGCAATCAAAGGACAAGTTATTGTTGATCAATTAGTTGAAGCATCACTACAAGCAGATCATCCCCTGCACATTGAATTTCCAGATGCTAATGTCTTTACTGCAGAATCTAAACAACCATGGTCCTTATATTTTGATGGTTCTTTTACTCAACATGGATCAGGGGCAGGCATACTTTTCGTCACCCCCCAAGGACACACCATTCCTCGATCATATAGGCTGATGTTTCCATGCACCAACAACATAGCCAAATATGAAGCATTGATCACTGGGCTTAAAATAGCGCTGGAATGGAGAATTACAGAATTACAGGTGTATGGCGATTCACAACTGGTCATTTATCAAATCAATGATGATTATCAAACCAAAGATGATAAACTATTACCATATAAAAAGATGGTTGATGACTTCAAGAAGTACTTTGTGGATATCAAATTCACACAAATTCCAAGGCTTGAATACAAAGCAGCTAATGCCATGGCTACGATCGCGTCATTGCTACAACTCCCAGAAAATTAGACTCGCTATGAATTTCTGGTGGAACAATCATTTACACCTGCCTATGACACGCCTGAAAGCCAAATCATTTGCCACTTGGTAGGATCCGATTCACCTTGGTATGGAAAAATTTATGCCTACCTCAAAGACAATATCTTACCACCCAATTTATCCTGTAACCAAAAACACAATTTTATCCGCCAATCCGCTCACTACACTCTTATCGCTGACACCCTTTATTGTCATGGTCTTGATGGTACTTTACTTCAATGTCTTGAATGTGAGGAATCTGACAAAGCTTTACAAGAAGTTCATGGTGGCATCTATAGTACTCATTTGAGTGGACTGACCTTATCCAAGAAATTGATTAGAATGGGTTACTACTGGCCTACAATGGAGAGGGAATCATTCACTTTTGTGAAAACATGCTCAAAATGTCAGATTCATGGGAATCTCATTCATGCTCCCACACAAGAACTTTAACCATTCATGCCAACATGGCCATTTTCTCAATGGGGGTTAGATCTGGTGGGTAAGATTCATCCTTTCTTCATCAAACGGGCATAGGTTCATCATCACAGCTACAGAGTATTTCACCAAGTGGATTGAGGCAGTCCCTCTTACTAAAGTTACTGGCAAACAAATATCAGCATTCATACTCAATTATATTATTTGTCGGTATGGCATTCCCAACTCCATTATTACAGATAATGGACGTCCATTCAAAAATCAGGATGTTGATGAACTTTGTGAGAGATTTCACATTCAGCATAGATATTCAAAACCTTACTATCCACAAGGGAATGGCCAAGCCAAGGCCTCAAATAAAACAATATTTAAAATCTTGAAAAAGACTGTGAATGAATCAGGGAAGGATTGGCACGTTCAACTCAATCCCGCCTTGTGGGCCTACAGAACCAGTGTTCACATGCCAACAAGAGCAACACCATTCGCTCTTGTCTATGGAGCAGAAGCCATATTACCTTTAGAAGTTGAAATTACCTCACTCAGGGTATCATTGAAAGGTCTTACAATGGATGATGAATACAGAGTTTCTTGACTCCAAGAACTTGAACTCCTAGACGAGAAGAGACAAAGAGCAGCTAATCATTTGAAAGCATATCAACAGATGATGTCTCATAGCTATAACCACAAATTAAAACCACGTACCTTTCAGGTGGGTGATCTTGTTCTTAAAGAAAACCCACGCAATCAGCAAGACAGAGAGAAGAAAGGAAAGTTTGAACCAAATTGGCTAGGTCCTTATGTGGTTATCACAGTCTATGGTTCAGGAGTCTACAAGCTATCAATGCCAGAAGGGGACCTGTTTGATGAACCTATCAATAGCATGCACCTGAAAAAGTATTATGTCTAAAGCGGTTATCATCAACAAAAAAGTTCTTGAAAAAATCCAAAAAAATCAGAAAAAGTCCTCAAAAAATCCAAAAAAATTAGAAAAAGTCCTAAAAAATAGAAAAATTCCTAAAAAAATCCAACCAAATCAGAAAAAGTCCTAAAAAATCCAAAAATCCAAAAAGTCCCAAAAATCCAAAAAATTAGAAAAAGTCCTGAAAAAATCAAAAAATACAAAAAAAGTCCTTAAAAAAATACAAAAAAATCAGAAAAAGTCCTAAAAAAATGGTTACCCTAGTGAAAACCTGGAAAACAGGCATCTTGGTAGCAACAAAAAAAAAAAATGTCATAGGGTGAAAACCTAGCAACAGGCAGTCTATTGACAAGAAAAATGCAATAAAAACAAATAGTGAAAATATGGCAAACATACGCTATTTGTAGCTCTCCATCTATTAGTTCATTGTTCTGCATTTAACTTTTCAGCATTCCTTTCATGCATCCTTTTCATCATCTCGAGGCCATACCAACACCATGTTATCATCATTTTCCTTGAACGATAATGTCTTACCATGGCTTGAGTATTGTACATATTCATTTCAGCGAGTTGTGTCAATACCTGGGCAAATATGGGCACACTGGGGGCAACCAACTTTCAGGTTTTACCGAAACAACTAGACAACGACGTAAAAAACAAATCACTCGAACAAAACAACCAAATCAAACTCAAGCATCCAATCATTGATCCATATCACAGTAGCTTTCAGTTGCATACCTTCTCATGACTCATATCTGGATGATCTATAATCTGAATAATGTTTGGAATCACAGTATTTCATTTTTGAATAATGGTTGTTTAATTTTCTATATCATTTCTCTGGAGCACACTCGATGATGTACTGAACTAGAGTAGCAAGGAAAGAGAATGATTTTTCTTTGTCTGTTGTATGGAGGTTAATCATTTATCTGTTGCAAATATGTCGCGAGACGTGATGATTTATCATTGATGATAGTTCCAAATTTGTATCAAATGGTGGTTAGTCTTTGTATGTTTATGCAAGAAATGCTCAGGTCATCTCGGTTCAATTATACCTAGGTGCTTGTGTTCACTTGCTATATCAAAAATCATGAAAGTTGTACTCAGGTCATCATTGGTGCTAATTTCCCCTCTGATGCTTGTACATACTTCCAACATTTTAAAAAGCGCTCTATGATGATTCCAACAAATATACCGACAAGCTCAACAAAATGGTCAGCTTCATTTAGTTGCATTTCATTTTAGGTCATGGTACATAACTGCATATTGGATATGCATCAAGAGTTTTTGAAAGGCCAGTGGTTGTCATGTTTCTTTGGACTATTTGTAGAGGACAATGCTGACGTTTGGTTCATTATCATTATCATTTATCGCATCATCATTCATTTTTTTATATCATACATTTCATCATTTTCATTCATCATTCATATTAATTTCATTATCATTTCATATTAGTTTCATTATCATTATCATCATTTCATTCATTCTCGTTATCATTATCATTATACATTCGCTATTATTCCCTTTCTTATCATTTAGCAATTCATTATGGCCTTTTCATCATTTCATTCATTATCATTCAAATTAGTTTCATTACCATTATCATTATCATTCATCATTCATATTAGTTTCATTATCATTATCATCATTTCATTCATTTTATTCATTCTCGTTATCATTATCATTATCCATTCGCTATTATTCCCTTTCTTATCATTTAGCAATTCATTATTGCCTTTTCATCATTTCATTCATTATCATTCAAATTAGTTTCACTACCATTATCATTATTTCATTCATTTTATATCATTTATCATTTTTTCATTATCATTCCATTGCATTATCATTATCATTTCATCCTCATTTCATATCATTTATCATTTTTTTCATTATCATTCCATTGCATTATCATTATCATTTCATTCTCATTTCATATCATTTATCATTTTTTCATTATCATTCCATTGCATTATCATTATCATTTCATCCTCATTTCACATCATTTATCATTTTTTCATTATCATTCCATTGCATTATCATTATCATTTCATCCTCATTTCATATCATTTATCATTTTTTCATTGTCATTCCATTGCATTATCATTATCATTTCATCCTCATTTCATATCATTTATTATTTTTATTATTATCATTCCATTGTATTATCATTATCATTTAACATTCCATTTCATAGCATTTAACATTTAACATTTCATTATCATTATCATTCCATTTCATATCATTTAACATTGCATATCATTTATCATTTAACATTCCATTTCATATCATTTAACATTTAACATTTCATTTATTTTTTTAATAAAAGGAGGGGTAAAAACTTTTATTAATCAACAAGAGCAGTACAAAGCATTAGGCAAAAGAAAACCCCAAAGGGGCCCCAAGACAACAAGCAAGAGATCAAGAATCATTAATGCAGCATTTCACATCCTCAGTAACCCAACCCTCCAAGTCCTGGGCAAGGTCCCTCGGTAAACTATCCCAATCATCCACCAACCACGTCCCATTCTTCTCAGAAGCTATTTTCGCCAGCCCATCAGCCACCTTGTTCCATTCATGAGGGATATGGGAAAAGGTGACAGAATCTAGTATATCTCCAAGTCAACCACCACCTGAGAATCAAATTCACATATAATCTGATTCCAGCCGAGAGTGGAAGCTCTCCTCAAAGTCGAAAGAATCGCCAAGGCCTCCATGAGGTTATTAGAGTGATGCCCCATATACTCAGAGAAGAAGAAAACAACCACTCCAGAACTATCTCTGCCCACTCCACCAATACCAGCATGCCTAGGATTACCTCTTGAAGACCCATCAGTGTTGATTTTCAAGACACTCGAGGGAGGAAGCAACCAATGCCCACCTCTGAAGACCTTCCCTCTAGAGCACCTACCCCGCCCAACCTTAGGTCTTCCCATATTACCAACAGAAATCCCCAACTTCTGAATCACTCCAGTATCCCCAGGATCAACCAAAACAGACAAATCACATTTTGCTTGTAACGTCTCTTGAAGAGCCCCAAGAATTCGAGCCCACACTTGGCCCACCGGTAACTTCCTATCTAGAAAAATCATTCGGTTGTGCTCCAACCAAATCTGCCAAATAATAAGATTAGGGCCAATAGACCAGGCAGTGTGCAAAAAAGAAGTCTTTGTCATAGTAGGTCCAACATTCTGCCAGAACTCGCCAAGAGATGAAGAATGTCGACAGGACATATTCCAAGCCCCCCACCAAAAGTGCCAAATAGTTTTGGCAAAGGGGCATTGGAAGAAAAGATGAGAAATAGTCTCAATATCTTTGAGACACAGATAGCAAAAAGAGGGACCTTGGAAACCCCTCTTACAAAGGTTGTCCCAATTCAAGCACCTTCCATACACCACAAGCCAAGAGAAAAAGTTGCATTTTGGCCAAGAGAATTTATTCCAAATGTTTTTCCACCAAGGAACCTCAGCACTGCCTAAAGCCTGTCTGTCCAAAGCACGATACCCTGAAACAACAGAGTACTTCCCTTTAGGATCTGAGCCCCAAGCCAACACATCCCTCCCAGGAAGCGAACAACACATTCTAGCAGCCAAAATGGATGATAACTCCCTCCTATCCTACAAAGATCCACCCAAAGGCCACTCCTGCATATCCTTCCACTGATAAATGATAGTTTGCCCCAAGACCCGAGGGGCTTTGAAATCCATCACTCTACTCCAGCCAACTTGAACAAAAATCCTGCTTAAAGTCTCCAAGTGAGGATGTGAGGAGAGGATAGGCGGGAAGCCATCCCAGGAGTCAAGCCAAAAGAGGGCATCAGAGCCTCTATTGCAAATCCAGAATAGGCTTTGTTTAACCAACAGAGCTCCCCTCTTGAGAATATCCTAGATCATAGACCCTTTCCCCAAAAGACTAAAGCGAGAAACTTCAGCACCATCCACCTCCCCAATATACTTGAAGGTAAGAATCTTGGCCCAAGTCTGATGTTGATGTGAACACCACCTCCAAAACAACTTAGCCGCCAACGCTTGCCCATTCCAATATGCTCTACGCAATCCCAAGCCACCATCCTGCTTCGACCGACAAACCACTTCCCACTTAATTAAGCTCCACTTTCTCGAGAGGAGATTACCCGACCAAAGAAATTTCCTACAAAGCCCCTCAAAATCCTTGATGAAACTTGAAGGGGCAGTCATCACAAAACATCTGTAAATAGGAAGAGCTTGCACAATAGACTTTAAAAGAGTGACTCTTCCTGCCGTTGATAACCATCTATAGGTCCAATGACAAACCAGTCCTCATAATTTATCAATCACCTCCTGCCAGAAACGCCTGGGAGGTGGGCGCACATCTAGAGGGATACCCAGATAGGTAAAGGGAAGATTCCCCACCTGAAACCTTAAGATCCTGGCAATGCGTTGTTGAATGAGCCTGGGGGTGTTAAAGAAATAAATGCAAGACTTACCTTCATTAATGCGTTGTCCCGAGGCAGCCAAATAGCAATCCAAAGTCTGACGAAAAGAAACTGCTTCCGCCACCTTAGCAACCCCCATCAAGGCTGAGTCATCCACAAACTGAAGATGTGTTTGCGGGGCAAGGGAATTATTCCAGTTCCAACCATGTAAAAGGCCAGTTGCAACCTGTGACTTAATGAACCTCCCCAAACCTTCAGCCATCAAAATGAACATATAAGGGGATAAAGGGTCTCCCTGTCGAAGACCTCTCGAGGCACCAAACAAAGCAGAGGATTCCCCATTTATGAGAACTGAAAAGGAGGGCGTCATTACACAACACATGACCCAATCGATCCATTCCCTGCTGAACCCAAAGGCTCCAAGAATTTTGATCAGAAAGCCCCATTTGACCTTGTCATAGGCCTTTGAAATGTCCAGTTTTATGAACATAGCCTTTTCCCTTGAAGAGGCCATAGAATGAATAGCCTCCGCCGCAATCACAACACCATCAAGAATCTGTCTACCCGCTACAAAGCCCCCCTGTTCCTCTGAGATTAGCTTATCCAACAAAGGCTTCAAGCGCTTAGCAATTAATTTAGTGATGATTTTATACACCACATTACACAAAGCAATTGGAAGAAAGAGATCTAAAGAGTCGGCACCCTCACGCTTTGGAATAAGGGCAAGAAAAGTGGCATTCAAAGCTCTTAGCATTTGCTTATTCCTTAGAGATTCTTTCACAACCTCCAGCAAGTCCAACTTGATCACTTCCCAAAATTCCTAGTAGAACTCGGCTGGGAATCCATCAGGACCAGGGGCTTTCCCCTTCTTCAGCTGAAACACCACATCCTCTAACTCCTTCAGAGAAATTGGTTGGATAAGAGATGCATTCATGTCCATTGTCACCAAAGGAGGGATACAAGCTAGGATAGAGTCTTCCTCCTCAATGGCAAGAGGGGTATCTTCAGAAAAAAGATTAGAGAAGAAATGAACAGCCTCATTAGAAATTTCCAAAGAGGAAGAAAGAACAACTCCCTCAGACGAACGGAGAGAAGAGATAGTATTACCCTGTCTTCTAGCCTTTACCGAGTTATGGAAGAAGGAGGTATTCTTATCCCCTTCCTAGAGCCAATCAATACGAGCCTTCTTCTTCCAAAAGATTTCCTCACGAAGCTCCCATTCCTCAAGTGCTTTGATAGCTTCATCCTCTAGCCTACACAAGGCCGCATCCAAACCATGCTCCCTGATCTGCCTGGTAATAGAATCCAGATGCTCTTGGGCAGCCCTTTTTTGCTGAAACACGTTGCCAAACTGATGCTTATTCCAATACTTTAGCTTATACTTCACATACTAGAGCCTCTTCATAAAGGAGTACATGGTGGTCCCAAAAGCAAGTCGACCTTCAATCCACCAATTAGACACTAAGTCAAAAATACCTTCCTCCCTGAGCCACATAATCTGGAATTTAAAATTTTGCTTCTTAGAACCACTAGCCAAGCGAGCAGAGAACATGATCAGCCAATGATCAGATCCTCGCCAATCCAAAATTTCAGAGCTTGTTAGCCACTTGTCACTAACCCAGAAACTGGATACCAAGAACCTGTCCAATCTTTCAGAAATAGCTTCTTCTCCAAGCCTCCTATTATTCCAGGTGAACATGCCATTTAAAGGTTTGATATCCACAAGCCGAAGTCAGGCCATGTTCTCCCTCAGAAGAACAGAGGATGCGTCCAGACGAGGCACACCCCCCCTTTTCTCCTCAAGAGAGATAATAGCATTGAAATCCCCTGACATGATCCAAGGTAAAAAGGGATCCAAAGATCTCAAAAAGTTTATATGGGACCATAAAAGACTCTTACTAGGAAGATCCGATGGAGCATAGATATTGGATAGCAAAACTCTTTCCCCAGTCTCCAAACTTACCGCAACAAGAGAGATGGAGAATCTACTAGAAAACCACCAAATAGGAGAGATTCGTCGAGGAACCCAGAAGCAGGAAAGACCTCCAGAGCTCCCCATCGCCCCCACACACTGACAGAAACCTCTATTCCAAATTTTGGAAGCACTCTGCATCATACTATCAACAGATAGCTTCGTCTCTTGGAGAAAAACCAAATCCGGAGAATGAGCACGAACCAAATCTCGAATAGCCTTTTGTCTAGGGATGCTATTCATACCCCTCACATTCCAAGAAAGCACAATCATCTCGAAGGCTGGGAAAAGTGAGCGTCTAAAGTCTTCACCGACCCAGATTCAACCAACGTCTCACCAGCCAACTTAACTTTCTCTTGATCTTTCTTCCTACCCACCTTTTGGGTCTTGTCAAGAGTACTCTTTTTCAGGGACTTTTGATGCACACCCAAAAGAAGTGAAGTAGAAGCTTTACTCTTTGCAGAGCTTCCAGAACCCGAACCTCCAGCTGAGCCCACTCCTACCTCATCAGAGACCAAAGAGGTACCAGTGCCTGCACACGGGTCCCCAAGCCCCACCTCAGGGGAGAGAAAAGAAGAATCTTTTGCATCCCCTCGAGACAACAAAGGGTCAGAGGTTAAAGACATAAGAGCCATAGGCTCCGAATTTTGAGAGGTAGTTGGGTTAGCTTCCACATGCAAGTCAGGAGAGACCCCCTCCTCATGAATTAAGTCATTCAGTGCATCAAACTTCTTGAAAACCCCCTCTTCCTGGCGGTCCTGAAGAGTCCTCTTCATCCCCCGACCTTTATTTTGTGTCTTAACCGGAACAAACCCATCTTTATCTGGAGTCCCTCCCTGCATGGGACCTTTTTCCTTCTCAGGTCCTGTGTTTGGAGCATCCTTCCCATTCCCTGAGTTTCGCACACCCGAAGCACGTGGACACCTCCTGAGGAGATGACCATACTCCCGACATAAACGACATCTGAACGGCAAGGTTTCATAATCCAGGGGTTGTGTCCATGAACTAGAACCCACTGTCAAATCAATAGAGTCTGGCAAGGGCTGGCTCAAATCGATCTCCACACAAACGCGGGCATAGGAAAAGATCCGCTTGTCCAAAGTTTGCTGAGAGGGGCCAATCGGCTTACCCAGCGCCATTGCAATAGATTGAAGAATATCACTCCTCCAGCATTCTAATGGAAGACGAGGCAGGTGAACCCACACCGGGACCTTCGTCGGCATCTCCTCTGCGGAGATGAAACCAGCATGCCAAGGTTTAATGAACAAGCCGACTTGATTATAGAAATAAGGGCCACCCTCAAAAGCCTTATTTCTATCAGAGATGCATGAGAAATCCACCAAGAAGAAATTATTTGCAGTAAGCAAAATCTCAAAATCCCCCTCTGGATTCCAAGTCTTTTGAATCCAGGGTTCGAGGAAAGGTAAGGAAACCCTCATTCCCATAAAATTACAAATTAAAACATGCTTACTGAAGTAGTCAAGATCTTCTACCACTGCCTCCTTCTGAATAACAACCACTGGACGTGCTTGGGCCCTCTCCAGACAACCATTCACCTTATGCACTTTAAAGCCATTCATCCTAGATAAGCCCCCATGAGAAGAAACCCCAACACCAGCCTCCGACAAAATATCATCTCCCTTCTCCTCCTCCACCCCATCCATCATGTTAATGAAAACCACACCAAACCTCTCGCAACAAACCTCCACCTCGCAGCAGGACAAGACGCAGCAAACACCAAGGCCTCCAAAAACCACCGTCAGCCAGAAATGAAGAAGTAAAACCCGTCCCAAAGGGCTCCCACGCAAATGAAGGCAAGGGAGAAACCCCACACCAAACCCCAACACGGAGCAAAGGCGCCAGCAACCAAAGTGAAGAAAAAACGGATAGAAAAACGAGCAGAAAACTCCCCCTGAACAAAACAAACACCCCCCCACCCAAGAAGAAGACCAGACACAGCCGATCCACAAGGAAAAAGCGGCATGCAGCGAAGGATCTGGGCATGCAGGCCGGCCCTCACAGGCCACGAGCACACAGAGAACAGTCGCGCGCCATCCTACACCCGACCAAGAAGTTTTGATTAACATTTCATTATCATTATCATTCCATTTCATTATTTAACATTCCATTTCATATCATTTAACATTGCATATCATTTATCATTTAACATTTCATTATCATTTCATCATTTCATTATCATTCCATTGCATTATCATTATCTTTTAACATTACCATTGTCATCCTTTCATTGCCATTGTCATTTCATCATTTCATTCACTGCATCATCATTCATTTCATTTCTTTCATATATTATCATTCTCATTATTTTCATTAACATCTCATATCATCCCATTTCTTATCATTATCATTTCATGGTCATCATCATTTCATCATTTCATCATCATTATCAGTTATCATTATTTTCATTATCATATCATCAATTATCATTTCATGTCATTAACTATCATTTTATTTCTTTACCATTTCATTATCATTATGATCCCATCTATCATTTCATTTATCCGTTCATTCTAATTACACATCATTATATTTTCATCACATATCGTTTTATCATACATCTCACTATTTACTCATATCCTTTTACATCATATCATATCATATCATCATACAAAATTCATAATGCATATCATGAACACAACATTCATTTTTTTATTATCATATTACCATATTTTACCTGCATTGAAAAATCCAAAAAATAAACATTCCATACATACATTTCCATATACACATCATAAGTCATCCACCTGCATAACATCATCAGTACGCATCATCAAATCATCATCATCATAATATAAAAAACATTATAATTGAATCATCCTGCATATCATATTAGTCATTAACTCATTCAAATGCATACCAAAATCCATAAACACATAGAAATAAATGCATGTCACATCATCATATCATAAATGCACATAACATAATCCAAAACAATCATTGCCGCTGCATATCATCACTCATAAAAAATGATACAAATGTCCAAATGTCCAATGAAACTAAAATTTCCAAAGCAAAATATATCAGATATGATAAAAAATCAGTATACATGCTCCCAAAATGATACACATATGTGCATTGTCTACTAACTGGTCGATGCCCCTGATGGTGCTGGTCTGGAAGGAGGTGGCCTACCACTGGTGCCTGTGTCTAGGTCCTGCCGAGGTCCAGTCACTCCTCTGCTCTGTGTATGTGTCTGTGATCTACTCTTGCTCCTACTATGGGACCACAGGTATGGCTCTCTGCGATCAGGAGGACACAACTCCTCGTTTCTAACTCTATAATACTCATCCTCCCTCGCCATCTCCATGCCCTTTGCAATGGAATCTCGCAATGATGCACTCTCTATGGTGCCCATCAGCCTTTGTGCAATGCCCTCAGCCTCTACTGCCCTCCGTCTAAATGCATCTCTCTCTGCAATCACCTGAGCTAACTGTGGGCCTGGGGCAGGTGCCTGTGCCAGCTGTGCCTGTAGCTGCACAATAAATCCCTATGCCTGCCCCAGTTGACTCTGTAACTGTCCCTGTTGCCCCTGTAGTGCCTGCACCTGGGCCTAAAGCATGGCTATCTACCCTTGCTGAGATGAGGATCCCATCCGGATCATTGTCCGTCGCCCTATCCCTTTCCTCGGTCGCCGCATGATCTAGACACCCCTCAGAATATCCAGCCTCGACCTCCCCAGCACATGGCCCTCATCTCCACCATCATCTCCGTCATCCCCATCTGAATTCTCCTCCTCCTCTCCGCTCTCCTCCTCTCCTCCAACTGCTCCCTGCTCGCCGCCGGCCACATCCTCCTGTCTCACTACCCCTGGTTGTGGTGCTACTAGAATGGGTGTTGGCTCATCGGGGCTAGTAAAACGTGGAAACGAATGTGTGTGAAAATATGCAAAATACTCATAAAACATGTCAGCATCAATAATGTCCCACCTGTCATCCCATGCCTCCGGTGCTAATGACATGAACTCTGTATACGCTATCTGATAAGAAACATATGGCCCCCATCCAGCCTCATCTTTTCTTTGGGCATAATGTGCCACCCCCTGTGGCATCCCCTGCGTAAATCCAAACTGCCTCTACACTCGTAACACTAGAAACCTCTCAAGAATGAAAGGAGTCCTCCCTATCAAAAACTGAGGGATGCATACATATGGCATCTCTACATCATCTGTATCCCATGGCTCACAATCAAGATATGGTCGCCATACTACTGTATCCATATCATCCATAAGTCACCTCTAGTAATCTACCTTGCCCAGCTTGGGCTGGGTAAGGAACAGAGCATACGTATATATATATAAGGCCTACCTGGTGGCCTAACTCTGGGGCACACTGGTCTTGTCACAGCAAAATGCTCCCATGCCTAGATCTGCAGCAATGTCACACCACAGGACAAACTGGAAGAACCCCTGTATACCACCTCGTGCAAATCGTGATATAGATGCGCTAGCATGCAACTCCCCCATACATATCTCCGTGGATGTAGCAACATCTGCTCCAAAATCTTGCCCCATCCCACTGATAATCCCTTTTCCCAGTGATCTGAACAAAGGAGATCTCCAATGAATGCACCCAAAACTGCAAGCAAGGCTAGATATCCTCGAAAGTCCGCCCATGGTACCCAGTACCCAGCTATTTGTGTATCTCCAAACACCCTCCTCAAGGCATCTGTACCCCCAAGCTCCTTGTGATCATAATACACAAGGGCACCAACCACTAGGACACCTAATATCCTATAAACATCCTTAGGAGTCACCGTCACCTCACCAGTCGGCATATGAAAGGTGTTGTGCTCCAAATGCCATCACTTTGCCAGTGTCGTCAACAATCCTCTATTGACCCGAATCGGCGGCATAGCCAACAAGGATCGCAAACCACATGTATCTATCAATGCTATGTCAGCAGGTGTCAACTCAGGTGTCCTATCCCATCCTACTAAGTGCCGCTCTCTAATCTGGAGGTTTTTGAAAACCTCCTATTTTCATCACAAGGATAATTCATCAAAATCATGGCAATCATTCTCAATAAAGAAAAATCAATTAGACTCATATCTATCAAGTGACCCATATCAATGCATCATATCAATCGACCCATATCACACAATCATTCCTATCAAGAAAACCAATACACAATCTATCTAGTTGGATATCATATCAAATCTGTTCAAACGATCAATTACTATTTTCTTTCTATCACAGAAAGCAAATTTATCAGAAGTCATATCAATCATTTATCAGACAATTACTCTTTGTTTTCTACTTTAGGAAGCAAAGTTATCAATCAATCATCAGATTATCCTATCATTTCTATCCATATCAGCATGATGACATGACAATTTCACAATCAATTGACTAAGGACACAATATTCATCATCATTTTCATCCAATTTTTAATTCTGCCTATTTTTACCATATGCGCTACTCTGTGGACTCTATGCACTAAACCCCATATGCGTCGTTGTTTTCATGAGATGCGCTAAAACCCGTATGCACCGTTGTTTTCACTGAATGCCCTCAAACAGACCCTCGATGCGCGTTTTCCTATATGCGCTACTTTAATCACCCTAAGCGCCCCTGTTTTTACCTGATGCGTGTTTTTCCTAAATGCATGACTGTTTCTCCTATATGCGCTTTACTCCTAAATTTTCTATCCTATCCTATATGCGCTTTAGTTTTCACAGGATGCGCTAAATTGGTTTTCTTTAATTTTCAAACCCTATCCTGTATGCACTACTATTTTAACTCTAAGTGCCAAATTTTTTTTCAAAAGCATGCTAACTATCCTAAATGCGCTCAAACGTCATTTTCATAATGCAAATCTGTGGAAAAATGAAAAAATACAATTCAAACGTGAAAAATTCAAAAGCACAGGTGGTTAGATTGACTCACCGGTGGTTCGTACGCTGCTGGCCTCTGGTATCGGCGAGATCTCTTGAATCAGTGGCGATGATAAGGAATCTCCATGTCGCAATGTCACTCTCAGAGCTACAGTATTCACCACAGTCAAAAGTGCAAATGACTTGTCTTTTTCAACTTTTTACCTTTTAATGGTCAAACCAAGGGTAAGTTTGTTGCTTTTTGACTTTATTTTCAAAATGGGACATTTCTTTTTCATCATTTATCGTGAGCTAAACCACTTTCTCTCTCATCTGTGATTTACCTCCCGAGGGGGCATCATCAGCAAAAACATCGAAAGCATATTAGGGGCAAAATCTTATTTTCATTGAAGCAATGTGTTTTACACATCACTTCAAAGAGGGGCAAAATGTATACGTCTAAAAATGGTCATGATTAAGCTTGTTAATTAATTAAATATTATTTATTTAATTAATTGTCCTAAAGTCATCCACATATAAATAAATTTAATTATTTATTTATATTGTTCATTTTTCTAATTCTTCTACCTTAATTAAATAAACAACTTTATTTAATTATTGGCATTTCCCATATTCTTCTTAATTAAATTAAATAAATTTTCATAATTTATTTATATTTGATTATCACATCATTCCAAAGTTTGAATATTTAAATATTCAAATAATGGAATATTCCATTCACCCCATAATTAAATTAAATATTAAATATTTTATTTAATATTTTCCTTACTCTAATTTCACTTCTAAAACATAATTAAATATGATTTATTTAATTATGTGGGTTGCCATATCCATCCTCACCCTTCCAAATTCTAACTCACTCTTCAAAATGGAAATTTCCCTTCGAAACTCAATGATGAAAAATTGAAGAAAAGGGAAACCTTCCATCTCCATCTCCACTTTCAAAAATCTTCCACCGTCCGTTCGAACAAGCTTAATCTGGATCGTCGATTGAATCATCCAATCGAATCCGTTTGAAAACTCTATAAATGCCGGTGCAAATCCAAGCTTTGGTTACACTTACGTACGCATACACATACGCGTGCCTACGCATTCATACACATTTACATACTTACAATCAATTTATGCATTCACATCATTTTCAGCATCACAACCATACTTTCATTTTAGCATAGCTTTTGCATTTAGCATAGTGTGCATCTTAAAATCTTGTTCTTTAGCTGTCCTTTTGTTGAGCTTGATCTGTTGATCTGAGAGCCACTAGAAATCAACAAAATGTTGGAGTTAGAGAGAGATAAGACGGTTTCGGGGAAGCTGCAATAATGGTTTGCTTATTCTGTTTATTTTTTAGTTTTTCCTGATTTAATGTCTTATTTATATGTGTTTGATTTCATTTAGATTGATACATTTTTCACACACACACTTATGACAATCTCTCTTACCCTTGTCTAATTATATCTTGTATAATAATAATACCTATGACAAACATCCCTCCTATCATGGAGTAAATACAAGCATAATGCATGGTCTCAATCAAATAATTGTCATAACAATAGAGGAATCCATTTGAGAGTATCACCTCTTTGACTAAAAGGGGTTAAAGCTATAAATAAGACTTATGCTTCCCATGTTTATTCATATCTAGTATGTAATAGTTATGATAAACATAATCCTCCTATTATGGAGTAATTACAAGCATTTCACAAACAGTATATGCAGGTTCTACTTTCTTTCAAATTAAACAATAATTTTCTCTAAATACATGTAACCATAATAAACTTCAAACAAACAAGAAGCAAATCATTCAACACTAAAACAATCAAGGGAAGAATATCCTCATACTTGTGATAAGCTTTCCAATCGACTGACTATAAACATAACACTTTCTAAATAACAACTAGCCTAATATCAATCCTCCAACAAGGCTCAACAACCATTATCTCACAAGTTGACAACTACTCTCAAATAGTAAACTCTCTCTCTAATGCACAAAGCTCTCACTCACTGAATTTGGTAGATTATTGCAGATAGAAAAGAAATGCAAAAGCTTGCTCAAGGATGTGTAGAAGAAGAATAATGATGTGCCCAAACAAATTGGCTCATACTGTTATTTATACAACAAATAGGAGACCAAACATCCTAAAGATTAGGAATGTTGTTGATAGAAAATTGCATGCATAGCAACACATGATTCAGAGAGGAAAGGTGGTGAATATGTAAGCATAAACTCATCTCAAATGGCTACAGGTTGACCCCCATATTTGACAACAATTGGAGACCAATTCAAATCTCCACATGATGAAATGTTGGCAATTGAATTGCAAACACAAAAGACTTCTATTTGGTTTGGCGTTTAACTCCATGGCACCACCACTTTACCATTTACCTATTCTCATGTTACAATTTGAAGGATTAATCAACACTTATTCACACATTTCAATATGTTGATTTGATGATCGTTTACTACGCAACATTACACCTTGCATCGACTTACTGCTCACAACCTTGTATGTATTTTGCACCTATTGATAATCACTCAGTGATATGGTGGTAAGAGGTTTACAAAGTCAAAGACAATTCCAAATGAGGTGCCGACCTAGTCTTCCACTAATATTGACTTTATAGTTGCCATTAACTTGTAGATTTCTTGCCTTTTAATACGTGGACAACATGAGGATAAGTCAGCCTTTGATTTAGTCAAACAATTAACTTCTATCATTATCTACGATAGTTGATTTATCATTATCAATGATAATCATTTTCTAATTTCTTAGATAATATATTAAATATATATTAATATCTATATATAATTTACATATACATGTATATATATACGTCAATATATATTCATATATATATATGTATGTATATATATATATATGTATGTATATATGTATATGTATATATATATGTATATGTATATATATATGTATATGTTAATATGTATTTATATATATTTCATATGTCAACTTTATATGTTTACATTCGATATACAATAATAATACAACAAGATAATATTATGATATATTACATCGATTGTATATATATATATATATATCTAAACATATATTCTCAATGTCAATCAAGTAAGAATACATTTGAAATATAGATGAATACGAACAAGTCAATAGTCATAAGATAAAAATATATATTAATATATCTATATATATATATATATATGTATACACACCCATCTATTAAGCATTTACACTTACGTTTCTATTTATATATATACAATCATATACTTATATTATCCATCATCACAACAGTCAAATGATCCATTCAATATCCAAAAGATCATGACCTATGCGACTATAGCATCAAATCAATCATTTATATACTTATATGCATATCTATACATATGTTGTTGTACTCGTATGTACATCCCATTATATCCATCATATACATATATTGACATATGTGTATATATGCATGTATGTATATATCCAAACACTCATTCAGCCACGCAAACAAACATAGTAGGATAAGGAAGGACTCACAAGCTCAAACAGATAAACATCATCCAAGCACGCATTCAGTGGTAATCAAGACACTTACTAATGCAGACACATTATGCTAAGGATGACTTACCTACTTCCCAACTCAATTATTCTACTATGGTGTGTGTAAGCTCAGATAGGTTACATTACTGGTTACCCGACCAAGACCTTCTCCTAAGTGATACTTCCCATCCTCCTGGAGGAATGAACATATACTGGCATCCACATTCTCAAAACATGTCCAAGGTAGACAGCTATTCAACAAAATATGCATTACACATAATACATCTCCATAGTTAGAATATCAATTCAATAACCATCATTTCACACACAAATGCATGTCTTCATATGACATTAAATGAGATAACATTCATTCATAATGCATTGATAAAAAAGTGCAAGCATAATATATTCATCCACATAATTTAGATTACTTTCACATTTAACTTGATATGGTAATAGTAAATAGTAATTACACAATTTGGGGTGTAACAGTCCATACTTGCTTGTGAGTTAGTTTTTGTTTCAAAATTTTAAAAAAATTGAAACACAAAATAGTAAAATCCAGATTAAAAATACAAAATCTCGAAGCTAAAGTATCATACTCCAAACATGATACCCAAAATTCTAAAGGCCAAACATGAATCCATGAATATAAGAGTTACAAAATGAATCTATTTGAAACCAATTGTTACTCAAACCCATAAATATAAGTAATTATAGTTGTCTCACCATCAAAAGAAGGTTAAAATTAGAACAATGTTGTGTCTTCAAAAAAATTTGTTCTTTTGGTTTGTTAAGAAAAATTTCAAGATTCTTGGTCTAGTTGTTCATTGTTAATATGTTCAATTCAGTATACTTTTTTTAAATGTCACATCATATGAGATTACGCAATAAATCATAGAGGTATCATATTTAATTTAATATATATTTTAAATATCATATCAAATGAGCTTAAGTAGTAAATCATGGTTTTATGGAGACTTATGTTGACATTTCCATGAGAAAAAATTAAATATATACAAATATTGACTACTGAATAAAGTAAATAATCATACAAAAAATATAAATTTGAATGTTGAATATGGAAATTCTATTCAATTCATTTAAATGTATATTTGATTCACTTAAATGTAGAAATATTGAATGCAAAATCAAGCAAATTATCATAGTCAATTTGTTTAAATGTACAAATATTGAATAATGAATTAAATGAATTACAACATTCAATAGCATACACCATTCAATAAGGCTAGGACAAGTCCTAAATGAATTTGACAAAAAAATATGTACTGACTTCAGAGATCTCAACAAGGCATGCCCAAAGGATGATTTTCCTTTACCAAACATTGACATTATTGTAGACTTAACAACAGAACATTCCATGTTATCACTAATGGATGGCTTCTCAAGGTATAACCAAATCAAGATAGCACCAAAAGATCAGGAGAAGATGGCATTCATGTGTCCTTGGGGAAAATTTTGTCAAAATGTCATACCCTTTGGGTTGAAAAATGTGAGTGCCACATATTAGCGAGCAATGACCACCATTTTCCATGACATGATACATACTTTTATGGAAGATTATGTGGATGATATATTAGCAAAGTCATATACCAGAGAAGGACATTTAGAGATCCTCAGAAAAATCTTTACTAGACTAGAGAAGTTCAATGCCAGATTAAATCCTAAGAAATGTGTGTTCGGTGTTACATCAACAAAGCTTCTAGGATACATACTTTCAAAAAAGGGCATCAAAGTGGATCCCGCCAAGGTCAAGGAAATAATGGAAATTCTTCCACCAAAGACTATCGGTCAACTACAATCTCTCCAGGGCAGGCTACAATCAATCAGGAGGTTTATCTCCCAATTAGCAGACAAAATTCATCCCTTCAATTATTTGCTACATAAGAATGTCTCTTTCAAATAGGATCAAGGATGTGAAACAACTTTTAATCAAATAAAGCAATATCTGATGTCACCCCCCATATTGATGCCACCTATAGAAAATAGATCCTTATTACTATACATAGCAACAACTGAGATTTTTTTGGGAGCTCTATTAGAAAAGGAAGATCCTGAGGGAAGGGGACATGCTATCTATTATATTAGCATGACTTTGAATGGTTATGAGATAAATTACACCATCAAATTTTATTTTTTGGAAATGGTATTTTCTACTAGTAGTTGCAGTATTATATGTTAACCCACACAGTCAAACTCATAGTGAAGATTGATCCATTAAAATATTTACTCAGTAAGGCTACCTTAACAGGAAGACTAGCCAAGTGGGTCATGATCTTGAGTGAATTTGATATCTAGTATGTGGATAGAAGAGCCATCAAGGTTCAAGTGATATCCGATCAATTAGTTGAAGCTCCATTACCAGATGATCGACCAATGAACATTGAGTTTCCTGATACAGACATTCTTACTATGACAACAAAAGAATGGAGGCTTTATTTTGATGGGTCATACACACAATGTGGGTCAAGTGCAGGAATTCTATTGGTTAAACCTCAAGGACATACCATCCCAAAGTCCTATAGACTCATGTTTCCATGTAAAAATAATGTAGTGGAATACGAGGCATTAATTATTGGCATCAAAGTGGCAGTTGAATGGAAGATCATAGAGCTACAAGTATATGGAGATTCATAACTAGTCATTTATTAGGTACATGATGAATATCAAAGAAAAGATGAGAAGTTGATGTCATATAAGAAAATGGAGGATGATATCAAAAAGTACTTTATGGATATCAAGTTTGAATAGATTCCAAGGGAAAAAAACAAAGTTGTTGATGCTATGGTGACAATTGCTTCTCTCTTATAGTTGCCAGGAAATCAAGGTCATTATGAGTTTATGGTGGAACAAGTGTCTAATCCCGCTTATGATAATTTAAAATCTCAAACCATATTCCATTTAGTTGACATTGAATCCTCAATTTATGGAAAGATCTATGCTTACCTAAAAGACAATATCCTTCCTCCCGATCTTTCTAGAAACCAGAAATGCAACTTCATTTGCAAAACCGCATGACATACCTTAATTGCTGACATACTTTATCATTGAGGTCTAGAAGGTACTCTTCTTCGGTGTCTAGAACATAACGAATCTAAGATAGCTTTATGTGAGCTTCATGAAGGTATTTGTGGAACTCATTCAAGCAGACTAACCCTAGCAAAGAAACTCCTCTGTTTGGGGTATTACTGGTCGAACATGGAGGAGTCTTTTCAGTTTGTGAAGAAGTGTGAAAAATGTCAAATACATGGTAATCTAATCCATGCACCAGCACAATAATTACAACCATTCACTTCAACATGGCCTTTTTGTTAGTGGGGACTCAACCTGGTAGGAAATATTAATTTGTCTTCATCCAATGGACACAAATTTATAATCGCAACAATGAAGTATTTTACAAAGTGGATAGAAGTGGTTTCCTTAACAACAATCACTAGAAAACAAATTTCTTCTTTCATACCGAATTACCTCATATGTAGGCATGGAATTCCTTAGTCCATTGTCACAGACAATGGTAGACATTTTAAGAATCAAAATGTTTAGGAATTGTGTGAGAGGTTTCATATCCAACATTTTTTTTCAACATCGTACTACCCTCAAGGAAATGGCCAAGCAGAGGCCTCAAACAAAACTATTCTAAAAATCCTTAAGAAGAATTTCAATGATGTTGGACGTGATTGGAAAGTTCAATTAAATCCTGCTCTTCGAGCATATCGAACCAACATTAGAACACCTGTAGGAGCTACACCATATGCCTTGGTATATGGATCAGAGGCCATACTACCTATTGAGGTTGAGATGCCATCACTCCATGTGTCACTAAAGGGAATAATTTCATATGAGGATTATAGAGTATCTAGACTTCAAGAGCTAGAACTATTGGATGAACGTCACCAACAAGTTGTGAACCATTTGAAGGCATATCAACAGAGAGTGTCCAAAAGCTACAATCACAGGGTCAAACCTAAAAAATTTTAGTTTGGTGACTTGGTCCTAAAGGAAAACCATTAGAATCAACAATATAGAGAAAAGAAAGGGAAGTTTGAACCTAATTGGCTAGGTCCCTTTGTCATCATATCATTCTATGGATTTGGAGCCTATCGGTTGTCTACACCTAAAGGGGATTTGTTCGATGAACATATCAATAGTATCCATCTCAAGAAATTCTATACCTGAATCATCTAGTGCATGGGAAAATGGTCTCCTTGATGAAAACTTGGCAATCATGCGTCATGGTGACAAAAAATACAAAAAAGTTAGAAAATACAAAAAAAAAGAGAAAAAGAGAAAATACAAAAAAAAATCAAGAAAAAGAGAAAAATACAAAAAAATCATTAAGTCTAAAAAAGTGCAATAAAAAAAAGTAGTGAAAACCTAGAAACAGGCACTAATTGTAATTTAAACTAGCTTTTCCATCTATTTGAGACATGTCTTGATCTTTTACTTTTTCCATCATCTTCGTTTATCATTTGATAGGACCTCTTGTACATA
The DNA here is from genome assembly GCA_007258455.2 of Sequoia sempervirens. Classification (NCBI taxonomy): domain Eukaryota; kingdom Viridiplantae; phylum Streptophyta; class Pinopsida; order Cupressales; family Cupressaceae; genus Sequoia; species Sequoia sempervirens. The sequence continues at coordinate 36,338,315 of VDFB02058242.1, forward strand.
TTCTGGCAACGTGGTCGTGTCTCACCCTAGCTTGGGGGAAAAATCCTGAACTCATTGGAGGCAATAAAACTTTGAGCTTAAAAAAATATCACAATGCAGCAAACACAATGATCATAGTGAAGCCCTTGACAATGAACATATATTGAACATCGGAACATTTCATAAAATCAACCATCCATATCAAATGGCTGAAATCAAATCAATCCAAACAACTGTAGATGGATGATACCATTTTGAATTATGATTTTATTGCTTTAGCTTGAATGTTCAAATATTGTACTTTTATTTTTTTATCATTTCTTTGGAGCAACTCGATGATGTATTGAACTAGAGAAGCTAGGAAGGAGAATGGTATTTTATTTGTCTACTGTCTGTGAGTTAATCATTATTATTATGTGAATTGTCGCGAGACGTGCTCTACAAAGTATCACTGATGGCATTCTGAATTCACATAATAAAATGATTGATTCTTGTTTGTTTACACAAGAAATGCTCAGGTCATCTCAGTTTAATTATACCTAGATGCTTGTGTTCACTTGCAACATCAAAAATCTTGAAAGTAGTACTCAGGACATCTTGGTTTAATTATACCATTGATGCTTGTACTCACTTTCAACATTTTAAAAGGTCAATGATGATAAAAGCATGATAAATGGACTGTTAAGGTGCCAATGCTTGCATATAGATTTGCATGGTAAAATTAGATTGCATTCATCTTAGTTTTGCATCTGCAGAGTATTTAATCCAAAAGCAGGTGAAGAATTCAAAAATGATGTTATCTTTTCTCATTAATGGATTGAGTATACTTGACATTCACAAAAACATCATCACTACCACGTATTTGCATAATCATTTCCATTTTATACATTAGAAAGCATATTATATCATTTAAATCATTCGTACATTCCATCATATATTTACATTTATTATATCACATTTTACATTTGTGCATCAAATCATCACATCATCTAAATTGCATAAGAAATATATCAAACATGCATCATTTACATAGTTGCATTTTTTTCATTAACATTATCATATCATACATCACACATTAGAAGTATCATCATTCAAACACCATTCATCCATTCATTACATCATATATTCACATTGGAAATTTCAAAAATATAGAGCATTATATTCCATTTACAACATTATGTCATATATCATAGAAACATCACATCCAAAATCATACATATAGATGCATTTTCATATCATTTAGGTATATACATTATTATACAACTATCATCATGCATACATACATCCTCATCAAAAGCATATCATCATGATCATAAATTTCAAAAATAACATCATCATATAAATCATCACATGACATATAGAACAAAAAATTAAATGCATCCATCATAGAACCATATAGAACACATATAGATTGATCAATCCACCACATATATAAATCTCAAAAAATCAAATTGTCAAGTATACAATGATGTCTAAAATGTAAAGAGATACAACATAAAAAATGGTTGTGAATCAAAATATTGACATCATGTCTCAAAATATATTAGAGCATCCAAGCATGAGGCTATGTGCTACTAGCTCTCGATGGTGTTGGCATCGTTGGACTAGTGCTTCCCCCACCAGACATCTTAGGATCTCTCGGGTCTCTTAGAAGAGGTTGTGTAACACCCCTACTCATAGTCTTGGATTGACTCCTGCCCAATTGGGATTGAGCATAACTAACTCTCTATGCTAAGGGAACTGCATCATGGTATCAGCCTCTGTAATACTCGGCCTCTCTACCCACATGAAGAACCTGTCTCATATAATCAGCCACAAAAGTACCATCGTCTAATCTCTGCATTCTCTCAGTTGCCAATTGTGCTTTCTCTGTAGCCTATCTAGTTGCATCTCTCTCGATTGTCAAAGAGGCTATATGTGTCTGGGCAGCTGCCAACTATACTTTTACCTATGAAATATTTTATGCATGATCTTGTGCCTAAGACTTCATTTGTGTTTGTGTCTGCACTAATAACCCCTGGGCCTGAACTAGCTAGCCCTATAATGTCTATACCTACACTTATAAACTCACAATTTGAGTCTGTTGATGTTGGGAAGGTACCCCAATCTGAACATGTTGCTCTATGGGAGCTATCAATGATCGCCTCTTACAAGGCACCATGAAGTCTTTGACATCCAATGTTGGACCAGTTCCACCTGATCCACTTGCTCCACCACCATCTCCTCCACCGCATCCACCCCCATCTCCACCATCTCCATCTCCCTCCTCATCATCACTACTCTCATCCTCATCACTGCTCTCCACATCCCCCTCCTCCTCCACACCCTCCTCTCTCCTTTGTTAGTGACCGTGTGCAACTACAACCTCCTCCTCACTGGGTCGCTTAGCACTAGCTCATTTGGAACAGATATCCATGGAAAAGGATGTAAAGCAAGGTACTCTACATAATTTGTAGTAATCGGAGCCTCGATAATATCAGGACAAATATCCCAAATTGAAGGCTATAGATTCAAGTACTCTTGAACTACAGTATCATATGATAGGTCAGGTCCCCAATCATTGGAATCAACCTCACACTGAGCATAATGTGCAACACCCTGGGGCATGCCCTATACTATGTCGTACTTTCTGAGCACCCTCCTAAGAAAAAATATCTCGATAAAAAAATGAGTCCTACCAATCAGAAACATAGACTAACAAAGGTATGGCATCTTTTTATCATCCTCATCCTAGTGCTCACAATTCAGATAAGGCCGCCATGTAATGGCCTCTACATCATCCAAGACTCTCCTCTAATGCTCCAACTTACCCAGTCTAGGCTAAGTAAGATGACATGTGTATCTGTGAACGTACAACCTCATGGCAGGTTGTTTGACATCACTGGACACGTAATAGCTATATGCTCCCATGCCCACACCTATAGTAGTGTCACTCCTAAAGAAAAATTGTCCCCTACAAGGTAGATCACCTAATGCAAATCATGGTAAAGATGAGCAAGCATACACATACCCCATTCATATATGGTACCATGGACAATCATGCTCTCCAAAATGCGGCCCCACCCAATTGAAAGTCCCTTTGACCTGCGATCAAGACAAATGAACCCTCCAATGAAACCAACAGGTACCGAAGGCAAGATAGCATAGGCATCCACTATCTCTCACCATGGGATCCCTTATCCACAAATCGTATCATCCTAAAAAACTCAGTGTAGAGCATCAGTCCCACCCTACTTTGAAGAATCATAAACTACAACCTCCCCAACAACAAGTATCCCCAAAATCCACCACACATCCTTATGAGTCACTTAAATAGCAACAACTTAAGATACAAGGAAATAAGAGCAATGAATAGCAATATTTTGAAAATAAACTATAAAACTATAAGATTAGAAAAAATAAAAATAGGTCAATTTTGTAATAAATTTTTCAAATTTCCCATGCACAATTAGATTAAAGATTTTAATTTTATTTAATAAAAAAAAAAAAATTATTTAGATATTCAAAAACATAAAGAACACCATTAAAATTATAGTTTTACTTATTGATTTTTCATTTATCATGTAGTGTTTAAGTAATTGTTATTTATATTTTTTTTCTATCTATTTTTTTTATTTTTTGACAATTTCAAAATCATAAAAAACAACTCTTTATTAACTATTTTTAAATATAATCTAATTTATTATTTAACAATTAAAAATTAATTTTGACCAATAAAACAATCAATCTTATTTTTTAATAAATGTAATGTAAAATTACTCTAAGTACAAAACAAAATAATATTTTTCATTTTTAGTTTGTCTCCATTTTTTCTTCATAAGTTTATATATATATATAAACACAATGTTAAAATTAATTACAAATATTTCATCCAATTATATTCTTCCTAGATATGTTTCTTAATTAAAACTAATCAGGAAAAAAAACACTTGTAGAGATATACAATTAACATATTTTTAGGTTTCCAACTTTATTCACCAATTATCATTTCTCTAGTGTAGTTTTTATACATTAATGTTTAATAAACATACACATTGAAATATGAACATAATAACTTCTAATCATTTTAAATATTTAAAAATTGAAAAATAGACATCATTTTACAAATTATATGACTTATCTTATAAAAGAATTATTTAATAATTTTAACTTAGCAAAAAAATTTATGGGTATTACAATATAATTGTTAATTGCCCCATCCTTTTTAAGACTATTCCTATAGAAAAAATGAAGTACTATGGTAAAAGAAATATATGAGGGAAAATTTTGGATTAGAATTTTAAATTTTTATGGTTAATTGCAACTTACAAGATTTTTCAATTGTTATATTATTTCAAAGGCAAGTAGGGGTATTGTTATTATTATCATTATTACTATAGCAATCAATTTAAACAAGGACTAAAATTTAAACAATTTAGTCATATGATTGTATTTTTTTAGTTTGAATATTATTTTTAATATTTGAAGGGGCTCAAAATCCCTTTCCATTAACATAAGACCATCAACCACTTAGAAAAATGATAACAAACTATTTGTAATACATGGACCTAGAACAATAATGAGACAAAAAAAACAACCATGTGTAAGATATAAGATGTGATGTCTTGTTAGAAATTTAATATTTAATAAGATTAAATACTTGGTGGTTATAGATGGAGTTGTGAATTTATCCCTGACGAATATTTAATTCCTTAATTTTTTTATTATCAAACACTCTAATTCATAATTGATAGTATTATTTGAACCCTTTTATAAATTAATTTTATCTAAGTTTTTTTCTATTTATAATAATAAAAAGTAAAATACATTAACTAATCAAATTACTCAAAATTATTTTTAGAATTTTATTTTATTAAAACAAGACATAAATTTTACAAAATATAAATATTTAATGATATTTAATGATAAATATAAATTTTATAAAATATAAATATTCACTCTACAGAAAAATTACAAATCATATAATTGATTTATAAAAATACTTAATAATAACCACATAAAACAATCACTCTAATTCATAATTGATAGTATTATTTGAACCCTCTTATAAATTAATTTTATCTAAATTTTTTTTCATTTACATAAAATAATAATAAAAAATAAAATGCATTAACTAATCAAATTACTCAAAATTATTTTTAAAATTTTATTTTATTAAAAAAATAATAATAAAAAATAAAATACATTAACTAATCAAATTACTTAAAATTATTTTTAAATTTTTATTTTATTAAAACAAGACATAAAATTATTTAATGATAACTATAAATTTTATAAAATATAAATATTTACTTTACATAAAAATTACAAATCATATAATTAATTTATAAAAAACACTTAATAATAACCATTTAAAACAATTTTAATTACAAGTAATGTAGTTAATAAAAATAAATATTAAATTAAACCATTTTAATTTTAGTTTAATGCATATAATGTGCGCAGCAGGCACATAAACCTATAGCACATAATATATACGGAATTGGCTATGTAGCCATCAAAAACACCATAGGCATTCGATGGATCATGCATAAACTAACGCTTTTGCTTTTATTTATTGAATTATGTTTTTATATTTATATTTATTGAATTGTGTTCTAATATTTATATCTGCATTCATTTATGGAATCAATTGTATAGAGATACATAATTGTATTCTTATATCTTGTTCTTATTCTTATACATTTATGTTCTTATTTTTCTTTAGATCCTTAAGTGTTTATATTCCTTGTTATGTATTTTTTTTTGTTGCATAGCTATTTATTTATTTATTTTTGGTTTATTGCTTGCTTTTGCTTATTGCATTGCTATAGCTTCTTTTATAATTACGTCAAAGGCGTTTCCTTATTTGAGCTTTTTGAGCTCATTTTTCCTGTGAATGGTGGAAAAAGAAGGATAGGCCTTGGTTGACAATGGAATCATTGCCAGTTGTTGATCATCTTCTGCAACTGGCCTAAAATTTATGTCCCACTGAATATAAAGATGAAGGCCACAATCCATCCCATCAATGGGTGATCACAGATTTTCCCACATGGATATGTATCACTGATATATCCAATCATCCTTGAAGGTGTATGTAGGCATACCACTGCACACCATACGATCACCACACTACCAGGGTGGACAATTGTGATGGTGTATGCGATGGGCATTAGATCTATAGTTTTTTTTTCAGTTGCGTGCATATCTTATCCTACTTACCTGATGTACATCTTTGCTTGCAACCAATACACTGTCTCTCATTTCCTACCATAAGCATGCATGGGAGGGCCTTAGTCTTAAAGTTCAATATTTTAAACCGATAAATTTGAGAGACAAATCGAAGATCAGGCATTAACACATGCATAGTGAGGACATGCATTGTCATTGGAGGTTACTGGAAAAAGACCTTGGTCTTCACTTCATTTTTCACCTCTCCTCCCTCTCACATCACCTATTTTGTTCATTCCTTGCGTCTTGTTATGTTTAGCTGAAGTGGGTATCTTGGCCAAGGCATTGTATCAGCAAAAGCTTCTTCATCCAGGTAAAAAGATTGAAAGAAAAGGTAAGGTTACCCACTTTCTTTGTTCTATTTATACATAATACAGTGTTGTTGTGCTATATATAGTTTCAAATTGTATTCTATTTGATCGGTTGATTTTGTTGAAGCGATTTATTGGAACCTCTTCCCAAATTGTTTTCAAAAGTCGGTAAAAGTAAAACATTACATTTTGGGAATTATTAGAGATTTGATAATGTTTTCTTTTCGAGGTTCCACGAATACCTAGATGTATTGCTCCTATTAAAATGTGTTGTTTTCACTCTATTTTCTTACAATATAAGAATGTCTAGGCAGAGCTTTTTTATTAACTTGGTTGTAGAGCCAAAAAGTTATACATTTTGATTTTAAAATTTGTGTTTTGTTGTGATAGGATTTAAAATTTGTCTTGGGTCAAAAATAATTTATTATGTAGATTCATAATGTGAATGCATCTCATTGAAGTGAAATTAAAATTTTTGGGTGTTTATCACAGAATTAAAGTTTTCTTGGTTATATTTATTATGATCATATTACAAATAATGGTTGGTAATGTTGATGTTAATGGTAGCGTCAGTCATATTCTTCTAGCGATCTCCTTTGCTTCATAATGATAAATTAAATCATAGCCTAGGGCTATTTAATTTATTGAGATATTGATTTATTGAAGAGGCATGATTTTTTGTTGGGTTGCAATTTGTTTGTTAAAGCTGACATCATGATTAGTGAAGAGGTACGAATAATAAAGAGATATATTTGTTATCAAGGCCAACCTTGAAGTGGCATGATTTCATGGAGGCACGTTTCTTGATGAAAGTCAACTTGTCTTGAAAAGACATGACTCTTCCATCCATTGTGTATATATGCTCAATGGGACTTCATTGTTCATAATTCAATTTTGTTCATTCGATATATATTATCCATTCCTATCATTGTGTGAATTCTATAGAAGTTCAATTCATGTTTTCCATAGAAGGTTGAAGTTATCATTTGTAGTTTGCTACTATGATTGCATTCAAATTCTATATTCATCTCAAGCTTGATTCATATAACTGTGTGTTTTCCTTCAAGAGCAATTTGAGTTTCTATAGGTGGCTGAGTTTATTATCTACAAATTGCATCCTATTTTTTTTGTGTTTGCATCAGATTGTGATACTTATTATTGGCCTTCCTATTGACCCATTGTAAAGGAGACATTCTTTGTGATATTCAATATATAAGTGATATATTGTTGTTGGGATTTTCTCCCTTAAGAGGAGGGTTTTCCTAGGGTATATGTTGTGTTATTGTGTTGAATTTTGAATTCATTTTTTGTGTTCTAATCAAATCATAAAAACTAACATGGTATCAGAGAAGATTTGAAGAAGATCTTGATCATATTTTTATTATAGTGATACTCTTTATTCTCTTTCTCATTTTTGTCAATTTATATCTCTTCGTCAAGATGGTGAACGGTCTAAGATTGAGGATAGACTCGAGGGAGCATCAAATTTCACTTCATGGAGATTCAAAATTATGCTCACCTTGGAGGAAAACGAATTGGTTGAGTTTGTGGAGAGCAAAGTTCCCAAGCCTACAGATGAGGAAGAGAAGGTTCAGTGGAAGAAGAAAGATATCAAGGCGAAAAAGATGTTAATTGATTTCGTAAAGGATCATATTTTTCCTATTGTCTCTAAGTTGAAGATAGAAAGAGATATGTTTAAAACCTTGGAGGAGATGTACGAAATCAACAACACAAGTCAGGCACTTGCATTAAAGAAACAACTTCATCATGTTAAGATGGCGGAAGGAGAATCTGTCATCGCTTACTTCATGAAGATTTCCAAATTGAGAGATCAGCTCTCTACCATTGGTCATATTGTTGATGTCAAGGATTTGACCATGTTGGATCTTAATGGTCTTCCTTCATCTTGGGAGTCTTACATTCAAGGAATCAGCACGAGATCAAAAATTCCCAAGTTTGATCATTTGAGGGCGGACTGTATTCAAGAGGATTCTAGGTTGGCTATGAGAGGTATTGGTCGAAGCTCTACTAATGAATATATTCATGTTCTTGCTACTAAATCCTTGAAGAAGAAAGGGAAAGGTGGAAAGAAGGGTTATTTCAAGAGGAATAGAGATAAGGAATCTGATGGTACTCCTGCATTTAAGAAGAAGTGGGACCTTTCCAAAGTCCAATGTTTTTGATGTGACAATTTTGGTCACTATGCTAAGGATTGCCCAACCAGGCCTAATAAGCATTCTTCATTTTCAGATGTGGATGAGATCTCTCCTCAAAAGGATTCTAGGGAATTATATTCTAAGTCATGGGTATGTGTTCAAGTCGTGAAGGTTGTGTATTGATATGAGTGCAAGAGAAGCGTATCTTACTATGTCTAGTATTTGCATCCATCAAAATATTGAGATAAGTATTCTTTGTTTGCTGAGTTATATCATTTATTTGGATCTTTTAATTAGTAAATATTGTCGTTTCTCTTGAATTTTGTTCACTAGCCTAAGATCCTTTGAATATTTCATTTATTGCAAGTTATTTCATGCTGGTTGTGAATATTTTTGAGTGTGACTCTGAAATAAAAAGAGAATTGCAATTTCGATGGTGATTAGTCAGTCAAATCAATATCATTCTCTAATGCATGAACTATGATAGAGCCTTGAACTCTTGGAGAGAGTTGGTTCTACATGCTAACTACATATTGCATTCAAGAAATCTGTAGTTGTGCATATTGTCTTTTGTTGTGCCGAGTTTAGCACTCTCGAGAGGGGTAAAATATGGAAGAAATAGTTATATAAAAATTCAATAAAGATAAGTTTCTTTATCCCTTCATTCTAATCTTTTGATATATTTATTGTATAGGTTGATTTATTTATTCATTTTTTAATATTGTTCATAAATTCTTATGTATTCATGCTATAACCTGAGATAGTAAACTTTGTATGATTCTAGCCTTGATATTTCTTTGGATAGTAATAAACGGTTAGTAATCTCTCTATAAAATGCTTCCAAGATAGATCTAGGAGCAAGAAGGTGATGAGATTGCTTAGTGATGAAAATCTTGAGGCATCTTGTGAGGAAGTCATGCTGACCAAAGAATTGATCAAGCATGAAGTCACAACTTGTAGCCATGGGAATGAGTTGGTGGCTAGAGGGAGTTCACTTCTAGAAGTCTTCTTTGCAATCTCTAAAGTAGGGATCAAGAGGGAGTTTTGTAAATCACTAAGAAGAAGTGAAGATTATTGTATTGTATGGCTAGGTGCTAAATCATTAGAGGATCCCTTCAACTATTGAGATCAGAATTTCTCAAGACTATCATCTGGATTTGACATTGGTAGCTCCACAAACCTATTCAAATTAGAGTGATCTGGGATGAGGTCAATGAGGAAAATATTGAACTCTCTATAGTATCAGAGGTGTGCATTAGAAAACATTTCTCTAAGGTAAGTGTTGCAGGAAATCTTGGACAAAGAGGTTAGAAGGTTGATGCAAGTACTTGTAGATTCAGAGGAAGCCTACTAAACTTGAAGATGGTAATCTAGTTGATCTTAGTTCTTTATGTTGATTTATTTCTTACTGAAGAGGATCAAATCATTTTCAAATGCATGAAGGAGTTAGCTTCTGAATTTGAAATGAAGGATCCTAGATACATGCATTACTTGGTTTAGAAGTATGGAAAGAATCCTATTGTGATCTTTTGGAAATTCTTGAAGAGATTTGGTATAATGGATTACAAATCCATGTCTTCACCTATGGAGACCTCTTGCAGAAGTTGAAAGAGGCTCCAGCTAGTTCAAATCTAGTGGATCCTACCTTGTACAAACAATGTTTGGATTTTTGTCACTAGACCAGATATTTGCTATGCAGTGAATGCATTTAGTCAGTTTATGTGTGAACTAAGGAAAATGCATCTAGTTGCAGCAAAGAATATCCTAAGATACTTGCATGGAACAATTGGATATGGCTTGAGGAATTCTTCTAATGTGGACTTGGAGCTTCTTGGAGATACTGATTCCATTTAGGTAGGGTGTGTTACTGATCGGAAGAGCACACCTAGATGTTGTTTCAGTTGAGGGTATGCGATGATATCCTGGTGTAGCAGGAAGCATTCTTTAGTGGCATTGAGTACAATAGAGGCCAAGTATATTGCAGCTTGTGTGGCAGCTCAAGAAGCAGTGTGGCTTTGGAAGCTCCTTGTAGGATTGTTTGGACAATCAATGGAACCTACTATCATCCATTGTGATAATCAAAGCTTTGAGAAGCTTTCTGTCATTCTAGTGTTTCATGACAAAACTTAGCATGTTGAGATCAAATACTACTATATCAGAGATATGGTATTGAGGAAAGCAATTCAATTGAGGTATATTAGCACTGATGAGTAGATGACAGACATTCTCACCAAGCCTCTCTCCAGGATAATTTTTTTTACTTTTGAGAAAAGCTTGGTATGGTGGAGAATCAAGCCCTAGCTGAGAAGGAGTCTCAGTATCAATGATTCCCTTTAAGGAATTTTTCTTTGAGAGAGATTTGAGGTGCAAGCCCTTGTTAATGCATTTCTCTTTGACATTTGAGGTGAAATCCCTTGTTTCCACCCTTTGGGAGAGCCATGGTGGATGTCATGTGTGTGACTCCATGACAACATCACATGAGAGATTCTGTGATGATTTTCTTATACTTGAGTTTCACCCTCTGGGAGAGCCATTATGAACGTTACGATGAGGTGACAACATCACGTAAGTGATGAACACTTGTACATACCATACATGGGTGTAGCCATTATGGTTGATATCAGAATGAGGTGATATCTTTCTTTTCCACATATGGGTGTAGCCATTGCGATAGACATCATAATGAGGTGATATGTCTTGAACAACTGGAAGTATTCTCCCTAGCTGAGACAGAGTGTTGATGTTAATGGCAGCATCAGTCATATTCTTCCAGTGATCTCCTTTGCTTCATAATTATAAATTAAATCATAGCCTAGGGCTATTTAATTTATTGAGACATTGATTTATTGAAGAGGCACAATTTATTGTTGGGTTGCAATTTTTTTGTTAAAACTAACATCATGATTAGTGGAGAGGAACGAATAATAAAGAGATATATTTTTTATCAAGGCCGATCTTGAAGTGGCACGATTTCATGGAGGCACGTTTCTTGATGAAGGTCGACTTGTCTTGAAAAGACATGACTCTTCCATTCATTATGTATATATGCTCGATAGGACTTCATTATTCATCATTTAGTTTTGTTCATTCGATATATATTATCCATTCCTATCATTGTTTGAATTTTTTAGAAGGTTAATTCATGTTTTCCATAGAAGGTTGAAGTTATCATCTAAAGTTTGCTACTGTGATTGCATTCAAATTCTATATTCATCTCAAGCTTGATTCACATAAGTGTGTGTTTTTCTTCAAGAGCAGTTCGAGTTTCTATAGGTGGTTGAGTTTATTATTTGTAGATTGCATCATATTATTTTTGTTTTTGCATCAGATTATGGTGCTTATTATTGGCCTTCCTATTGGCCCATTGTAAAGGAAACATTCTTTGTGATATTCAATATATAAGTGATATATTGTTGTTGTGTTTTTCTCCCTCAAGAAGAGGGTTTTCCCAAGGTATCTGTTGTGTTATTGTGTTGGATTTTGAATTATTTTTTTGTGCTCTAATCTGATCATAAAAAATAACATTGTATCAAAGCGGGTTTGAAGAAGATCTTGATTAGATTTTTATTACAACGATACTCTTTATTCTATTTCTCATTGTTGTTTATTTCCATCTCTTCGTCAAGATGGTGAACGGTCTTAAGATTGAGGATAGACTCGAGGGAGCATCAAATTTCACTTCATGGAGATTTAGAATTATTCTCACCTTGGAGGAAAATGAATTGGTTGAGTTTGTGGAGAGAAAAGTTCATGAGCCTATGGATGAGGAAGAGAAGGTTCAGTGGAAGATGAAAGATATCAAGGTGAAAAAGATGTTAGTTGATTTTGTAAAGGATCATATTGTTCCTATTGTCTCTAATTTGAAGACAACAAGAGATATGTTTAAAACCTTGGAGATGTATGAAATCAACAACACAAAATGGTCGCTTGCATTAAAGCAACAACTTCATCATGTTAAGATGGCAGAAGGAGAATATGTCATTGCTTACTTCATGAAGATTTCCAAATTGAGAGATTAGCTCTCTACCATTGGTCATATTGTTGATGTCAAGGATTTGACCATGTTGGCTCTTAATGGTCTTCCTTCATCTTGGGATTCTTACATTCAAGGAATCAGCACGAGATCGAAACTTCCCAAGTTTGATTTTTTGAGTGTGGATTGTATTCAAGAGGAGTCTAGGTTGGTTGTGAGAGGTATTGGTCAAAACTCTACTAATGAAGATATTCATGTTCTTGCCACTCAATCCTTGAAGAAGAAAGGAAAAGGTGGAAAGAAAGGTTATTTCAATAGGAATAGAGATAAGGAATCTAATAGTGCTCCTACATTTAAGAAGAAGTGGGACCTTTCTAAAGTCCAATGTTTTCGATGTGACAATTTTGGTCACTATGCTAAGGATTTCCCAACCAAGCCTAATAAGCATGCTTCATTTGTGAATGTGGATGAGATCTCTCCTCAAAAGGATTCTAGGGAATTTATATTCTAAGGCATGGGCCTGTGTTCAAGCTGTGAAGGTTGTGTACTGATCTGAGCACAAGAGAAGCGTATCTTACTGTGTCCAGTATTTGCATCCATCAGAATATTGAGATAAGTATTCTTTGTTTGTTGAGTTATATCATTTATTTGGATCTTGTAATTAGTAAAGATTGTGGTTTCCCTTGAATTGTGTTCACTAGCATAAGATCCTTTGAATATTTCATTTATTGCAAGTTATTTCATGCTGGTTGTGAATATTTCTGAGTGTGACTCTGAAATAAAAAGAGAATTGCAATTTCGATGGTGATTAGTCGGTCACATCGATATCATTCTCTAATGAATGAACTATGATAGAGCCTTGAACTCTTGGAGAGAGTTGGTTCTACATGCTAACTGCATATTGCATTCAAGAAATCTATAGTTGTGCATATTGTATTTTTTGTGTCAATTTTAGCACTCTCAAGAGGGGTAAAAGATGGAAGAAAGAGTTATATCAAAATTCAATAAAGATAAGTTTCTTTATCCCTTCATTCTAATATTTTGATATTTCTCTTATAGGTTGATTTATTTATTCATATTTTAATATTGTTCATAAATTCTTATGTATTCATGCTATAACCTGAGATAGTAAACTTTGTATGATTCTAGCCTTGATATTTCTTTGGATAGTTATAAACAGTTAGTAATCTCTCTCTAAAATGCTTCTAGGATAGATCTAGGAGCAAGAAGGTGATGAGAGATTTCTTAGTGATGAAAATCTTGAGGCATCTTGTGGGGAAGTCATGTCGACCAAATAATTGATCAAGCATGAAGTCACAACTTGCAGCCATGGGACTGATTTGGTGGCTAGAGGGAGTTCACTTCCAGAAGTCTTCTTTACAATCTCTGAAGTAAGGATCAAGAGGGAGTTTTGTAAATCACTAAGAAGAAGTGAAGATTATTGTATTGTAAGGCTAGGTGCTAAATCCTTAGAGGATCCCTTCAGCTGCTGAGATCATAATTGCTCAAGACTTTCATCTAGATTTAACATTGGTAGCTCCACAAACCTATTCAAAATAGAGTGATCTGGGATGAGGTCAATGAGGACGATCCTAAACTCTCTATAGTATCAAAGGTGTGCAGGGGAAAATTTCTCTAAGGTAAGCGTTGTAGGCAATCTTGGACGAAGAGGATAGAAGGTTGATGCAAGTACTTGTAGATTCAGAGAGAACCTACTGAACTTGAAGAAGATGGTAATCTAGTTGATCTTGGTTCTTTATGTTGATTTATTTCTTACTGAAGAGGATCAACTCATTTTCAAATGCATGGAGTTAGCTTTTGAATTTGAAATTAAGGATCCTAGATACGTGCATTACTTCCTTGGTTTAGAAGTATGGCAAGAGGCCTATTGTGATCTTTTGGAAATTCTTGAAGATATTTGGTATAATGGATTACAAATCCATGTCTTCACCTATGGAGACCTCTTGCAAAAGTTGAAAGAGGTTGTAGCTAGTTCATATTTGGTGGATCCTACCTTGTACAGACAATGTTTGGATCATTGTTACTAGACCAGATATTTGCTATGTAGTGAATGCACTTAGTCGTTTTATGTGTGAACCAAGGAAAATACATCTAGTTGCAGCAAAGCATATCCTGAGATACTTGCATGGCACAGTCGGATATGGCTTGAGGTATTCTTCTAATGTGGACTTGGAGCTGCTTGGAGATACTGATTTCGTTTGGGCAGGGTGTATCACTGATTGTAAGAGCATATGTGGATGTTGTTTCAGTTTGGGGTCTATGATGATATCCTGGTGTAGCAAGAAGCAGTCTTGAATGGCACTGAGTACAGCAGAGGTTGAGTATATTGCAGCTTGTGTGGCAGCTCGAGAAGCAGTGTGACTTTGAAAGCTCCTTGTAGGATTGTTTGGACAATCAATGGAGCCTGCTATCATCCATTGTGATAATCAAAGCTTTGAGAAGATTTTTGTCATTCCAGTGTTTCATGATAGAGCTAAGCATGTTGAGATCAAATACCATTATATCATAGATATGGCATTGAGGAAATACCATATAGAATTATGTGCACCTTGGAGGAAAAAAAATTGGTTGAGTTTGTGGAGAGAAAAGTTCCTGAGCCTACAGACGAGGAAGAGAAGGTTCAGTGGAAGAAGAAATATAGGCTCATGAACTTTTCTCTCCACAAACTCAATCAAATAATTAGTGACATAATTAATAGGTAACTATGTGACATAATTATTCTGTCCCCTGTAGTAGTTCCTGTAACATTAACGTTGTTGTTGATGCATAGTACAAATCCTTGTACTAGATATTACATTTTTTGAAAGGTTTTGTTTCAATCATGTTTGGATTCTTGTAAATGGTGCCAGCATAATTGATATGAAACTATCACTTCTCCATTAAGACCTTTATTTCACAAAAAAAATCATTTGCTAAGTGGGGCATCAATTGACCTCATGTACTATACAAATGTACCCAAAACATAAACATTTATTTGAGATTGACCTTCCACACCTCTTTGGCGTACCCTTTGCACACCAAGGTGCAATTTCTAGTTTATTTGTTGCTAATTCTTATATTAGTTACCTTCCAATATTGTCATTCATAATTTTCTTTTTGTATTTTCTATTCATATTGTTTGTCTTTTTCTTTTAATCACAATTCCTTCTCTCTCACCTCTCCTCCCCCACCCTTTATTAGGCTCCTTCTCCATTCCTTTTTTTCCAATTGTTCCTCTTCCCGATGATGGATCACTGAGTGTAATTTGAAACGTCGACACAAAAAGATACACAGTTGAATCCAAAAGCTTACTAATAGTTGTAATTTTTTTTTTTAATTTCTTTTTTGTTAATTTTTTGCATACCATCATTTTTGCCAAATGTCAATTCTCTTGCTTTCCTTACCTTACCTTTTATCATTTATCCCATGTAATTTATTTATAACTAGGTTTTTAATTAAATATAGGAGATTTACAATTGTAAATTATCACTAGTTTATTTATCTTATTAAATGGTTGACATATACAAGGTCTACATATATCTTTGTTAGACATTTATTTTTAAATAGAACATGTCATTCCAAAGCATTGACAATAAATTTTTAATCAAATATAGAATGAGATGTAATATTGTAAAGTATCACTAGTTTACTTATCTTATTAAATAAACATTTAATTTTTTACATTATTTAACATAAATTAAATAAAAATAATAATAATTAAAATAACATAAATAGTATGAATAATATAAAAATATAAAGCATGTGAATAATCAAAATAATTAAAATAATATAATATAAATATAAATCATATAAATAATCAATAAGATGAATATAAATAATAAATATAATATTATATAAATAACACAAATCCTAAATATAGTATTTAATAAATAGTATATACTATTATATTAAATTTGCATTATATCATATTATATAATATAATATAATATAAATAAAATTGGGTGACCACATGGATTGTGATAAAATTATTATATAATATATGTTGGTAAATAGTTTTGTCACTACAAAATTTATCGGATTCATCCAAAGAGTAGTGATGATTGTACCAACAAATGGAGAAATCTCTATGAAATTAGTGATTCTCCTTTATGTTTGAGAGGGGAAACTCCGTCAAATGATATAGATTTGAGTTTTTATGTTTTTTAACCAAGAAAACACAAAAGGTCACTCAAGCTTAAAAAGAGAAAGGAGAGGAAAACAAAGTGAAAGAGCGAGGGTAAAATAAAAAAATTGAAACAAATAAAGACTCAAAGATTAATAGTTCATACCCCGAAAGATAACCATGAGATGACAATAACTCATTACCAAAAAGTGCAAAAGGAATTATCATACATCAAACATATGAAGAATATGCAATCAACTCAGAAATACAAAGTATTCACATCAAAATTAGGTGCAACCAAAGTAATAGAGAAACAATGAAGAAAATGGTTTGAACAAATGTTAGAAAGAAAGATCTGCATATTTTTTCAAAATCTTCAACAATACAAGAACTCAAAGACTCACAAAAATCTTTGCATAATGATTATGTCAACAAGGCAACCTATTGCCACCAAGGATTTATAGAATGAAAACCTCTCCCCCAGCTCCCTCTTTGTCATAGCAACAAAAAGACCCTTTTTCTTATAAATAAAATCTTCTTTTATATATTTTCCCTTCCCCCTTGTAACTGCATCTTAGGATTTGAATTATGAAAATCCTTTCAAATTCCTTATTCAAAACATTATCTCCATTTGATGTTTCTCCTTTTTAATTCAATAGTTTTAAGGCGCTCCTTCTTGGTAGCTAAAACTCTTGATGCATTTTAAACAAGTGTTGCTATGCCTTGGCATATGGATTAGAAAAGAAGAGGCTACCACCAAGAGATGAATGAAATTCTAACACGAGTAGAGATTTTGGAGAACATCACAACCATTGAGATACTTTTTTCTTCCAATGCCCATAGTTATTTTTTGTGACATATAATTGAGAAGTTTTTTGGCCTTTTCCAACTTCCCTGCCTCGAATAACTTCTTAAGCAAGAACCTTATATGTAAGTTTATAAGGAACATATCTAATTTCAACTATTTCTCAGAGTAGCTAATGTGCCCTCCTGAAATACCCCTACACATTTTCTTCAATAAATGTATTAATCCAACAAGTCCAATATGTTAGAATTCATGTTATTTTATGTCATATTCAATAAGAAAAATGTTTAAATTGCATTAATTGGATCATATGTTTCCAATACCTTCACCTTTTCTCTTCCTACCTAGTCTTATTCCAGGCATCATCAGCACTCAGTTTCACACCCATTCTATTTTCAATTATTTTTTTGCATTCTCATCAATGTGAATCATGTTCAAAAAAAGGTATAATATTAGAGGATCATACCAAGCCACTATTGAACATATCAAGAGAAGGCTTACAGAGCTTGTCTACTTTGGTGCCAAGAAATGAAAAGTGAACATTCTAAGCTTAAAAGAGAATAATATGTGTGGATGCACATATATATTAGTGGGAAAAATGCAACAACCTGCACTTTCCCAAGAAATGGGGCTCAACTACATATCATGCAATATAGATTAGGGCCATGTCTCCCAAAAAGCTTGTGGTGTGTCCATCACCCTTTTTCTTATGAATTTCTCATAAGAAATTTTTCTATTTCTTGTGTTTCTTTGATTGTTGCCATCCTTTCAATGCTGATGAACAAACTAGAAGATTAATACTAATTTTTTGTTTGAGGATTAATCTAAGATTGTATATTTATGTTCATCCTCATAGATGGATGTTCTAATCCTTCTACAAATTGTACTTATCCAAGAAACTATTGTGTAATGGTAATGGCAAGTAGATGTGAGATGATAACTAGATTCAAACCCCTCTCAGTGAAGTGTGAACATGTAGCAATATTGTGATGTATGGTTACATGATCATTTGTGCTTGAACCGTGTGCACAATTATAATGAATGGGTTGTGATCTTCTACATTGCATAGATGGAGATGCATTTTATTGCATTGAAATTGTAGCTTATTTGGTTTGTTTCATTGAACCCTTATGGTCTGGAATCTCTTGTCATTTATTTGCATACATAAACTTTGTTTTTCACTTGTCGATACTTGCTTGTGAATTATTTTTTTGTTTTAAAATTCTAAAAAAAATTGAACCACCAAATAACAGGGATAACTTTAAGGACCCCCCCACCCTCGACGAAGGTGTAAAATCCTAGAAAATATTGTATACTTCCAAATAAAAATATCAATTTTAGTGGTGAATTTTTTCATTTTTTGAGAAAAAATCTTAATTGGTGAATCTTTTTTAATCGCTAGAAGTTTGTGGAAAATCCTGGAAAATTGCAAAAAAAAATTAAACCAATAAAATATTTTAATTGGCGATTAAAATCTATTTTCAAACCTAGAAAATACTTCCATTGGTGAATTAAACCTATTTTCAAAACAAAACAAAAAATAATTTTGTTGGTGATTAAAACTTTTTTTCAAACCAAAAAAAAATTCATCGGCAAACTAAACCTATTTTCAAATGAATAAGAAAAAACATTGGTGAATAATCTCAAACTAATAAAAAAATTCAATGGCAAAATGTTAGTGCAAATCAATATAACCATGATCGTTCGATGAATTTTTTATGGACGGTTGTAGTTGCATTTTGAAAGTAAATCTTTGTGTACCATAGTAAAAAGGACCTCTTGCTTGACATGGGAATAATTCATGATAAATTAGACTTAATGAGGCCTTGATTCAGGTGTTGTGAGGCATTTTATGCATCCAAACTAGGTCTTGGACCCTTGCAAATTGAATAGCATGCATTCAACGATGTCTTGTAAAGGTGTTGTAAAGTGTTGTAAGATAATTTCACACTTTTCTAAACTTAATGAACTCATTTTTCCCTAATTCAACATTACAAAATGTGTTTAATAACATTATTATATCAATCTAGAAGTTTTTTGAACTAAATTTAATGTTAAACTAGTGTTGTAATGTGTTGCACATTCACATTGGTTCTTGTGCCTTCCTAGGCTATGTGGACCTCATTTAGTGTTGTAAAGTGTATTCAAATCACACTTTCACATTGAATTTTATGTCCCAAGATGTAATTGACCTTTGCATCATCACTAATAGGCCCCTATTAACCCATATTGTGCATCTCAAGGCAATATTTGATAAAATACTCAACAAGGTTGCAATTTAAACCTTATTTCCTTATCTCCTGACATCTTAGCTGTCAAAATGGACCTTGTAGGACCCATTCACCATCCATGGTGAATTAGTCCCATCCAGGTGGGACTCATTCACCATGGGGGGAAAATGAGTCCCATTTGGCTTAATTTTGACCTTTGAGTGAGAAAAAGTGAAATTTAAGTTTATTATTTTCACATGTCAACCTTAGGGATCCAATTTACTTAGGATAATTGCCTATAAATACAACCTTCTAAGCCCTGATTTACATCTTTCAACTCATTTTTTACAACTCATTCATCATGTATCATCTCAAGCAAGCTAGGGTTTTAACATTACAAGCCATTCAAGATCAACTTTTAGACATTCAAGGGTAGATTCTTCATGTTTTGCAGCAAAAATTAAAGATAAAACATCATGGCAAGGTATTGACTTCATTTTTTTATGCTTCATTACATTCTTTCATCATCATTTTGGTTTAATTACCTAAAAGGGGTTTGACCAAGGTAAAGCCCCATGCCCTAACACTCAACATTTCTCTTTCTTGTCTTGTGTGTTTGTAGATTTAGACATCTTGGAGGCTTAGAAATCATTGAAGATTTTATGGAAAATTTGTCTAAGTCTTCTCTTCATTGAACAAGTCAAAATATCAACAAAAACTCATTTTCAGGTTCAAAAATTAGAATTTCAGAATCAAACACCTATAGGAAGCCAAAGTGCAGACCAAAAGCTCTGGATTCCACCTTTGAATATTCAGAAATTCAAAAGCGGAATCATTCACCATGGGTGGCAAATGAGTCCCACTTCCAGGGCATTTTTTGGTTTTTTGCATTTTTAGATACCCTTTTTTTCAAAACAGGTTTTGGAATAGTTTTGCAAAACTAGGATTGATTCACCCAGAATGACAAATGAGTCCCACCAGTCTTGAAAACCAGCATCAACAACATTCTAGAATCCATTTCCAATCTTCATCCATATTCTAGGTACACACTTTCAGTTTCATCAAGATCTGTTGCAATTTGCATTCATTTCTAGGTGTTTTTGCATTACATAATGTGTTTTCAAACAAGTGGCATTTCTTTAGTTTCCATTCAATAGTCAATAGCTTTCATTAGTTTTTTGCATTTAGATCATTTCATTTAGGTATATTTCCATCATACATTAAATTGAGTGAACCACATTGATTTTTAGTGAAGTTTATCTCTCTCCTTTTAAGTGAAACATCCTAAGAGTGCAAGAGTAGCCTATAAGCCTCATTCCCAAAAATGTATGGTTCATTTTGATGAACCTAATTTTCAAATACTTTTCTGATTTGGATTTCTTCATCATAGTTCTAACCTCACATTGATATTGCATTAGGCTTTGCATTATTTCATTTGCATGCTAGGTTTCCAATTTTGCATTGATAAAAAGTGCATTTAGGTTGCATTTTTGGCATCTAAATTCTTTTTAATTTTCTAAAGTTTTGTATTTTTAAACTAGGCCTGCATCATATAACTCATAAAACATCAAAATCACTCAAACTTTCTTGAAAATTTTGAAAAAAAATCCATAATTTGCCACCTTGGGCGAATCAGTCCCTTCTCACCCCTGAAACTACCCTTTACAAAACTGATAACCCCATTTTAAAGCTTTTGTTTGGTGCCTTTACCTATTTGTAATAGTTGGCTGAGTTTCTATAACATGAATTTCATTAGATTTAGCTTAAATTAGCTCATTTCATGCATTGCTTAATTGTACTTTTGTATTTACATCATTTCATTTTCACATTGTTGCATTGTGTAAACAAAAAATTAGCTTGCTTAAAAACTAAAAAATTGCATTTCTTTTTAAGTCATTGCATTGTACTTTCTTTCCTTTTTCATCGTAGCATGTTTTCTTTCAAAATATGTGGTTTTGATTTCATTAATAGTGGATTGTATAAGCACAACATTCCCTCTTATGAGCTCAATTTTTATTACAACAATGAGGTCTTTAGGAAACACGATCAAACCATTGACACAATCCTTAATATTACATTTCCCATTGGTGAGAATGGTAATGTAGACAATTATAACAATCACACTTGTTCTTCCCCAATACCTCTCCTATTAGTGATGAAGGTATCTTGGTGAAGGAAGCTACAAGCATCGAGCATTTTGATTTTCCATCTCATTTCCCTTTGGATGATGTTAGACAACAAGAGGTTGAAATCATAGAAACATTTCTAAACATCACCTTATCTAGTCTTCATAACCATGACCATTACACTTGTCCATCTCCTAATATCCCTCCTCGATGTAAAGAGGATAGATTGGTGTTAGAAGACATCCCTATTAAGAATCATGAAACCCTTAATCCTCCCTTCCCTAATGCTCCTCCCATTTGGTAAAATCTATTTGAAAACCATATTGGCCCTTCTCTTGATGCTTCCCCCACTTGTGATAAAGTGACTTTACAAACCTCAAACTTGGATGAACATATTACAAGCTCTCCTAGTCAAGTAGATAACATGGCACAAGAAGATGAGACCTTACCGATAATGGAAAATCAACTAACACCTCATAATCATCCCCCTCCTCATAATCCCATCATCAATCATTCCCCTAGTTGCAATTAAGTTATTGTGAAAGAACCAAGCCTTACTTGTCAAACACATGTGGCTTGTTGTTCTCCTAAAACCTCTCCTAGGGAGAATATCATGGTGCTAGAATGCGGCAACACTAATAATGTGTCTTCCTTCACTAAACAAGTGGTTCTCAATTGCACTTCATTAGAGATACATCAACCCAAGACTGTTGAGGTTATGAATGTGCAAGTGTCCATTAGATCCCTCTCGATCAATGGCCCTCATACATACCCTGTGGGACATCCTAACAACCCTCTAATTCTCTACCCACCTTCACATAAACAACAAACTCAAAATAAACCTGAACTTATCCTTTACCCTCCTCAAAATAATGTTTCACAACAACTGAGTCATACTACCATTGTTCATATGTATAACACTCGAAACAATCTACAACCACCACAACCAACCCCAACACCATTACCATTTCTTAATCCTATCCCCCCTAACCCTTTCTTACCAAGTCGCAAGGAGTATGATCTTGTCAAACAACTTAAGAATAATCCTACTAAGATATCATTGTGGGACCTTCTTCAAGCCTCCCCTCACCATCACAACATGATCCAAAAATCCTTACAACAAGTTCTTGTCCCTTCTAATGTGCCAGCGACTGATATTGCAATAATGATTCAAGGCCAAAATGTTGACATTGTTTTCCACCAAAGTGAACTTCCCTCTTTGGATGTGCAAAATAAAAATGATGCTTTCATGTTCATCGCTCAATACAAAACAAAAGGGATAAAGAGAACTCTTATTGATATTGGTTCTTCTCTTAACATATGTAGTTTGAGCCTTTTGGATAGGCAAGTGGCATTGATCAATCAACCATTCAACTTAATTCTTTCTCTATTAAGGGATTTGACAATGTCGAAAAGAAACCGCTAGGGGTAATCATTATGCCTCTTACCATTGGAATGGTCGCCTTGAATACACCAATCCATGTTATTCCTTATGAACTTTCATGCAATCTTCTCTTAGGCAAACAATGGATTCACGCAATGAAAGGTGTGTCTTCCACTCTTCATCACAAAATGAAATACATCTTCAACAACACAGTCCATATACTTGACATTGATCTTGAACCTAATAGTGTCTTACAACTTGAGAAAAACAAAGACACTTCCTTAAACACATCAACATCACCTACACAAGTGGAGCTCGTTCAACAAAACGACAATGAACAACCACTTACACAACACACAAAGTTATTATTTGATGATTGGGATTCCTTTAATCTCGAACATGACTTCATGGGTGAATACAAAATCATCCACAAAGATTCAAATAAGGGAAAAGACACAACACTTTCAACACAAAATTTGGATGACCTTTCGAAAGCATCCACCTCCACTTTAGACAAAGACACAAGTTCTACACAACAACCTTTAATGAACACAATAATGAAAAACCACCTGATTCCAAAGCAATGAAAAAGCTTTATGGAAAAGGTTATGAGCTTATGAAAGAACTTGGATATAGTGGAAAAGGATGTGATGCTAACGAACAAGGTATCTGCAACCCTATCGACCCTATCACACAACAAACAACTCATGGTCTTGGTTATTGTCATATAATAGAGATCGCAAAACCTTCACTCAACATCAACAATCTCACAAAACACACTCCTAAATTATTCTTAACAAAACACCTCAACACTAGTGGTCTTGAACATCATCCTTTCAACAATATTTCACAAACAACGAACTCTTCGCTTAATGTCAATGTCATCTCACAAGATACCAATGATTGGAATTTGATAGATTTTCCCTCTTCCCATAAGAGTGAGCACAAAATCTTGCAATCTAAAGGGTCCTGCATAAGTATGACAACTAATACTAATTAAGATGTTTCTTTTTCATCACCTATAAGACCACCTTCTACCATTGAGCAAGAGGGTATCTTGTCAAGACTCCTCCAAGATCACTTGCTCACCCTCCCTCCTAGAACTAGTAAGAAATGTTATTCCAAGACTTCATTTTGTGTCTATCATAGAGTTCATGGTCACTTCACGAATGAATGTAAAGCTTTAAGTCATAAAATCCAACATTTTTAAGGAATTTGATATTCTTCCTTCTGTGGGGGAATCTAATTCCTCTAATTGATACCGATTTTCACTCTACTATTCATCTGACCAATCATTTCGGCTCACCCTTGTCCTACACTTAGTGGGGGCAAGGGGTTTGATTTTCTTGTCCTCATATGTCACTCATCATTGACTCTTTTGGCTAGTTGTTAACCTTTCATGAAGATATAAGAGCAAGCTTTGGACATGGACATTGTGCCTTAAGTTGGCTTGCATGTGACATACTACCCTTTTTTTTCATGACATAGCTTATTAGAAACATATGACTTGGCATAGTGTTTTCCGAATAAGCTCTCATGTCTCCTAATTTAAAGCAATTGCTCATAATACTGGTGTTCGCAACTGCTTTAAATTGGGGGCATACATCACCACTCACATTTCATTGCACGATTTCTTTCTTCTTGTGATGCGTCATTTTCTTGGTGGAGTCATTGGGCTTGATTCCCTCCAAGAGCGTGATACTTCTTTTGACACATCCTCTTTTGGAAACATTAAGCACGATGTTCCCTAAGATGAGACCTTGCAAAAACTAAGAAAAATCCCTTTGAACATTCCTTAGACTACCTTGCATTTACAATGTCTATGAGTGTTAAGCATACGAAGTTTTGCCTACCTCATAGAGCTCAAAAATCATTTTTCTTTTTGGCAGCTTATTAAAGCTATCAAGAGGTATAACTTTGATATGGTTGAGCAGGAAGCCCAGGCGGAATGACTTTCGCCATAGCCACATATGTGTCTCACCTTTTAGGGCTTTCTCACCCCGCGGACAACCAGAAGTTTTGTGGCCCCAGAGTGAGTATACTTTTTGGGATTTCTCACCCAGTGGATAGCCAAGAGTTTTGTCACCCCAGAGTGAGTAAGCATTTTCTTTCTGAAACAAACAAGCCTAGATCTAATCCACAATTAGTTGGACAAATGATCAAAACTTGATCCACCTTTTCATTTTAACCTTTCTCTTCTTGCAATTGTATGATTATGTATCTTGTTGGTTTGACTTAGGATCTTGGATCCTAGGGGCTTGATTTCCTTCTTAATCTTTTTCATTCTTTATCATCTGCATCTATACACTCGGATCTCTCTTGAAGGTCTACTTTAGTGTGAATTTGAAGCAACTTCATCCTCCCACTAAAGTGGGGGCTAAATATACCATAAAAAAAGGACCTCTTGCTTGACATGGGAATAATTCATGATAAATTAGACTTAATAAGGCCTTGATTCAAGTGTTGAGGCATTTTATGCATCCACACTAGGTCTTGGACCCTTGCAAATTGAATAACATGCATTCAACAATGTCTTGTAAAGGTGTTGTAAAGTGTTGTAAGATACTTTCACACTTTTATAAACTTAATGAACCCATTTCTCCCTAATTCAACATTAAAAAATATGTTTAATAACATTATTATATCAATCTAGAAGGTTTTTGAACTAAATTTAATGTTAAACTAGTGTTGTAATGTGTCTTGCACATTCACATTGGTTCTTGTGTCTTCCTAGGCTATGTGGACCTCATTTAGTGTTGTAAAGTGTATTCAAATCACACTTCCACATTGAATTTTGTGTCCCAAGCCATAATTGACCTTTGCATCATCACTAATAGGCCCCTATTAACCCATATTATGCATCCTGAGGCAATATTTGATAAAATACCTAACAAGGTTGCAATTTAAACCTTATTTCCTTATCTCCTAGCATCTTAGCTGTCAAAATGGCCCTTGTGGGACCCATTCGCCATCCATGGAGATTCAGTCCATCCAAGTGGGACCCATTCACCATCTATGGAGATTCAGTCCATTTAGGTGGGACCCATTTGCCATCCATGGCGAATCAATCCCATTTGGCTTAATTTTGACCTTTGAGCAGGAAAAAGTGAAATTTAAGTTTATTATTTTCACATGTCGGCCTTAGGGATCCAATTTATGGGTAAATTAGGATAATTTCCTATAAATACAACCTTTTAATCCCTAATTTACATCTTTCAACTCATTTTTACAAGTCATTCATCATTTATCTTTTCAAGTAAGCTAGGGTTTTAACATTACAAGCCATTCAAGATCAATTTTCAGGCATTCAAGGGTAGATTCTTCATGTTTTGCTACAAAATTCAAGATCAAACATCATGGAAAGGTATTTCTTTCCTTGTTTCATGCTTCATTACATTATTTCATCATCATTTTGGTTTAATTGCCTAAAAAGGGTTTGACCAAGGCAAACCCCCATGCCCTAACACTCAACATTTATCTTTCTTGTCTTGTGTGTTTGCAGATTTAGATGTCTTGGAGGCTTAGAAATCATTGAATATTGCATGGAAAAGATGTTTAATTTTTCTCTTCATTGAACAAGTCAAAATATCAACAAAAACTCATTTTCAAGTTCAAAAATCAGAGTTTCAGAATCAGACACCTATAGGAAGCCAAAGTGCAGACCTAAAGCTTCAGATTCCACCTTTGAATATTTAGAAATTCAGAAGTGGAATCATTCACCATGGGTGGTGAATGAGTCCCACTTCTAGGTTAGTTTTTGGTTTTCTGCATTATTAGATACCCTTTTGTTTAAAACAGGTTTTAGAACAATTTTGTAGAATTAGGACTGATTCGCCCAGAATGGTGAATGAGTCCCACTAGTCTTGAAAATCAGCATCAACAACATTCCAAAAGCCATTTCCAGTATCCATCCATATTCCAGGTGCACACTTTCAGTTTCATCAAGATCTGTTGCAATTTGCATTCATTTCTAGGTGCTTTTACATTACACAATGTGTTTTCAAACAAGTGGTATTTCTATAGTTTCCATTCAATAATTAATAGCTTTCATTAGTTTTCTACATTTAGATCATTGCATTTAGGTATATTTCCATCATACTTACATTAGATTGAGTGAACCACATTGATTTTTAGTGAAGTTTATCTCTCTCATTTTAGGTGAAACATCCTAAGAGTGCAAGAGTAGCCTATAAGCCTCATTCCCAAAAATCTACAGTTCACTCTAAAGAAATAGACTTGCGAATTGAAAACTCTGGAATAACACTAAAACCGTTATATGTGGACACGTGGCAAGATCAAGGCTCATCGCTCATTATGGTAATGAACACAATGGGTTGAAGGATTTTGGCGATGAGCGATACAACTTAAGTGGCAAAAATATGCACATACATAAAGTTTGTTTTAAAAGAGGGACTAGTTAGGAAGAACATAGGACCAGGGCTTAAAAACTTAAGAACATTTTACACAAAGGATGTAGAGGCCAAACAAAGCTGAATTATCAACAGGTTATAAAATAATTTATAAAACAATCACCGGACCAAAGTAATGAAGGAAATATGTGTGAAGGATATTCCATATCTATAGCCAGATGTCAGTGCAAATCAATATAACCACGACCGTTCGATGAATTTTTTATGGACGGTTGTAGTTGCATTCCGGAGTAAATCATTGAAACACTAGACTTGCGAATTGAAACCTACGGAATAACACTAGAACCATTAAATGCAGACACATGAGGAGATCAAGGCTCATCGCTCATCACTCATTCTCTCTTTTCAATGCCTCGACTTACTACATTTCATTTAATTAAAATTCTAGATCTTTTTGAAGAAAGTGTGGTAGATGTACTTTGAGCGGTGATTAATGCCATATAAACATCTAAAGCAATTGATTGGATAGCTCATAGTTTTAATGAAGGAATACTTGTAATGATTTCATATTGTTTCAGTGGCCAATTTTGTCAGCTTGAGGTATAGTTTGCATGTAACCAGACATCAATCAAATTAAACATTTTAATTGTACATGTAAGGCTTAAGTTAAACAAATCGATTAAGTTAGTTTTTTGGTTTGTGCAAATCATGTTGGTAGTAGCACTGGTGGCCCATAAATAGTGATAGTGGATAGTGTCATAAGGGTTTTCATTTTTTAGGGTTAATAAGGATTTAGGAAGAAGATGATATGGTATTATTAGGGATACTCTAAATTCTCCTTCCTCTAGTTATGTAGTTACAGAGTAAAAAACAAATTTCCTTCAAGTTCAGAATGGGTGGAATTGGAAAGAAGTTGATTTAGTTGACCTGACTTTTTATACAGAGTTTGAACAAGGATGAGGAGCTCTTGTGGAGATAAGTGTCATCCTGATGCATGGAGGCTGCAAGTAGAAGATGGAAGCAATTTTACTACCCCTCATCTTTTGCATAATTCTGGTTCTCAAAAGGGATAAGTACATTTTGTATCTTCACAGCTCCCTTTTCCCCAACATGGTTGGCCAGGCGAATCCCTTGCATTTATTTTCAGAGCCACATTTGTATTATGTTGTCACCAGTAGAAGCTTTGGATTCATGCATTTATTTTTAGTGTCACATTTGTATTAAGTTGTCACCAGCATAAGCTTGGAAATTGGAATCAATTTGTAATCCATTGTCATGAGCAACAGCTTGGACTAAATTGTGTCCATGTAAAGTGACATGATTTTATACAAAACAAGAGCTTGTCTACTCTACATCTACTCATCTTTAAAAATATATGAAATAATGTGACATTGTAATTTAGTTGTAATAAAATGAATGGTTGTATTGCGTTATTCTTTGTTATTTATTTACAATAGAGTTATTTTTTGAGTTCAGTGTCTATGAATCTATTCAAATCAATTTTTTTCCTTTAAGCAATTAAGTATTATCTATTTATGAAATACATGCATGCATATTTAAAAGTAAAACATAAAACAATACAAATGAAAAAAGAAAGTTGTCATCAAATTGACAAAAAAATATTATAAACACTAAAAGTTGTCACTCTTGAATTAAGGTTTACTGAATTGTTATTGATTTCTAATTTTTCGTTGACCTTCTCCCCCAATTTCCAGTATCATTATTCATTTTATTAAGTCATTTGCAACGTTAAGTTACCGGCCCCTTGGCCTTGATGTCAATCCTAACGCATTAAAGTTTAAAACAACTTTAAAACACATGTTTATTATTTATATCATAAATTACTCAACTGTTCGATAAACATTTAATGTATGGTTGTAGTTGCATTCCAAAATGATATGCATAGAGCACTAGGCTTACGAACTTAAACCTCTGGAATCACTCTTTGATCGTTAGATTTACAAATATCAACGATTTAGAATTTGTTGTCAATGCAAGACTAAATGGCTTGTTTTAAATGTTGTCAACCATGTACTAATTGCGTAGTCCGGAAGCGACACGTAGACGATGAGACCTTTCATTCACTTTAATGTTGAGAAAAAAACACTTTCTACTACTAAGTGATTTTATTTTTAAGTGAGAGGGTTAGCACCCGGGAAGATTTCAATCTTCAATTTGCTCATTGCAGTGCACCACCCTGTTTTGAGTTTCACAGTTCCACTTCCAACAAAGCCATCCAATAACCCAGTCTCCACAACTATCGGAACATTAATCTTTTCAAGAATCAAAATCCGAGTAAGTGAAAGAATCTATTATGCCCTTAGCTAGAATGAATGGTTTTGTGAAACACAAAGGTGAATTAATTTTAAACAAGAACAACTAGCTTATAGATGAAAGCATTATTATTATGCATTTGCATCAATAGGAAATTGAATAACAAGAAAAAAATGAACTTAATAATTTAGATTATAAAGTATAATTTTATGGGTGGAAATTTTTCCTATTTTTATTTTTAACATTTGTAGAAGAAATAAAGTAAATTATTCTTTCACTTTCATTAATATTTAAGTGATATGTGAATTAATGCTACAAGGTTAGCCAACAAAATAATCAAATATTGCATCTTTTTTTGTGTAGAGGGACATAAAAAAATGTACATAAATTTATGATTGATTTTGAGTTGTAACGAAAAAAACTACAAAATTATGGTCATAATCTATATGCTTGGATGTTACTATTAAAACTTGTAATATTGCTTTTTTTTGTCATCAATTATGTAAAGTAAATTGCCTTGTATAGGGGTCTCGAGAAATTCTTTTAAGGATTAAGGATTGGTAGTTGGGAGACGATTTTCCCTTGTATCACATTGGTTATGAAATTTATGAGATTGACATATTATTTTATTAGTTGATTTATGTTTATTGTGAACTACTATAAAGGATTATCATTTCTTAATTGAGATGTGTTCTTGAATAGCATCTTTTAATTTTTTATAATGGGAAAACATTTTAGTGTGAAGAACTTTACAAATTTATTTTCTTTTATCCAAAGACATACAAGTAGAGTATATATATATATACTAAATAAAATAACCTCCATTATTTCATTCTTTGATTTATACTCTCCAAAATATTATTTACTATTATTGACATAACCATTATACCTATTGTGGGAATACTTTGTCTATGATTACCTAAAGATATTGGTGTTATAGGTATGTTTTTGGGGGCATTCTGGTTCCAAGGTGGACCATTGTAAGTATCAAATTATACTACTACATATCTAGTGATTTAGAACCAACTCCATAGACAATATCTAGTACCCATTCACAAGCTCTCTTGAATCCATAGATTTGTAGTTAACATGATGTGTTGGCCTCTACATAGAGGGAACTCTAATGGAAGTCAACATCATGATCCATATTATCTATCTTTGAGCTTGTCTTTATTTGTAACTTTCTCTTTCCACTTGCTTTTTAATAAACTACTTAGAAATTGAGAATGGTTAGTTGATCTTTTTTATTTCAGATACTTTATGAGGGAGTACTTATAATTTTGTTAGTCTCTAAGTAGGACTTCTTGTGCAAGTCTTCATGATTGGGCATTTGTGTTCTCTCATAACATAGGAGGGATTGTGTTTTTTACGTCCCTTACTTGGTGACTCTTTCTAATGTAAATGTTCCATTAAAAGTCAATAAATATACAGTTGCATACATAGTTGATAATTAAGTTTTGAAACTTTTATGAAATAGGAAAAATTGTGGAGTCGTTTAGGACTTCAGAAATAGAATGGTACAAAAAATTTGAACTGCTTTACACAGGAATACTTTCATTTAGCTATACAAGATAACAAATATTTGTAAGCGATTA
Source organism: Sequoia sempervirens (assembly GCA_007258455.2). Taxonomy (NCBI): domain Eukaryota; kingdom Viridiplantae; phylum Streptophyta; class Pinopsida; order Cupressales; family Cupressaceae; genus Sequoia; species Sequoia sempervirens. Next base: position 36,369,831 of record VDFB02058242.1, read on the forward strand.
TATCTCAAATAAATAGGATTTTAATTGGCTTCCAACTTTTTGCTTTGTAATGTTGGAAGACACTAGCTTTGTAAACCCCTTGATATATGATGCTATGGGGAGCTCCAGAGATATTGCAATTGGGCCAGTAGCTGTTGTTTCTCGCTTGTCAGGGAGGAAATAGGCGATACTAATCCAGCTAATTTCTATCGACTTCTCTTCGCATCAACATTTTTTGCTGGCATTTTCCAGGCAAACTTGGAAACTGCAGGTTTGCAAATGCATACATATATTAATAAAGGCAATCAACGATTCTTTATATACCACTTCTATCATCTAATGATAGTTGGATGATCAGACTTGGTTTCCTGGTTGACTTTTTGTCCCATGCATCTATTGTTGGCTTCATGGGAGGTGCTGCTATTACAATTGCACTACAACAGCTGAAAAGATTTCTTGGCATAAATAATTTCACCAAGAATGCAGATTTGATCTCTGTAATGCAATCTGTATGGTGTTCTGTTCATCATGGGGTATGTAACTTCACAAGTTCTCCTTTTATTATGCTTTGTGCTTTGAAATTTGTAAATATTTGTAATTTCATAAAATTCAGTTCATAATTCCTTTGGATTACTTAAGATTTAGCCTAGAGAATAGAGGTGATATTGTACAGCTGAGATTTCAAAAATGTTATCAAAAATCAATTTCTAATTCATGAAGCCGTTATAGTTAAAAACATTATCTTGTTTTGCAACTTGGAATTGGCCGGCTATTTTGATTGGAGCATTTTTCTCGATGTTTCTAATGGCTACCAAATTTATTGCAACTCTCTGACCACCTCCTGATGTTTCTTATGGCAATCAAGTTTACTGTAAGTCCCATACCTCCAACACAAGGGGAAAAAATATCTTGTTTTAGGTAGTTTATATCCGTAAAGCTCATCTCAGAAATCTAGCATGACCTTCCCATTCATCTGAAATGCCACAAGTTTGGTTCTGCGTGTAGCATTTGTTAATACAATGAAAAAGCACATACAATTTCAACTAAGACGCTTTCCTCCTATAATCAACTCTGACAGGGTAAGAAATACAAGCAACTTTTTTTGGGTTCCTCCTGTGGCTCCACTCATCTGTCATTTTGTCTACTCTTATCGTTTTTCTTACACATGTAGACAAACATGGTGTGAAAATTGTAAGTATATATTCATCTACTTATCGTGGTTATTGGTTTTCCTAAAACTTGTTGAATGGAGATGGTAAGTGGAAGAGAGGATAAATTCATAGTGGTTGTTTTCAGGTTATGTAGGTTGCTTTCAATATCAAGATTCCCACACTAAAACTTCTGATATTGAACAGGTAGGACACATTATAAAAGGAATAAACCCAAGTTTTGCAAATGAAATTATCACAGAACTAGGTAAGAACTACTTGGGGACCTTAAATTATTCTTAGGTGACTCGGTTGAGTAGGAATGTCCATTCATTGGAGCTCCATTTCTGTCGTAGCCCCCACAATTCCATCATTCCTCGGGCCTTCCCTGCTAAATAAATGGCTTTCCATATTTTGTCGTCTTCGAATCCTTAGGCGCATTTCCGACAGTGCTTTGCTAGATTAGTCTTTTATGCATGAGAATAGAGATTGTTCTGAATGTTTTTAATGGCATCTTACAAGAGCAAACTTCATATACACAGAAGCTGCATCTCGGAATACCGTTGTATGAAACTGAATGAGGGTTTTGTCACTGTCGATGGGTTGCGATACACAGGCATTGCCAGATGCAACCTCTGCGGATATCATTATTAAATGTTTAGGGCTTCCTTAAGTTTTTAAATAACACTGTGCCAAGTAAATGCAAAAATAGAATAAAAACTAACCATTGTGCACTCAAGATTAACGCAGTTGTATTTTTTCATGAATATACAGAACACTTCCTTCCATTTTAAACGTTTATTTGCTAAGAATTAAGAGACTTATGCTGCTATGAGGTGTTTATTGTTTACTATTTACTGTCAAAACTTCACAGGCACCAACCAAGTATACTGTAATAGATAATATTTATGGATTAACAGGTATTTTTCATGGGGGAGAATCTCAACCAGCTTCCATTGAAGGATCTAGACGAACTTGGAGATAATCTCAATTCTTCAATATCTAGGGTCAGATCAAGAACAGTGAGTACTGTTGAAGCTCTTGGCTCTGTCCATGCAAACAATGGTAAGACACTGAAAAATAATTTGCAAGTTAGCTAACACCCTTTTTTAGAAAAAAAAAAATAAAAAATACAAAAACAAAAACAAAGAGAGTATTCATTGTCTACAAAAAAAAACAAAAACAAAAACAAAAACCCTTTTCCTGATTCTTTTCTCTGGTTACTCATATTATAGCATGAAATCATCGACCAACCCATTCAACGTGAAGAGCAGAGTCAAAAGGTAAGATTTTCATCTAATATGTATCAAGATTTTGACAGCCGCCCTAAAACATAATTGGGCTTGAAGTAAACTATAGTTTTTCTAATTCTTTTTGGTGATGTGAATATTGCAGATTTAAGAACTTGAAAAAGAGGCAAGATTTTTAATTAATCCGTCTTATATATTATTTTGCTGTACGAATTATTAGTCTTTTGAGAGACAGACTGACCCGTCTGCGAAAAAGTGGTAGTAATAATAAATATTCAACGTTATCCATTGATTTCAAATTTTTTAGTCTTAAAGTCCTTGTTAATGTTAAACCTTGGGTCTCTTCAGGTGAATAAGTGTCGAGAAGGCCCTGCAATGGATTATCTTAACTGGGTACTTCGTCTGAAGCAAACCCAAATAAATTTGAGAGAACCAAAATCAGTATCCTTATAAAATGCTCCATCTAAAAGAGTCGATTAATTTTTTAAAGAACACTGTGCTTGATATTGGTGTACAACAAAATGGCAAGTTGCAGCAAATTTAAATCAATGAGTAGCAAATGAACCACTTCAGCTCAGAAAATGGAGTGAATAGAATCAGCTCTAAAAGCCATTTCTATAGACACTAATTATTATTATATAAGGCTCAGTTGGTAGTGAAGTTGCTAGATTATTATTAATCCCTAATTCTATTGCTTAGGGCTTCTGTAAATCTGAAGACTCTCGATATTGGTATGTAATAACGTGACACATTCAAATAAAATTTAATCAGTGAATAGCAAATTGATCAATCACACTAGCTTGATCATTTCACACACTGATATAAAATGACACAATTTTACAGGTTCTATAATAACATATTTAGATAGGTTCTATAATAACATATTTATATTCTTGAATGTTAAATAAAATTTAAACTGAAATAAAAATCAATTATCTTACAATCATATATATCCATTTATTTTGATTTGATAGGTGATTCCAACTGGTTCTAAGTAGCCTCACTGTGTCTTGGATGATAGCCTGCACTCCAGTTGTCATGTCAATATGAGCTGTTGAATTTCCTAATGTTACTAGGCATATTGGTGGTACGGTTCTTATTAAAGAAAAATACTATTACAAATAGTGCATTATCTTAATGTTTGAAGAAAGTTGGGAAGTTTGAAAGTCTGAGTGAAGTTAGTTACATATATCATATCCAGTGCAAGGAAAATTAAAAGCCTACCCACTTTAATAATAAATATCAGTAGAAAATAATAAATAAAAACTACTTAAACATTGCTAAGTCACACGTATGTAAGCATCTCTTCAAAGACATCCGATAAAATTGGAACGATACAGAGAAGATTAGCACGGCCCCTGCGTAAGGATGACAGGCATAAATTGAGAAATGATCCATATATATGTAAGCAAAAAGTAAGCATACGAAAATGCATATTCCCCCTCCTTTTCCAGTCCTATGTTGAGTTAATTTTATGCTCCCACTATACATAATCATTTCTCTTATTTCCTCCAGGTCATAATGCTACAAGAAATAAAGTACCACTTAAGTGCAATCAATAGACCAATTTCAACAGAGACAAATACTACACCCAGAAAGGCTCCTCTACAGACAATAAAATCAAGTCTATCAATTTTCCAGATGGGATATGCTGCCTCGATGTCGATCAAACTCATGACTGCAGAGACGATAATGGAAGCCAAGATTGCATTTGGAGTACAGTGGAAAAGTGGTGTCAGCACTAAAAATGTAAGTTCAACTATGATCGACATAACAACATTAGAAACTGCTGTGTGGAATTCACTCAGTTTTAGGGACTATAAAGCTCTACAAAACACGATACCACAAAACCCTTGTTTCTAGGCTTTTACAACACAAAAAGTGAGGGTTTATTGAAATAAGTAGCAAACCTCCATATAATCTGCCACCTCTTCAAACATGTTTATATAGGTCTGCATATGCTTTAGAAATCAGATTCATTATAAAATATTAACCCACATAACTAGATATTATACATTAAAAAAACTAATCCTGAACTTTAAATGTATTAACTCCATCTCTATTCTTGTGGATGACAAAACTAATCTTTAACTTCAACTGTATTAACTCTGCATAAATGTATTAACTCCATCTCTATTCGTATGGATAAAAAACTAATCTTTAACTACTGCATTAACTCTGCATAAATGTATTAACTCCATCTCTATTCGTATGCATATAAAAAACTAATCTTTAACTACTGTATTAACTCTGCATAAATGTATTAACTCCATCTCTATTTGGATGCATATGGATAAAAAAACTAATCTTTTACTTCTAACTGTATTAACTCTGCATAAATGTATTAACTCCATCTCTATTCGTATGCATAAAAAACTAGTCTTTTAACTTCAACTGTATTAACTCCGCATAAAAAACTAATCATTAACTAACTCCATCTCTATTCTCATGCATTAAAACTAATCATATATTCATTTAGTTTTGGCGCAGGGTACTCTGACATGGAATTGATAACATGTAAAAGTGCCATAACACAATAGACGCTTATCTCATTAAGAGGACATTTTGAATTGAAGATTTCTAACACTGCACTCAAGCACAAATGGATCTATTATATTCCAAGAAACAAACATTACACAAATGAGTTGGATCATTCGTGAGAAAATATCCTCCATCATGGACGAACCTGCAATTGCAACATACACAAAAGATTCTTATTTCTAGAACACGAAGAAATAAGTGTCTAATGGCTTACTCTAGCTCGCAAATCATCTCCTAGCTTTTTCTGAGTGCTCTCGTCTGGAGCAGCTTCTCTTCTCAAGAGAGAACCATGTGTAACAGCTCAAAGCAAACACCTCCCATCACCAGGTACACCTGCATAAGTCAAAATTTATATGAGCAAAAATATATCAGATTGCAAGCTATACATATACAATTCAGCTTTACCTCTCAACATAGATTTTCGTCCAACAGCAAAGCATCATACATTTCCAAGAAAATATGCAAAAATGCATCAAATTGCAAGCTATACATATACACTACAACTTTACCCTCAATATACATTTTCTTCCGATAGCAAAGATCATACATATCGAAGGAAATATGCAAAAATATATCAAATTGCAAGCTATACATATATAATACAGCTTTGCCCTCAACATACATTTTCTTCCATTAGAAAAGCATCATACATATCCAAGAAAGCTATACATATACAATACAGCTTTACCCTCAACATACATTTTCTTCCAATCGAAAAGCATCATACATATTCAGGAAAATATGGTACTGAGAATTCCGTAGATGATGATTTGACAGACAGACACAACCAAAACTTTGAAAGCAAGCAAGGGGAGATCACAGCCCTCCATGTGTTTCAACCTCAATACCATGAAAATCCATTACAATTTCTAGTCTATCAAATGAAATCCATAACTTTCCTCTCAAGTGGAAAATATATCGCTTATCAGGTACTCACTAGGGCTTGATCATCCACCCTAGCATTTTCAATCATGAAAAAGCACAACTGCGTTTACTCGGCACAGTGTTCATTAAAAGATTAAACAAACCCTAAAAATTTAATAAGAAACAAACTCTATCTCTACAATAAAAAAGCGCATCTCGCGATGCTGATTTATATAGACTCATAATAAAGGCAAAACATTTGAAATTCACAACTCATACACCATTGCGAGATGGGCTTTTTGGTGTAGCGCTGGAGTTTGTTCTTATACGACGCCATTAAGAACACTCAAATCCAGCATAACTCAGAGAGTTTTTTCGTTGAGATTTCTTAATTTCTCCACTTCATAGGTTGGCATGTTGTGAGAGCCATATCTGAATAAATAGGCTATACCATCTTCTCTTGTAAAATGGGTTTGGCGCAGGGTACTCTGATATGGGGTTTCGTGCCTCTCCCTACTTTACGTGTACGTTGAAGGAAGGAAGGTCATTTTCGTGACAGCAAATGCATTTTGAAGTCACTAGTCTGACATTATTTAATGTTGTAAGAAGTTTGCTAACGTACCGCTGGTTGGGCAGAGATTATTTTGGACAGGGATTAAAACAGAACATATATTTTGGGTGTTTACAGTAGGTGGCTGGTTTTGGCGGGTCTATTAATATAAACGGTGATAATGACTTACCAGATAAGGCCACTCTGTAAAGATAATTGATAGTACTTTCAATAACTTCCATGCCAGTCACTGCACAAAATGACCGCACTTTACGTTTGTAGAAAAATTGGGAACCTGCACGCTTTATATTTATGGCATATCATCACTTTTTCCAGATGCCAATTCTCTTGCTTTCCTTACCTTACTTATTATCGCTCTCCTAAGGCTTCTCTTTATGAAGTCTTTTCAGCAAAATCTTCACATCGACGTTTCATTTTTAAGCAGAAGGTATGCAAGACGATCTGGATCATCTTACCCGTTCATTACTGATTTGAATGCGTGTCAGTAAATACCCTTTATCGCCGTCCAGCCGTTGCTGCTCTCAAGAAATATCTCCTCGCCTCATTTTGGGATCTATTTTCTGACACACATTCAAAATCAGTAATGAATGGGGTATAGTGTCTTAATTAAAGTCCCGTCAGAATACAGAGTCACCCGCATTATCCGTGCAAATTAATTGCTACTGACAAACAAACCCACCAAACACAACCTTCCTAATCTAATGTTAGCCATCTGTTAGATTGTTTAAATTATATTTAGAAGTAATCAAGGTAAATTAATATGATTTTATTACAAATAAATTATCTAAATTATAAATATATTTATATTATATATAATATAACATTAATTATTATATTTTTATTTTTATTTTAAAAATGATTCATTATAGAAATAATATAATATATAAAAGTATTTATATATTAGACAATATTATATATTATATTATATTTATATTTATATTGCATGTTATATAATACATATATTATATTATAATATTTACATTTATATTTATATTATGTATTAAATAGTACAATATATAAATTGATAAAATATATTGTAGAATTTATTTTTTAAAAATATTATAATTATATTTATTATTAAATATAAATATATTATAATTATACTTATTATTATATATTATATTTTATAATAAAAAACTATTAAATATAAATAATAAATTATTATAATAAATAGTTAATATATTTTAATATTTTACAAAATAAATTAGCATATAAATATAAATATGATATAATAAAAAATTATTAAATATAAATACAAAATTACTATAATCAATAATTAATATATTTTATATAGTAGAAATCATATTAACATATAAAAACTTATTCTTCACAACTAGCAAGAGAGAGAGGAGGAAAAAGAAAGAAAGATAAGGAGACAATTATATATATATATATATAGAGAGAGAGAGAGAGAGAGAGAGAGAAAGAAACTCAAAAGACGAAAGAGAGTACCAATTATGTACCCCATTATCATCACCATAATTATATATATATATATATAGAGAGAGAGAGAGAAAGAGAGAGACTCAAAAGACGAAAGAGAGTACCAATTATGTACCCCATTATCATCACCACTTTCTATGTATAATATGAAATAACCATAATTTTGAAGCTAAATTTGTTATTTAAATTAAATAATTTATTTATTGTTATATACAATATATAAAATTATATATTTATTAATGTTGACATTTCCTTATTGGTAGTTATAGTGAGTTTATTTGATATATATATACAACTTAATAAACTTAAAACTTGTGGGTGGTTGGGTCGACACCACCCCACAAAGGATGCGTGGGTGTGGCTAACCCATCGACGATCGACGTGGGCTAAAAGGTGAGTTGGTGTGTGGTGTTTTGGATGACGGTTAAGTTCTAGAGTCTTCTACAGGTGGGTGTTGTCATCATTCTCTTTTGTCACTTGAGATGTCCCCTTAAGTCTTGTCGCCGGCTTCACCTCATGCCTTTGGCTCACCACCCGGGATACTCATTTATGGTGATGGATTGGATTTCCTAGGTACTTATGTGTTGGTATTTTGCCATCTTTTATCTTGCTAATTCGTGGCTTGTATTTGTGTTTGGTATGGGATGCTTCATTTTGCTGGTTTCAGCCAAGGAATTAGAGATTGGCGATATGGATACTCCTATCTAACTGAGGAGCTCAAAGAGGCAAATGGCGTTCCTTGGTCCAGTAACCTCTCTTCAACTCAGTCGAATTATTTGCCACATTCCGATTATCTTACTTTTACAACTAGAAAGTGTGTGGCTAGTAAGGGTTTCATAGTGGATGTGGAAGGATATCAACTAGACTCCAACATTTCCTCCTATGTTTTGGTTGAGCTATTGGATGTGGGGATTTCTAAGGCAAACACCAGGGTGATTATGAAGCGGCTCTTTCGGTTGGACCTACTGGTGGGTTTAGAGAATACTTTGGTTGCGGCTTCATTCGACAAAGGAATCCCTCACCCTCTTGATCTTGCACTCTTGGAGGACCTAGATGCTCTAGTAAAGTTTTATCCCTTCCTTCTTGATTTAAGCGGTATGGCATTGGTGGAGCATCGTTGGTTGGCTTTTGTGGGGGTTGAATTTATGAGGAAGAAATTGTGACTAGTTGTTGTATCTGACTCGGCTTGGAATTACGAGTTTTGGGTGTTTGCGCAGAAGAATGTTTGGTACCTATGGAGGTTGGGTCAATGTCTAGTGGTTTTGGCATTGGTGTTTTGTCTAGGTTGGGTCTTAGTTTGTATGTAAGTTTTTGTTTATAGTTTAATGGGTTAATGGTATGAAGGTGTCTGCGTCTGGTGGTAGGCTAGTTTTGACCTAGTGTGGTCTTCGTGGATGTTTGGTTAAGTGAAGTTGTAATGGTGTTCTTTGCAGCCCATAGTGTGGGGCTTGAATTTTGTAAAACCATTTTCGAAATTAATTTATAATCTTATCTATCAAAAATAAATAAACTTAAAACTTATTATTATTTCTATTTAATTATTTACTAACTTAATTAATACACTTACTTTATTATTAGTTTTATTTATTTCAAATTATAATTTTTTGTTAAAAATTAGATTTGATATATATTGACTTTGCATTTTTTTCATTTAGATTTTAATTTTGAATTATTTGAATTATTTATATCTAAAATGTCAAATTGCAATAATGAATAAAAGCTATTAGAAATAGTTCAATTTATAATTATTTTTATTCTATTGAAAAATAAGGGCTATTGTAGCATAATTATGTTTTTAACTTTTATCTTAATTTATAAGATATTTATTTTAGATATTTTATATTTTTTTACAATATAATATATTTATATTCTTAAGTTTTTTAACAAGATTTTTATTAGTTAATAATTAAATTTGTAAAGAATGTAGAGATAGAAAATCAAATCTATAGTTAATTTTTATAATACTCTCTCTCTATATTTTTTTACAATATAATATATTTATATTCTTAAGTATTTTAACAAGATTTTTATTAGTTAATAATTAAATTTGTAAAGAATGTAGAGATAGAAAATCAAATCTATAGTTAATTTTTATAATACTCTCTCTCTCTCTCTCTCTCTCTCTCTCTCTCTCTCTCTCTCTCTCTCTCTCTCTCTCTCACACACACACACACACACACACACACAAAGACATTCATCTTCTAAATTTATGCAAAAAAATAGACCAAAAACTTCCTAATTGACCTTCCACAACTCTTGGTATACCCATTGCACTCCAAGGTGCGATTGCTAGTTTATTTTAGAATAGGATATGACAATAGGTCTCTTCGGTGTACCCATTGCACTCCAAGGTGTGATTGCTAGTTTATTTTAGAATATGATATGACAATAGGTTTTAATTAAATATAGAACTCATAGAGTTCTTCAATGTTAACTAGTTAATAATAAGTTGGTTTTGAATCAATTAAAAATTAAAATTTTATGTTTTTTAAATATAATTTATTTTTTTAAGTGAACATGTTAAATATTTAACTTAAAAAAATGTAAATTATTTCTCTTGAAGTAATTGACTAAGAAATTTGGGGTATTATTGGTGAATTTGTAAGGAAAGAAGGTAAACTATTTTTTTTACATTTTCTTAAGAATGATTTTTTTATTTTTTGGTTTATAAAGTCATTTTATTACATCTTTATAAAATAAATAAATGTTACTTTTTTTTGTACATTTTGTTAAGAATGCTTCTTTTATGTATGTAATTATTATTATTTATTAAAGAAAATCTCACAAAATCAATTAGATATTTTATAGAGATTTGGATTCACACAATTAAAATAATAAAATAAAACTTTAATTAAAGCACATCCATAAATTAGCATATAAAGATAATCTTCCTAAGTATTTAATTTTACACAATTAAAATAAAAATTTAAATTAAATCTTAAACTATTTGACAATGTTTTTTTTTTAAATTTTTTCAAATTTTATTAACTTCAAAACATAAATAAATATGAATAAAAATTAAATTAAAATAGCTAAAATTATTATAATTATTAATTAAATTCTAATTCTAATCCTATTTTATTAATATTATAATCTTAAAAGCATTATTCTTAAGATTAGGATTAGAATTAAGAATAAAGTAAAAATTATGGATAGAACTATTCAAAAATTAAAATAAATTAAAAATACAGTATTGCTAATAAAAATCACTAAAATATGATTAATAGGTATAATGCTCCAAAATTTTATTCATCTAACATACTTATTCCAAATCTTATTCCCGATATTAATTTGTAATGTCACTCTACAATTCTTTACTAAATAATCATTGGTTTGTTAATATTTAATTCAAATGAAGAGATTTAGTTGAACTCTAACTTCCTATGTTTGCTTCTTGGGGGAGTCTTTGTTTTGGTCTTAGCCCTAATTTCAGTTTCTTATCCTTGTGTTGTCAATTCTATTATTAGTTTGGAGGTTGTGAGACCCTTGTTGCCTCTTAGCCTGAATATGTCTTCAGCAGGGGAAGTCCCCTCTCCTACCATAGCCTTTATTTTGTTCTTTCTACCTAGCCTTATCCTTGTTGGGCGATTTGGGTGGTGGGATATTTTATTGTTGTTGTCTCCTCTCATGCCTTGGCTTGTGTGTGGAGATTTTGACCCTTTCATACTCTTTCTGAGTGGAGTGACTTTGTTTGTACCCTTTAATCATGATTTTTTTTTTCTTCTACAACTTCTCCATTCTTTTATAGACATGGAAAGCATTATGGTTTTTAGGATATATGTGTGTTATGCCCTACTTTGTTTGTGCTAGGTCTCATGCTCTTCAGCTCACGGGCTTTGGAGTTGTTTTATTTCAAAGTTATTGTTGGGGATCTGACTTTGGTCTCTGGTGTGATTTTTTTGGTGGTTGGCTTACAATCTCTTCAATTCTTGGTTGTATTCCCTTTGAATATTGGGTGTTGTTGGAGGTATCTTGCCTTTAAGGATTCTGGGTTTTTTTCTATCACTATTTGTGTGTTGATAGTGGGTTTTCTATGCAAGATCTTCAAGTGGTGGAGGGGGCTATGCCTTGTTTTGAAGATTCTTGTTTCAAACTTAGGAGTCTTCAAGTATGATATGATTATGGGTATAAGTTTTGCAGTATTCTTGTAAGTTGTTCTCTTCTGGCCCTAGCGGGTGTTGAGGACCACCAGGTTTCACTTATTACTTTGCTTAAGGAAGGTTTGTTGATGATCTTCAAGGGTGCGGTGAGCTCCTAGGTTTTGTGCATGTCATTTTTGGTTGGACTACATCTTATGTTCATCATGAAGGATCAAATGCTTATGTTGCCCACGGTTGCTAAGTTTTCCCTCTCTTTGGGAGTCTTCACATTCATACTAACTCTGCAGAAGGTGTCTCCTATTGAGGTGGAGACCTCTGGACTATCAAGGTGGACTTGGGTTCTAAGAGTGTAGTGGGTTGCTCACACTTCTTTAGCAAGTTTTCTCCTTTGTAGCTCCTATTGAGATGGAGGCCACTCCTATGGAGGTGGAGTTTGGGATTGTTGGGGAGTCTTTGTTGTTGTGGATAGGGTACTCTTGGTGACTTCTCTTATAGAGGTAGAGAGGTAAGTTGGACGATGGGGGTTCTCTGCTTCTTTAGTATTACTTCTATTTATGGCTCAGATATTTGGTTCTCTGAGCGACTAGTTTGTTGCAGGTCAGATGTCCCAAGAAGCATTAATGGGCTCATCTTTTCTAAATATGTTAATATTTTGGTGGTTTGGGTTCCAAGACCCATTAAAATATGCATGTATTGGTTTGATGTTTGAGTTTTCTTGTCCACCCTTGGGGTGGTTATTATGGAATGTTGATATGTTGTTTTTTGGGTGGCATGTTGGTCTGCTATGTTGGTTGTGAGACTTGTCTTGATAGTGGTGTGGATTTCAGGTCCTATTTTCAAGGGTTTCAGGTCCGATGAAAACCTGTATGTAATGGTTTCATGGTTGGGTAATTTGGTCCACCCTTAGGGTGGTTACCGTTGTTGGATGTTGTTTCTTAGCTTGTTGTGGTTGGGTTGGTGTTGTTTGCAGCTTTGTGGGGGGCTTTTGGCCTATTCTGTTGGCGTGTGCCTGTCCCATCTTTGTTGTTTATTTTTTTTGTTTGTTGTGAGGCCTATTTCTCTCTAATGTATAGTGCCAAGGCCCTTTAACCCTAATTTTTTAATCAAAAACATATAATCATTTTAATATATAACAATTTTATATTAATAATAAGAGAAGAAACATTGTCAATATGTAAATCTAACTTTTAATTATTTTTAATATATATTATATTTATTTAACTATAAAATTTATTTAATATATAATAATTTGTAATATAACATTTATTAAATATATTATTTATTTTAAAGTTAGGTTTATAGTTATGGATAGTGCTACGACCATAGTTACCTAGTTAGAGATAGGTCTAGGATTAGGATAATGGTTTAGAATTTATTGGTAGAGCTAGAGTTAGAGTTAGGATTATGGTTAGGGATAGAATTAGAGTTGGGGTTATGGTTAGGTCATGCAAATAACTAATTAATAATACTGAATCGTCGTAATTAACAAAACGCACATTTATTTTTATTCACATTAATAAAATTTACATTTATTTTTTTCAAATCTAGAAAACAATAATTACAATACTATAAAGGCAAGTACTAGTCACTACATGGCATTTTTGTTTATAATATAAATGAATTAAATTAAAAATATATAATTAAAATAATATAAATAGTATGAATAATATAAAAAACATAAATAATATAAATATACATAATCTAAATATAGTATTCAATAAATAGTATATAATATTATATTAATTTTTTATTATATCATGTTATATTATAAATAAAATATTATAATCATATGGATTGTTGTGATAAAATATTGTATAATATCTTACTCGTCCAAAGGGCAACAACAAGTGTACCAACAAATGAAAAAATGTCTATGAAAATTAGTGATCCTCCTCTACATTTGAGAGGTTTTATTCTCTCAAGTGATATAGATTTGAGTTTTTGTGTGTTTTTAACCAAGAAAACACAAAAGGGAACTTAAGCTTAAAAAAAGAAAGGAGAGGAAAACTAAGTGAAAGAGCGGGGGTAAAATAAAAAAAATGGGAACAAATGATAACTCAAACTTTAATAATTCATACCCCAAAAGATAACAATGAGATGACAATAATTCCTTACCAAAAGGTGCAATAGTAATGATCACACATCAAACATACAAAGAATATGCAATCAACTCAGAAATACAAAGTTTTCATATTAAACTTAGGCGCAACCAAAGTTATAGAGAATTATTGAATAAAATGGTATGAAAAAATGTTAGACACAAAGATCTAAATACTTCTTCAAAATCTTCAACAATACAAGAGTTCAAAGACTCCCAAAAATATTTGTGCAATGATTATATTAACAAAGTAGCCCATTGCCACTAGACATTTACATAATGAAAACCTCTCCCTCAACTCCCTCTTTGTCGTAGGAGAAAAAATACCCTTTTTTATAAATAAAATATTCTTTTATATATTTTCCCTCCCCCCTTCTAACTACTTCTTGAGATTTTAATTATCTTTTTATTATGAAAAACCTTTCAAATTTGTTATTCAAAACATCCTCTCCATTTGATGTTTATGCTTTTCTTCTAATTCAATAGTTTTGAGGCACTCTTACTTGGTAGCTAAAACTCTCAATGCATTTTAAACAAGTGTTGCTATGCCTTTAGCACATGGATTAGAAAAGAAGAGGCTACCACCAAGAGATGCATGAAATTCTAACAAGAGTAGAGATTTTGGAGGAAAACATCACAACCATTCAGATACTTTCTTCTTCCAATGTCCATGGATATTTTTTGTAAAATATAATTGAGAAGCTTTTGTGGCCTTTTCCAACTTCCCTACCTCACATAACTCCTTAAGTAAGAACATTATATGTAAGTTTATACTTGGAACACATCTAATTTCAATTCTTTCTTAGAGCAGATAATGTGCCCTAGTGAAATACTTTAGAATTCAAGTTAGTTTATTTCATATTCAATTAGAAAAATGTTTAAGTTGCATTAATTGGATAATCTATTTCCAATACCTCCACCTTTTCTCTTCCTTTCTAGTCTTATTCCAAGCATTGTCAACACTCAATTTCAAACCCATTCTATTTTGAATTGTTTTTTTGCATTCTCATCAAGGTGAATCGTGTTCAAAAAAATGTATGATATTGGAGGATCATACCAAGCCACTATTGTTCACATATCATAAGAAGGCTTATACTAGAGATTGTCTACTTTGGTGCCAATAAATAAAAGGTGAACATTCTAAGCTTAAAAGAGAATAATATGTATCATGGATGCACATGTATATTAGTGGGAAAAATTAAGCAACCTACACTAGCATCATTTGCTTTCCTATAATTTTGATGAGGATAAAAAATAGTGAAAGATCAACCTCACTTGACAATAATGTAGCTTATGCTAAGAGAATTGCAACTGGCATACAACCCAGAAGAACTGCCAAAACTTTTTAAAGTTTTTTCCTAAGGGCACAACACCAAATCCATCCTAGAGCTTCTGTGTATGAGAATAAGAATGACAATTTCGAGCAATCCAATAGAACCCACACTTAAGTAGAATGAGATTTCCCTACACACTTGTTTTTAATCTCTCTGTAATTATGAAATCTACACCATCTTCATAACCCTGAATAGTTGGAATTGTAGCTCATGATAAACTTTTATATTTCCAAACGGAGCCCACAAGATTTAACTTGTGCTCGTTGATGATGGATATCTCTTGGAATAAAATACAATAGTGAATAAATTCTTGAATCTCACATATATCTTCTCAATATTTAGAATCCCTATATATATTATATATTATATAGAGAAGGTGAATTATGAAATAACGTGGGCTTTAAAGATGCTATGTCATCCATTAGCTTCAATTTTTCCCCTTTATAAAATTTAATAGCAACACCATTATGTGTCATCCTAGTAGTTATTCACTTTAAAACTTCCCTATGTTGGTGTGGCTACCTTTTATGAAATCACAATTTGAGTTGTGGATCAATCAAGTCTACAAATGAATTTATAACTGTAATACTTTGGTATTTTTGATTCCCTCTTAATACTACCCTTAGAGACATTGTTACTACTTGAATTTATGGAATGGACCGATTTTGACATATCTTGCTTGGCATATTCCAATTCTCACTCTAGCAGTGTAACTTTGTAGACTAACCACTATTCTACATACTTGATTCTTGGACTAAGATGTATTGTTGCTACTCTTCTTTCACTAGCAACTCTTTTTTTTATCACAAGTAACTTCTGGAGCACCTTTTTGTGTAGAAAATTCATAAAACTAAGTAGTAAAAGCTCACATATTTCTACAAAATTCATTCTTTGAAACCCAAATTCCTTCTCCCATGCATTCTTTAGCTCAAAAATCAACAAAATACACTAGGCGAAGTTACTAGATAAAAGACAACACATTTCTCTATGATGGTTGTAGTGTTGAAAATTGTCACCCTTGATAATTTCACACTAGATTTTGCTCCCTCCTATGTGTTTGGACCTAATTGTGCATTAATTACCTGTTTTATAAACATCTTTGGAAAATCAAATGTGGGAAATGAAATTATGCATTTAATTTTTTTTCCCTCGACACTTTTAGACCCTGAAAAGGGAATGCCTCTTTTGGCTCCAAATTTGAATATGTCGGTGTTACTAATTTATTAATTGAATTTTCATTTTCAATTGTTGACTATCAACATTTGATTTTTAAGAAATAATTAGAATTGCATATAAATTAGAAATATTTTCACCATTTCAAGGTAAGTGCAAAAAGATGGGGAGGCCAAAAAGGGGTTTTAAGTGGCCACTTTTTTTTTGAAATCAAGAAATACTAACCTTGGATGTGAAATTGAGGATAGTTACACTTTAAAAATTTAGATGCAAAAAAAACAAGCATCATAGTGCTTTAAGTATACTTTCTAAACTACTAATTTTTTTTAAAATGGTAGAGATTAAGGGGTTCAAAAGAGGGAGCCACCGAAATTGGTTTTGTTTTTGTGAAAAAAATAACATAGTGACTTTTGTGGCTCCCTCAAAAGGTTAACTTTTTTTTGGTATTTTAAAAATTGCTTCAATGAAAAATTAGCTAACAACATGTAGTTTATGCCTGTTTTTTTGATAATTTTGTAATGAATATTTGATATTTTACTAATTTTCAAAGTGGACACTTCCTAAATAATAAAATTTTGGCAGTGCTACCCCTATAAATTTTGAAAACTAATTGAAAATCATTTTTTTTAATGTGTAGAATGGGGTCTAGTTTCTAAAAATGTAATTTATTTGAAATTTCAATGAATAGTTAATTTATAAAGAAAAATACCAAACACTAAGTTTTTCCAAAAAACAAACACACAAACAAAATAAATTAAAGATGAAAGGCTTAACATTTTCAAAATGTGAACAAAATTACATCATTAGATAGCTAAGAAAGAGCCTAACATTACCCATGTGTTTGATTTGCTCAACCTTGAAACACGTGCAAACCTAATGCTTAACACAAACATGATTATGTGAAATATTGTAGGATTTGCAAAAAACATGCCTTTGGATGTTGGGAAGGCACTCCAAGCCTTTAGGTTGGTATTCCAAAGCAAATACCAAGCCTAAGACTTGGGGATTCCCAAAGCAAGAAATAACGCGAGTGCGTTATAACGTTCGACTCACATTATTTCATAGTTTTGACTTTTTTTTGTGTTTGTGCTCGAGTTTCCTAAGCAAGACATAACACAAGCAGGTTATAACACACTTGTGTTATGTCTTGCTTTGTGTTAAATGCTAGTCTACTAAATGTATGCATATATATTTGCATGTATGTATGCATGTATGCTCATATGACATGTATGTAAGCATGCATGCTTGTATGTAAGTATGTACGCTTGTATCAAATATGTATGCCTGCATGTATGTATGTATCGGTGTATGCATGTATGTATGTATGTATGTATGTATGTATGTATGTGTGACCGAGGATATTAGAATGGGCCGATTACGCTTGATCCATGAAGAATCAAAGCATATTCATGCCACTAATACTCAATATAGAAACAAGATCAATCAAATAGAAGTTAAAACTAAACATTCATTAAAAAAAAGCATTCTAAATTATGAAAACGTTAAAATTTCCATTCTAACCCATTTGAAACTTATCCTATTTTGAGATTGGTGCCATGTTGATGTGAAATGATGATCCTTTCCCAATCCCGTGATCAGTGAGCTTGTTTTAATTGATTCTATTAAAGAGAATTGATGAAACTGTTGTGAGATGTGAATGAAAACATGATTTATGCTAAAATGAGCATGATGCAAAAGCTAATCTAACACAATTTTATGCTAAATGATTTAGATATATACAATTGCTAAGCTAATCTAAATGAGATTTAAACTAAAAAGATTTAAACCCTAATTCTCAAATTGGCTAAATGGATGCATTATGGAAGCCATTAATAGAAGTTAAACTAATATGCAACTAAAATGAACTAAAATATGCTAAATGTGTTCTAAGTGTGTGTAATATTGCATAAGTGCACCTAGGGGAAATTCCATATTTTGACACTTATGCCTAGCATTTATGACACCTTGAGATATTAATGAAAAAATCCCATGGGTCGTAATTTCATGATTCTGACTCCATGTGGACAAGTGGCTGAGCAACAGAAGCCTAGTGACGCATTTTTCAAGAATGTAGGCTTTGGACGAATGTGTGGTGCATAGGCGTTTGTGAGGTGCGCTAACATCCTGTCCATTTCCCGAGTTCAAAACGCATAATCTAGAAGGTTAACCCTAGAGACATGTGTCCTAGTGGTAACACTCCAAAAGTAACAACTCTTTACCACCCTTGCAAGCATTAAAACCTCTTTTTACCTCTCATTTGAGAGTTGGAAGACATCACACTAGCTCTCTCTCCACTTGCTCCAACTTTGATCTCTCCTCATCTTTGATAGCAGTGCATTCACAAGTGAAGCCATGCCAAACTAAGGTCCTCCTAGCAGTAGCAACAACTCTCAAGCAAGCACTCAACGGTACGTTCATGTGCTCTAGAGAGGGGCCTTGTCTGGTGGGTAATGCTCTCTCTCCTCCCACTTTCCTTTCATATTCGTTTGTTTACTACTTTGTGGTGTGGGTTCTACTCCTGATCGAGTATTGCTTTCACCACACGCTTATTGTGGTGCGGGTTCTACTCCTGAGCAGGTATTGCTTTCACTGCATGACTTTTTTTATTTCTTTAGCATCTCCTTCCAACCTGGTTGTCTGTGGAGGTGGGAACACCAAAGCGGGGTATGACTAAGGCAAGCCCCTACACAGCCACCCAACAAATTTCTCCTTGGTCTTTTGTGTGTAGGTCACGAAAAGGAGCTTGGAGTGAAGATTTGAACGCCCAAATTAGAAAGGTAAGCTTTCCCCAAGCATCCTTGTGTTTATTTTAGTTTTCAGTTTCTTGATTAGTTAGATAGTCTCATACGGACTACTCCTGAGTTGGAAGTAGGAATTGATTTGGTCCATTGAGTTCTTGAGTTTTCTGTTGCTCAGGATGCCAACACGTCTTTTAGATGATAGCGCGTCGTGTTGGAGTCCTAGAATTGCGCTAGCGTCTTCTAGCCAAGAGCTCCCTCTTCTAAGACAAGAATCCTTTGGTCTTGCTCCCTCAAGATCCCTGATAGTTTTTTCCCGAAGCATAACTGGATCGTAGTTCTCTATTGTTTTATTAATCTACCATTCTGAGGTTTATAAGGTCAGTTTATTCCCTAGTGATCTCTCGAGAAAGGAGAGACCTGTGTGCAGTGAATCCCTCTTATATCACATTTTGGTGAACCCAACGTGAACGTCATAATTTTCTTCGCGATGTTGCATGTTCATGATAATAGCTTTTCTGAGGAAGATTTAGACATATTGAAGGATGCTCTAGATGACTTCTTAGAAGCACTCTCTGCTATTTACAAATCTCCCGAACAAGTCTCCTCTCAACAGGCTAAGGGATCAGTAAATGTGGCAGTGGTCTGAATGGCTCCTCCAAGCCCTAAGAACCTATCATCTACGTGACCCTGACCGATTCTTCCATCTATGGAATTTCATGTTGTAGTGATTCACCAGATTTATACTTGAGGTTCATGAAAGCTACGGACTCTACATCTTATAATGTCGTCGGACACACATATCCTACAAGGAGTGGTAAAAAAAATCTAAATCAACAACCTTCTGTTCCTACTTCACAACTGTCTATCCCTACTTCTTTACCACCTTCTCAACCAAGCCTTCCTTTAACACCTAAACTCATGATCAAAGCACCAGGAAATTATGATCTCGTCGAGCAACTTCAAGTTACTTCGGCTAAGATCTCACTTTGGGACTTGCTTCAGACCACCCCAATTTATCAAGAGATGCTCCAAGAAGCTTTACAAAAGATTTTCTTTCCTACATCCACTAGGCCCATGGATGTTAATGCGTTGTTGGCTCATATTTGTGTGGATTCGCCAAATATCATGTTCCACCTGCAAGAACTCCTACCTCTGAATGTGCAGAATAAAGCAGAGCCTTTGATGATTATAGTTAATGTTAACAACATCGGTATTAGGCACACCCTTGTTGACACTAGTTCAACTCTCAACGTTTGTGGTATAGACCCACTACCTAAAATTAAAATTGACTCATCTTCTTTAGCAACTTCCTCCTTGTATATTCATGGATTCGATAAGGCTGGCCGCCAAGCTCTAGGTACAATAATACTACCTCTGTAGCTAGGCCTCGTTACCTTACCCACGTTGGTCTATGTGATGCCTAACCCCTTACCATATAACCTCCTCTTAGGGAGACCTTGGATCCATGCTATGGGTGCGATAACTTCTACTTTACACCATTCCTTGAAATTTATCACAAATAATTGAGTAGTTACAGTTAAAGTGGATCCAAAAAGTGTTCGCCTCTATGAATTGGTCGTCACCGGTCATGCTTCAACTATATCTACTCTCAAGAATTGTATTCCATCTTTGACTATCGATGCTATGGCATGTTCTTCTTCGATACCCTCTATGGAAGTGGTCCCTAGGGTGAATGCCAAAAATGAAGAACCACCTAAAGTAGAGGACCCTAAGTCTCCCTCGTCAGCTTCTCAAACAAATGCTTTCCTTGGAGATGATTGGGGTTCCTTGAATTTTTCAAAGTTCTTTTTTGCGGAATATAAGGTTAACCCCTCTTGCATAGACCTCCCAGGTGCCCTTAACACAAAGGAAAATGATACTCCCACAGAGGAGAAGTGTGACCCTATTCAGGAGACCACTCCTTCCTGTGCTAAGTAGGACAATCCCCCTCTTATAAAAGAGATTAATGTTTGTGAGCCTGACAAGGAAGGAGGAAGCACCCCCATGGAAACGTTTGACATCCATTGGTGGAATGAAATGCTCTATGTGGAGCCACTGCCTCCTGAGGTTTTACAAAATCGCTATGGGTTCGGATATGAGCTCGCTTCTCTATATGGCTATGGGCAGAAAGGCCTAGGGTGTATCGAGCAAGGGATTCAGGTCCCCATCTAGTTTAAGTTGCAACAATGCTATCTGTGTCTGGGATGGTCTGTTGAACAGTCTAAGAAAAATCCTTGGTGGAGTGTTAATATAATCTCAGTTGAGCTGTTGAATCTTGTTCACCCTGAGTTAATAGAGGAAAGGGATAAATTCGAGAAAATTCCTCTCGATGTCTTCTCTTCAGATGAAGCACTAGAGGAATTTCTAGGTGCTTATTCCCTATTGCCTCTATGTCATCACAAGAAACGATTCTTGTATCGTTTACATAGCCAAGCGTACTTTGGAGAGTCTATTTTGAGTATTGACAAGGAAGGCCCTCTATCCAACACCAGTGATGATGTTGCGATACCTCATCATGAAGACCACAATTCCCTTCTTAAGGGGGACACCATTGAAATCTCTATAGATCTTACATCCTTTGAAAAATTTAATCAAAATCGGAAAGTGTCTCTCTTCGAAAGAAGCAAACGAACACTCTGCTCTCTTGTGTTCTCATCCTAACATCTTCGCTCAGACATACGAGGATATGCCCGGTATTGATTAATCTATAGTGGCTCACAATATCATTCTATGTACCGATGCCAAGCTGGTTAAGCAAAAAATCTGAAAGATCAATCCTAAGGTGGCATTGATGGTCAAGACTGAGATAGAGAAACTATTGAAAGCAGGCTTTATCTGTCCTATTGACTATTCCCCTTGGATTTTGAATATAGTTTCCATTAGTAAGCTTAATGTTTGTATTCACATATGTATTGACTTTCGAGACCTTATCAAGGCTTCTCTTAAAGATGATTTTTCGTTGCCTAATATAGATATGATTTTTGACTCAACTACAGGCCATGCATTACCTTCTTTCATCTGTATTAACTCAGATGATCAATACAATACAACCTTCACTACCCCATGGGGTACTTTTTGTTATGTGGTCATGCCCTTTGGGTTAAAGAATGCAGGAGCTACTTACCAATGGGTGATGGCCCTAATATTTCATGATTTTATCCACAATATTTTAGAGGATTACGTTGATGACATATTGGAAAAATCGATAACCCGTCAAGATCATGCCAAGAACCTTCATCTTATTTTTAAGAGACTTCAGCTCTATAAAATGAGACTAAATCCCCTTAAGTTCATCTTCGGCGTTGACGCTAACAAGCTTATAGGGTTTATAATCTCTCACCGTGGGATCGAAGATGACACTAATCAGATCGATGCCATCGTTAACATGCCTCCATCGAGGAATATCACTAAGTTTCAAAGCTTACAAGGGAGGATTGAGGCGATTCATAGATTTATATCTTAGTTGGCTGATTGTACCCTTCCTTTCACTCACTTATTGAAAAAGGATGTTTGCTTCATATGGAATGAGGAATGTCAAAGAGCCTTTGAGTCAATCAAAGCCTATTTGGCCCATCCTCTTGTATTGATGTTGATTATGCAAGATAGACCCTTTTTGCTTTACCTTGCTATGTCACCATATGCTTTGGCAACTCTTTTAGCTCAATATGATGACACTGGGAAAGAAAGAGCAGTCTACTATATTAGTTGCGTCCTAGTTGACTATGAAGCCCGTTATTCCTCCATGGAGAAACAATGCCTTGCTCTCATCCTTGCTACATAGAAGTTGAGGTATTATCTCCTCAATGTTGAAACACACATCCTCGTAAAAACAGATCTTTTAAGACATGTTTTCTAGCACCGACCTGGTAGGGAGGTTAGCGAAATGGGTTATGTTGCTTTCTGAGTTCGACATAAAATTCATTACTTAGAAATCAATAAAGGGTCAAGCAGTTTCAGATTAGATAGCAAACACTCCCTCATCTCACTCCTTTCCTGGGTTGGATTTGTTTCCTGATGAAAACATCTTTGTAATTAATTACGACCTTGAATGGAAAATATATTTTGATGGATCGAGGTTTCTAGCCAGTTCCAGAGCGGGTGTGGTTATAATATTCCCTAAAGGTAAACCAATTCCCCTATCCTTTTGACTATATTTTCCTTGTACCAATAACATTGCTGAGTACGAAGCCCTTATTATTGGCTTACATGTCGCGATTGCACTGAAAATCAAACATCTTCGTATCCTAGGCAACTCCAAACTTATAGTGAACCAGATAATGGGAACCTATCAAGCCAAGCAGAAGTAAGTTGTCCCAGTATCGAGAAATTGCCTTGTCTTTTCTTAAACAGTTCTCTTCTTTCACAATAGATAGTGTCCCTAAGAGAGAAAATAGGCATGTTGATGCCATAGCAAGCACAACTTCCTTGGTACCCTCTGAAGGAGATATGAAAGAATACCATTTCATGGTCCAAGTATTGCGAAAAGTTGAGTCCTTTATGTGTTCCCATGTGGACTCTAGGGAATGGTTTTCTGATATCTATAACTATCTAAAGACTGGAAACTTCCCCGATGATGCAACAAAGAATGACTGCACTCGTATGAGGAAGCTTTCAATTCACTATGCTATCTTGTCTGACGTCCTTTATAGGAAAGCCTATAATGGCTTACTTCTCAAGTGTCTTACTAAAGTGGAGATACCCCTTGCCCTTAAGGAAGCCCATGCAATCTTCGGGGGTGGACATTTTGGTGGTAAATCCTTGGCAAGAAGATTGGTACACATGGGATACTATTGGCAAATGATGGAACAATACTCATTTAACTTTGTCAAAAAGTGTCCTCAATGTCAGCAACACAGTCGTCTCATTCACGCACTTTCCCAAGAGTTACAAAATCAAAATTCCCCTTGGTCATTCGCTAAATGGGAGTTGAATGTTATTGGAAAGATATCACCTCCCTCTTCCAAGGGACATGCCTTTATCATTACCACTACAAATTACTTCATGAAATGGGTCGAATCTATCCCATTTCAATCCACAAACGCTGAAGCTATTTGTAGCTTCCTCATGAACAACATCATTTCTTGATTTGGATTGCCCGCTACGCTTCTTTTTGACAATGGTACACCATTTAAGAACAAAGAAGTGAAGCAGTTCATCGAGAAATTCCACATTCAGCATAGGTTTTCCACACCGTACTATCCACAGTCTAATGGTCAAGTAGAAGCGTCTAATAAAACTCTTAAGCTTATTCTCCGTAAAATAGTTAACAAACATGGTAAAGATTGGCACATTCAACTAACATATGCTTTATGGGCCTATCACACGAGTGTTTGTATGGCTACGGGAACAATGCCCTACAACCTCGTGTATGGTTCCAAAGCTATCATGCCTTTGGAGTTGGAGATTTTGTCCCTACTGGTTTCCTTTAAGAGGATAATTGATAATGAGACCTATTGAGTTAACCATTTGCATCAGCTGGAGATGCTCAATGAGCATTGTTTATGAGCCCTCAAACATCTTAAACCTTATCAACGGTGGTTATCTAGATAGTACAATCAAAGTGTGCTTCCTAGAACCTTTAAAATAGGAGATTTGGTTCTCTATGAAAACTAGAGAAATGTAAATGTGTCACCTGACCAGAGAGGAAAATTTAGTCCTAACTGGTTAAGCCCTTACATTGTGATCTTCGTATATGGTTTAGGCACAGGTATGGACTATCATCTATGGACGAAACACCTTTAAAAGAGTCTATTAATGCGATGCATCTTCGTTGATACTACACATAGTGTTCTATGTGTCATCTATGTGGTGTTCTCTCTACAAAAGGGCAGTAGCACTACATATGTTGACATTATTCATTAACACATTATGAGAATTTTTGTGTTGTTAATGACCACGTGCATGTGTGTATGTGTCCATTAGATCATCATTATATTTAATTGACATACAACTATGTGTGTTTATTAAATCATATTAGCATCTAATATAAGCATACATCCACATGATAGTATAACATCCATAGCATAAACATATATGAAAAAATAAAGAACATACACATCTAGATAAACAATTCCATGAGGTCAGAGTCGATATATACACACACACACACACAATGTATGTATCCAATGTCATGTACATGTATCAAGCCACTACTATAAAAAATGAGTGGTTGTTGAATATATGTCTATATAAAAGATCTACAATTATATATGAATGTATATGTATCTCGTTACAAAAATTATATGCATAAAATTGATGATGAGTCCCTAAATATATGTCTGTATATGTATCTGGCGGATGCTCTAGAAGCCATGGGAGGGGTCGGACGATGGTCATGGAGTGTGAGCGATGTGAGTGAGATACAAACATGGTTGCTCGCATCCCCCTGATCTCCCCATGTAGAGAAGATATCGTTAGATCTGCCTCTTGCAACTAGTCACGTAGTTGCTAAACATCTGTCAGGATCACAGTTGTTAGCTTCCCGTTGAGGTCATCAAGACGAATCTAGAGGGTGTCACATGCCCACTCGATGGCATCAACCCTCCTCACTACCGTGTCTTGCTCGGCAAGCACTTTTCGCAGCTTCCCCGACAACTAGTCATGTTGCCCTTGGGTAGTCGTCAACTTTGCAATGAGTTGGACGATCTCCACACCCTGCTCCTCATAAGCAGTTCATCGGCATGCAACTGGCTTGAAGTTGGGGGCATGACATCCCGTAGATGTTGGTTGGTACGCCTCGAGAATTGATCCCTGCATCTGTACAATAGGGGCAACCTCTAAAATATACTGAGCTATGAGCCTAGTCCATCCCTGTGCATCCTTTGCAACTCCAAAGAAATAAAAAGGTATCAATATCACATGACATGTATAGATACATATATCATAAGAAAAAATTGAAAGTACAAAAACATAAACAACGTATCATGTATACCTAGGTCCCCTAGCTACCATGTGGGGTCAGGGTGAGGATCGGTGCTAGAACTTGCATCGCCAACATCGATGGCCACTTCTGGTGTTGCTAGCACCGTAGCTGCAATAGACGATGGCGGTGTCGAAGAGACAAGTGTAGCCGGTGGGGGATCTAACCTCCTTCATTGCTTCAGCCTCGGTGGTGCCACCTCTTCCTCTTGTGGTGCCTCCTCCTCCTCCCTACCTGCTATCGACCTCTCCTCCTGTCCTACGGCGGCTGGGGGGAAAGTCCTCCTATGGACTAGGATATCCTCTCAGAGCATCCTCGTCGAACACAAGAGTTAGATAATGCCTCTCCCACTACCATGTGAAGTCAACTGCTACCTCAAAATTATGTACCGTCGATATAGGTGACAGATCATGGCCGAGCTAATCATCATTCGAGGGGACAATATCTGTAATAGTGGGGCAGGGGTGATCTCCAAACCTCATTGCACTCCTATGGGCCCTGGTGTATGTGAGCACATTTTCCAGTATGGTTTGTGGTTGGCCATGCTACTACATGACTTGAATCCAGTATTAGGGTATTATAACAAAATCCCTCTAGTCGATCAAAAAATGATCCCATTGTAGGGTCCCCAAATATCTATTGTCATCCACCCACCTGAAAAATTGGTAGGTTCTCCATTAGACCCCATCCGCAGTGAGAGTGTTAAACTATAGATGCCAAAACTGTAGGTCTCCAAACCTCCACTGGCCTGTCATGTCATACTAGTGGGCCATGGGGATCTGATACAACCATCGCTGGGGAAAACTGACTGGCTAGGTGCACATAATGTGGGAAAAGGTCCACACCTACAAAAGCGTGCACATTGTGAGGCTATGATACTCATAGTGTACATACTGGCCTAGCTCCTAGTAGAGGTGTACAAGCATGTTGCACCTCCAGGAAAAAATGGTCATGTGCTCTACCATCTACCTGATCATGTGGATGGGGCCCTCGTGTAGGTGCGAGCCTCACCCATCAATCATGATATGAAATGTAATGGTAACAACCGTGACTCAATGGATCAATGGTGTTGTGGTCCTTGCATGGTCATACCAATGCGTATAGATATGACCCGTGCCATTGTTACTATCATTCCTCCCTATGTAGTAGAGGATGCCCTCTTACTGCTCCTACGTCGATCGCGTATCATCGAGAGCCACTTGCCATTCACGGATGGGTAGCCTGAGGATTTGATAGACGTCCTCAAATGTAATGGTCATCTCTCCACATGGCAGCTGGAAAGATGATGTAGTGGTGTCCTGTCGCTCCATAAGGGCCATCAACATCCGCTCATGATATCTCATTTCTAGCATGGTGAATATGTTCCAGAGATTGACCCGCTTTAAGAGTGTGACCTCATCATTTGATAGGTGGTCCCTTTGCTCACGAACGAACTTGAATGCTCACCCTCTCAGATGCTCTCAAATCTCCGGGTACTCCTGCAAAAAAGTAACAAAAATTTGAGTCAGAATATCAACATTTTGCATCAGAACAAAAAAAAATTGACTTATGTGTGATGCATTGATGTCTGCGCGTTGTGCATACATCTCCTGACTACCATGATCACCTTGAAAATGACAACATGTCTTCAAGAAAACAACGCATCTATAAGACTACAACACTCATTGAGGACAACAACGCAAGTTTCAAAAGAGGGTGCGAGAAAAAGATGCTTGCACACCTTGTTGATGGGAAAATTCTAAAAAATGCATAAAAAATCACAACAAACGAGAGTTTGCGGCCTACCTGGTCCACCTCGTGACCCTCAGAAATGTCTTGATGTAGTTGGTCCAACCTCAGCTCCTCGTACCCTCTCTTGCTCAGCATTTTTCTAAATTTTCTCTCACAAAAGTCAACAATTTGACCCTTTTAGGGGCCCACCTACATATATATAGGCCCCCTGAGGCCCATTTCTCCCATAGCTTGTGGCTTCTCGGTTTCTCCTGAATTTTCCCCACCAAGCTAGGGGAAAAATCATGAGGGTACATAAGGTCGTCTCTTGATTATATTCTTCTTCTGAATTGATGACTTTTTTCTTGATCATTCCTCTCTTTGTGGTAGCTTTCTTTTGATTTTTCGAAGCTGACCTAAAATTTGAGTTTTGCAGGTTAGAACCTTTGAAAGTTTTTTGTGACCATTCTGATATTGTTTGTTGAGCTCAGATGTTGGGGACACCTTTAGTTCTAGTTAGCTCAGTTGTAGTAGCCGCTATGGTCTCTCTTTGTTTGCACATAAATATGCAAAATTCAAAATGTTGGATAATTTTTTTCTTTTTCTAATTTAGTGAGGCTAATTTTTGCAAAATTGAGCCCACTAAAGTGGGGGGGGAATGTAATATCACAAAATTGTACCTAGGGGCAATTCCATATTTTAACATTTATGCCTAGCATTTATGACACCTTGAGATATTAATGACAAAATCCCATGGGTCAAAATTTCACGATTTTGACTCCATGTTGACAAGTAGTTGAGCAATAGAAGCCTAGCGACACATTTTTTGAGAATATAGGCTTTGGACGAATACGTGGCACATATATGTTTTCACAGTGCGCTAATGTCTTGTCTGTTTCCCAAGTTCAAAATGCGAAATCAAGAAGGTTAACCCTGGAGACACGTGTCTTGGCGGTTACACTCTAAAAGTAAAAGCTCTTTGTTGCCCTTGTAAGCATTAAGACCTATTTTTACCTCTCATTTGAGGGTTGGAAGATATCACACTAGCTCTCTCTCCACTTGTTCCAACTTTGAGATCTCATCTTTGATAGTAGTGCATTCACAGGCGAAGCCATGCTAGACTAAGGTCCTCCCAGTAGCAACAACAACTCTCAAGCAAGCACTCAGCGGTGCGTTCATGTGCTCCGGAGAGGACCTTGGCCCGTGGGCAACACTCTCTCTCCCTCTCACTTTCCTTTCATATTTGTTTGTTTTCTACTTCGTGGTGCGGGTTCTACTCATGAGCAGGTATTGCTTTCACCACACGCTTTGTTTATTTCTTTAGCATCCCTTTCCAACCTAGTTGTTCGTGGAGGTGGGAACACCAAAGCGGGGTTTGATTGAGGTAAGCCCCTACATAACCTCCCAACAACTTTCTCCTTGGTCTTTTGTGTGTAGGTCATGAAAAGGAGCTTGGAGTGAAGATTCGAATGTCCAGAGAAAGGTACGCTTTCCCCAAGAATCCTTGTGTTTATTTTAGTTTTTGGCTTCTTGATTAGTTAGATAGTCCCATACAGACTACTCTTGAGTTTGGAAGTAGGACTTGCTTTTGTCCATTGAGTTCCTGAGTTCTCTGTTGCTCAGGATGCCAATGCGTCTTTTAGATGATAGCGCATCGCGCTGGAGTCCTAGAACTGCGCTGGCATCTTCTAGTTGAGAGCTCCCTCTTCTAAGACAAGAATCCTTTGGTCTTGCTCCCTCAAGATCCTTGATAGTTTTTTCCTGAAGCATAACTGGATCTTAGTTCTCTATTGTTTTATTAATCTGTCATTCTAAGGTGTATAAGTGTAGTTCATTCCCTGGTGATCTCTCGAGAAAGGAGAGACCCATATACAACGAATCCCTCTTATATCATAATATGAGTGTGAGTGTGAGTGATTTCAACATCATGAGTTTTCTTTTGAAAGATGGATCCAGTTGTCTCCAAATAGTGTTCTATTTATAAGAAAGCAAATGAGAAATGGAGGGTTGAGATTGAAAAAACTAATCAATGGTCAAGGATGGAAGAATATGAAGGCATGGATCATGGATTCTCATCAATGGGTGAGAATGCAAGATGATATTTAATCAAGGGTTTTCATGCCTTTTAAACAAACACACTTTTGACCTTTACAAGAGGTCAAAAGTTAACTTGCACAAGAAGTTTTGGAGATAACTTGCATATGAAGCTAAGTGAGAATATATTCCCTTTTTCAAATGATTGGACAAGAGAATATTCTTTGGAATATTCTCATGGGTGAGGGAAAATGATATTTTGCAAATTTAAACAAAGTTTAATTGTGCAAAAGGGGAGGGAATATTCCATGGGAATGTTCCCCTTTTGGAGGAATGTGCAAAGGAGGAATATTCCCTTGCAAGTGGGGGGAAATTAGATTAGTTAGATAATTGCTAATTAAACAATGTTAATTAATGCAATTAGGGGATTATAACAAAAATAAATGATATTCATTAAATTAAATGATTTAATGAATGGGGGAGAGGTGAAATGATATTTAATTAAATAACTTAGGGTTATTTAATTGAATAGGAAGACTTAAGGAATTAAATTAAATAGTTTGATTTATTTAATTTAATAGGATGAAATATTAACATGAAAGGGGGAATTAACCTAATTAAATTGATTAGGTTAATAGATGCAAATGATACAATTAATTTAATAGCTAGGCTAATTTAATCAATTAAGTGAAAAAAGGATGGGTTTGAAGAGGAAATGATATTAGTATACCTAATTTGAGTGTATGATATCATTTAGAACACTTTTCAGTGTCTACATTTTCCCCCTCTTTGAAATGAGGTACCTGTTACTTTTGTTCAAAGACTAATGCTCTTCGAATTTGAAATTGTTGTTTAAATCAAAATATATATATATATATATATATATATATATATATTAAGAATTAAGTTGATTCCTTGCCCCCTCAAGAAATTGGATAGAAAATTTGAATTTTGGGTTGATTTCTCGACAAAGGTGAAAAGCTGCCCCAAGGGTTTGAAAAGGCTCTGGGATGCAAGAAATATGCCAAAAATACCAAAAAACTGCAAAATAAGGTTTAGATTGGAAAAATTGGTAAAAATGATGATAAACCCTAGCTTTAAGGTTAAATTAGGGCAAAAAACCCTAATTTTCAAGCATAAATAGGTGAGGAAGGGTCACTTTCAATTCATTTGTGCATCGACACCTTAAGAAATTCTTGCAAATTGAGCTCTAACCCTCTGACAAAATGGCATGACAAAAGCTCCCACGACACATTTTTGATCGATTTTGAGAGCACCAGAGGATTCCAAGCGCAGGACCACGGTATCTTATTTAAAACTTAATTTGAAATTTGACTTTTTGATGCATTTATTGCGTTTTGAAATTTAAACTTTGGCAGTGTCGCTATATGATGACACTAATTTGTGATTTAGCAATGCTAAAATGAATTTTAGTGACGCATATGTGTATTGTGACACAATTCACAATTTAGAATTAGGTTTCCATTTCTAAATTGTGGCACATATGTTTATAGCGACACACTTTTCAATTTGAAAATTAGGGTTAGGGTTTCCAAAGTTTAGATTGTGACGCATATGTTTTTGGTGACGCGATTTGTGATTTGCAATTTAAATGCCCTGGGCGTCACAGTTTAGAATTTAAATTATAGCGACGCTATTATAATTTTGGAGATGAAAACTTCAAATTGAGTCAATTTTTTTAAAGTTTTGACATCGTGCACTTCATGGGTGCAGGAGGTCATTCCACCTTTGATGTCTCGTGAGCACTGACCCACAATTTTGGAGAGACTTGGTGATTTATCTGAGTTACAACTAGAGCACCTAGCAGAGATCTGATTGTGGTAAATTTCCTATATGCCCGTTGTCCATCATCTAGACACATCTGGCTATGATGACTGCATTGTACAAGTGATGGCACAGTGAGAATTTGTCATTCCACATTCCTATAGGCAAGGTGATAGTGACATTAGAGGATGTATGGTAGATATTGTGTTTTCCGATACACGACGAGCATGTGATCTATGACTCTGATGCTGGTTATGATGCCTATCATGAGGTGATGGAGATTGAGGACCTCATTCTAGTCACTTCATAGATCGACCTCAAGATGTATAGAGGTCGAGTGCCCACTTTTAGATTGATCATTGTCGCAATCATTTCAGGTTTGGTTGCTTTTGATCGATGGAGTTGAGGATTTAGCCCAAGATGGGGTTTGGCATGGCACATGATGCTCTTCAAGAGGACACTGTATGTATGGGGGCCAGTGATGTTAGCCTCATTGTATCATGATATGCACAACTTTGTATATTGCAATGGCAGAGCGATTGACACATGGGTTACCTTGCTACACATTTGGGCTTGGGAGCACATTGTTGTGCTTCGACCGATTGTTTAGATGGTTGATGTAGAGCCAGATGATCCAATGGTTTGGACATATAGAGATGCCATCAGTTTACATCACACTGGGTAGCTTGGGATTCCATATTGGCATCGGGTGCTTGATGATATGACAGTATTTATATGGCAACCCTGGCTATAGATGTCAACGTGGTTTGATGACATGCAACAACTATTTTTCACTCGGTAGACCCGATACATGCAGGGTCAGGAGTAAATGATCATAGAGAGATACCTGCCAGATAGGGTGGGTCAACAGTTTGGAGAGAGGTAGGATAGGCCCGATGATGCATATAGAGCCATCTTTGCCAGATCAACATGAGAGGTACTTACATGGGGACCTATGATCCCAAATCCTAAGGTGGTTGAGGGCTTTCAACAACTAGTTACTTAGCCATGGGCATACAATTAGGGTCAGGCAAATGCTAAGATGATGCCTACATATGATGCATGGTTCATACCCCCTCACCAATTGATAGATCCAACGAGTGCACCTCCACAAGGGAGACCTTGAGGGAGGGGTGTAGGTAGAGGCAAGGGTAGAGGTAGGGGACAGGATGGCCAAGATGGCTAGGATTGGAAGATTCCAAGGGCGCCACCAATGGATTAGCAACCTCCATAGTAGCAACCTCTACAAGGGCTAGATCCCTGAGATTTATAGATTCAACAAGTACAACAACAGGTTCAAACCATTATGAGCAAGAGGGATTAGGCTCGACAAATTTTTTTGGTGATTACTATTAAGAGGGATCAGGCATGACAATAGGTATAGCTTGTCACAACAGAGAGAGACCATGAGCAGCAACTTAGATAGACTGCTGAGATGTAGTTGGGTCAAGAGGTCAGGAATCGTCCGCAGCTTGAGACCATGACAACTGTAACTCAAGGGTGGATAGTGTCTTCTAGGTTATACAAAGGTTGTTATTGAGGCAACCTACTACATGATGCACTTTCATAGGGATGTCCCATAGGCACTCAAACAACTAGATTATTCTTAGAGGAGTGGGGCACACCCTAGAGCAAAGGATCAGCTAGAGAGACAGGCTAGAGAGGGGAGCAACCATTAGGGCTAGCTCAATTGTATAGACACTTTTTGATTACTGCCCAATTTTTTTATGCAAATATACATTCATGGGATCCTTTTTTATAGCCTCATGGATATTATATTTATAATCAATATACATACACTAACTTAGATATTTGTAGCATGACAGTCATGATTTATATTTTTATATATATATATATATGATATGGATATAGATTTGATATGATGTGCTGTGTTTACTTTATTTTATGCTTTATGAATGTATAGATGCATATGATGTGAGATGATGTGTTATGGTTATATTTTATCATGTATGGATGCACTTCTTTTATGCTTATACAATATGTGATGGTATGAAATGGAATGGATGCAATGTGATATTTCTTTTTTTTAGTATCTTTTCATGACATGCTATGGGATGGATGATATGATATGCATATGTTATGCTTATGCAAATGATAATGTGATGTATCTTTTTTTGTGTATTTTCTTATGCAGTTTTATGATGTATGCATATGGATGTATGGATGGATAATGCAGATGTTCATGCTTATGATATGCTAATGCGAAGCATGTTAATGATATGTATGCGGCAATTTAAGATGCTTAGAATAATAAATCTATATTATTCATCACAACTTAAATGATAATGCAATGGATGTATGCATGCTGATGATTTGTGGATGTAGGATGGATGCATTGATAATGTTTTGTTGACTGTCATGATACCAAGTTAGCGTGAAGAGAAGATAGAAGAAATAAGATGATTGACCATTGATTTCGATGATTGCTTCAAAAGATCCAACAAGCCTACGATCCACAGAGACTTTATTAGAGATGGTGATGAGAAATGCATGATGATGATTTGCTCACATCTTGGGATTGGGATTTCCCGTCGTTCCTTATTTTTGATATAACACATAGATACGATGCGTCAAGGTATTAATAACCAGGACGACATTGTATCTAGTGTAATGGACTTTGACTCTGCAAACATATAGGATAGTTCTTGTTCACACCTTGACATACGAAAACCTCGTTGGAATGTAAGAAGATTAGAACACATTGGACCAAAGCATACACAATAGTCAACAACATACTCCAAACAACCTTCCTACAAACAACTAAGCAAGTATGCACCAATATTATTTTACAAGAATACCCATAAGCACAACAAATGAAAGATAATGATTGATGCCCCATTCCTTTCTATCTAAATTTTTTTGATAGACATCATTGAGAGGTCCTCATAATGGGTATTAAGATAAATTATAAGAAAATATCAAAGACAAACAGTCAGTGTTATCTATATCTCTTGCCTAGTTTAAGTTTAGCTAAGGTTATTTTTGATACTAATGTCCATCGCATGAAGGATACATCCTAGGACATGTTGATCAGAGGTTATTTGATGTAGGATGATGATGCTAAGATAAGTCGTTAATAAAAACTCCATTGACACATTTACCTATGATCTAGACTTTAGATTTTGACACTTATGTTCTCATTTTACGACTTGCTATACTTTTTTTCTACTTGTTTTGCCAAAGGTTGAAGACGACGATCGACTTATTATGGGTGAAGGTTTATTGCGGGTGAAAGCGAAATGGGATGGATGGTTTTGGATTTTTTGGGATATTTCAATGTTTTTGGTATTTTGAATGTCTTTTTGAGGTTGCTTTTTGTCTTTTTGAAAGTTTATGTGAATGTTTATGTTTTTCGATTATTTGAGGTTGTTTAGGATTTTCTAAGGTTTTCCAATGTTTTGGGCTTTTCAAGTTTTCAAAATGTTTTTGGGATTTTTTAGAGTATTTGAATGTTTAGGGATTTTCTGAGATATTTGACCAAGAACCTAACCTAAAAGACCTATTCTAGGGGCCTTGGGGGCTTATCAAAGATAAGCCTTGCCTACGTTATACACGTAGAGACCACGTAGTTCGACTGACTTGCCTTATTTACAATGAGATATTAATAGTTGAAATGTCAGTTTATTATGGCAGACTCCTAAAGGACTGACCTAGGGTGTCTCAGGGGCACATCAATGATGGCCTTTCCTACGTTCAAGCTCAGAGACCCATAGTTTGACAACATGACATTGTTTTTGGATTTTGATGAGATTTGGATGTTTTGGATTTTTCCTTTACAACTTTTTGAATGTTATGGATTTTAGTTGTACAAGATTTTGTGAATATTTTTTGGATTTTTTGATGAATGTTTGATGAATGTTTTTGGGATTTTTTATTATAATTTGATAACCTTAGGATATACAAGAACCCAATATGATCGATAATGAATTGCCACCAACATGATATGTACCTCGATATAGGCCAGACAAACTAACCTTTGGAATACACCAAGTAGTACTAAAGGGGATACAATACTTCACGAAATTAAGCTATGATATGGATGCAAATGGGTGATGGAATAAATAGGATGAATGATGCAATGGATGGGTGGTTATGCAAAGAATGATAGGATAAAGAGCCAAAGAATAGATGGAGGTGCTTTATTTACGTAAGGCACCTGTTTGACAGGTTTTCACCAAGGTACTTTCCCAAAGCGCCATCGAAGTGGTTTTCACTAGAGGATGATTATTTTTCTTTACTTTTTTCAGTCTTTTTTCTCTTTTTTTTTGGATTTTGATCATTTTTTGTTTTTTTTTGTATTTTCATATTTACACCCTTCAAGACTAGGCATAAAACTTTTTAAGATGCAAGTTGTTAGTTGGTTCCTACAAGGGTTCACCTTCAAGTGTTGACAATTGATATGTTCTTAATCTATAGCTTGTTGTGATGACAAAGGGACCTAACCAGTTAGGCCCAAACTTTCCTTTACTATCCTAATCTAGAAGATTCTCTTGATTTTGTTTTAGGACAAGATCCCCTACTTGGAAAGACCGACATTCGATTTTCTTATTGTAGCTTTGTTTCAGCCAATTTTGATACACTTGCAAGTGATTGAGGGCGTTAAGACGATGCTTGTCTAGGAATTCTAGCTTATTCAATCGAGATACTCTATATTCTTCACTAATGATCAAGTTCTATAGTGATACTCGTAGTGATGGGAGCTCAACCTTAATAGGCAAGATGGCTTCTAATTTATAGACTAGGGAGACCAGGGTTGCACCTATTGGAGTGTGAATACTGGTTCGATAAGCCCAGAGAGTAGGATTTAGCTACAAATTCCAGTCACGACCAACTTCATTGACTGTTTTCTTGAGGATTTTCAAGATATTTTTGTTCGTAGCCTCAACTTGGCCATTTCCCTGGGGGTAATACAAGTAGAGAACTAGTGTTGGATGTTAAATCTTTGGCATAGCTCTTTCACATCCTGATTCTTGAAGGGTGTTACATTGTCTGAGATAAGGTTTTGTGGAACACCGTAATGGAAGATGAGGTAATTCAAGATAAACTTGGGAATTTTCTTTCCCAATATGTAGGTCATAAGAATGGATTTGACCCACTTGGTAAAGTACTCAATGGCTGTTATGATAAACTTGTGGCCATTGGATGAGGTGGAAGTAATTTTTCCTATGAGGTCAAGCCCCCACCATGAGAAATGCCAAGGTGTGATCATTGGTTGCATTCTTGAGCTGGAGCATGAATCAGATCTCCATGTTGTTAACACTGGACACACTTCTGCACATATTGATGGGCTTCTCTTTCCATGGTTGACCGATAGTATCTTGTCCTCAACAGTTTCTTAGCTAAAGTCATACCGCTAGAATGGGAACCACATATGCCATTATGTAACTTTGTTAAAGTAGTCAAGGCTTCCTCTTGGTTAAGACATCGTAGTAATGTCCCTTTGATGCTTTGGCAGTAAAGGGTATCACCTAGGATCATGAATCAGGATGCCTTCTTGATAAAGGTTTTTTTAAGGTTCGAGGTGATATCAGATGGGAGGGTTTCTCTACTTAGGTAGATGAATATGTCATGATACCATGAGGATCTAGGACCAATGATGACACATGAATTCAAATTCGGGGATTTAAAAATTTGGTACAAGAAGTTGTTCTACCAATAATTCACATTGTAGGACATTGTTCGACATGTCTAATAGTGATCCGATTGTTTCCATAGCATTCACTGCTCAGTTGTTCATGTGAGGAATTTTCTCAAAAGTTATATCTATGAAAAGGTCTTTGAGACTTTCCACCATCTTCTTGTAAGGAGTAAGCTTATCATCCTTAGTTTGGTATTTGTTATTGACTTGGTTGATAACCAACAGTGAGTCTCCATAGACTTTCATCTCTTGAATCTTCCATTGAACTGCTATCCTTAGACCTATGATTAGGGCTTCATACTCATCAATGTTGTTAGTACATGGGAATAGTAGCCTGTATGACTTTGGAATGCAATCACCTTGAGGGGTGATAAAATAATACCTGCTCCTAATCCATGTTGGGTGAATAATCCATCGAAGTACATCTTCCACTGACTTGTGAGATTGACAAGGAACACTGATTCATCAGGGAATTCAGATATTAATGGGTTCTTTGCATAGATACTGTGATTACTTGTCCTTTAATTATTTTGCGCTCCACATACTCTATGTCAGATTCTGTTAAGATCATTACCCATTTGGCCATTCTCCGAGTGAGAATTGCTTTAGACAACAAGTATTTCAATGGATCAATCTTTGCAATAAGCTTGACTTGATGCAATAGCATGCAATGTCTA
Source organism: Sequoia sempervirens (assembly GCA_007258455.2). Taxonomy (NCBI): domain Eukaryota; kingdom Viridiplantae; phylum Streptophyta; class Pinopsida; order Cupressales; family Cupressaceae; genus Sequoia; species Sequoia sempervirens. Next base: position 36,407,857 of record VDFB02058242.1, read on the forward strand.
AAATTTTGTGAAGCAAAGACCACCTCTAAGCATGATTTCTCAATAGATTAATAGTTCATTTCATAGCCAACTAAGGTCCTGCTGATGTAATAGATAGCTCTTTCCTTTTTGTTTTCATCACGTTGTGCCAGAAGAACACCTAGTACTACTGATGTTGTTGAGATATACATGATCAGTGGTTTGTTCAGTATTGGTGGCATGAGCACTGGAGGTGTTAGTAGATAGTATTTGATATGCTAGAAAGATTTATCACACCTCTCATCCCACTTGTAAGTTATTCCTTTATGGAGAAGATGCGAAAAGGGGTGGATTTTATCTAATAGTTGCACTATGAACCTTCTGATGGACTGTAATATTCCTTGTAACCCTATCATCTGCTTTAGTTTTTGTGGTGGTTCCATGTCTAAGATGGCTTTTACTTTTGTTGGATCAATTTATATCCCTCTATATGAGTCAATATAGCTGAGAAGTTTTCCTAATGTAACCCCAAAGACACTTTTTTGGGTTCAGTCGTACCTTGTATTCTTCAAGTCTGTCAAAGATGGGTCCTTAGACTTGTATGTGTTCACTCCTTTTCTTTGATTTAGCCAAAATATCATCCACATAATCTTCAAATATTTTGTGGATCATGTCATGAAATATGAGGTTCATTGCTCTTTGATAGGATGCTCCTGCATTCTTTAACCCGAATGGAATCATGTTCCAACAATATGTTCCCCATGGACAAGTGAATGCATTTTTGTGTTGATCCTACTTGGCGATCATGATTTGATTGTAGCTTGAAAAACCATCCATGAGTGATACTGTTTCATGCCCTACTATTAATTCTACTATGATGTCGATGTTAATTAGGGGAAAATCATCCTTCAGGCATTCTTTGTTTAAGTCTCTAAAATTTGTGTAGATTTTGATTCCCCCAATAGGTTTTGAGACTGGTACTAGGTTTGAAACCTACTCAGGATAATCTATCGATTAGTTGAATCCAATGTCAAGAAGCTTTTGTAATTCTAGTTTCACCAAGAGTGCTATCTAAGGATGCATCTTCCTTAATTTTTTCTTTACTGGATTGGCTTCAGGATAGACTGCTAGATGATGCACAACCACCTCTATATCAAGCCCTGACATATCTGTGTATGATCATGCAAATTTAGCTCTACGCTCTTTTAGGAATGCTACTAGTTTCTTTTTTTCTTCATGCAACAAGGATTTGGCATAGAAAGTGATCTTGGGTGCTTCACCTATTCCTACATAGACTGGAGTGGCCTTTTTTGCTAGCACTATTGAATTCTTTGGATGCATCACACTAAGGGGGAGATTGAATCCCTCATCCTTGGGCACCTCAGAGAAGTTTTCACCTTCAGATGCATCCTTTCTTTTTACTATTTTTAGGATCAAAAAGTGCCACAGTGTGGTTTTCACTTAAAGATCTATATGTTAGTTGCATTTCATCAATTTTGCGATTGAAGGACTCAATTGTCTCCCCTTAGTATTCCCCTATGTCTAGTTCTATTTCAAAACCATGTTTATGATCTACCCATGGTAAGTTGTCATGGAGTCCCATGAATTCTAAGATCGCTTCATCATTTTTGAATAAATCAAGAATCGATGGTCCTTGGTGGTCCAAGTCAATGAGTTGTGGGTATACTAGGCGTACTTTAGTTGGTTGATTTCTCGGGGTGAAGAATGCTATGGATATCATAAAGAGGGATTTATTCTCAAATAGATCACCAACATCAAGGAAGAAGTTATCTAGGTTCGTATCACATGATGGAGGTAACCAAGAGGAAGCCTCAACTCGTTTAATAGGAATACCTTTGCCGATAAGTGTAACCTTGCTAGTAGTACAACCTAGGCCAAGATTATTTAAGTGTTTCTTAGGAACGATAGGTTCTAGCAAACCATTATTATTTTTCCCTAGTTTCTCATTCCATTTGTATCCCCAATTTTGCATGAGATGCAAGCCTTTGTTATCATCTTCCATAGGAAGAATAGGGATAGGTCATTCATCTTGATAGAGGAGTTTAGAGGCATCCTCCTCATTGACATCTTCTTGGTTTAAATCCCCCCACTTGGTGAAGTGGTAGCTGCCATCTTGATTGTTTTGAGTGCTTCATTGCTAGACACGAGTTTTCCATGTGACTTGGGAGAAATAGGTAGCTCCCCCAACACAAAGGTGTCCATCAGTTTATAGTTTCCACAACCATCATCCTGGATTACTACTTTTATGTTGAGTATATTCTACATAATAGGTATTTTTGTTTCTGAAGTAGATGCAAGGGATGATGGGTCAACAAATGAAGTAGATGGTGTAGTTCCTTCATCATTCTTGGGTACTTGGGGTATCTTATAGAACTTGACCTCAAGATTTTTGCAGTAGTAAAAAGGCTCGAGATCTCCATGGATGGTAATTTCTTGACCCTCAAAAGGAAACTTTACACATTGATGATAGGTCAAAGCTATGGCTTTCAAGGCATGGATCCATAGTCAACCAAGTAGGATGTTATAGGGAAGATCAAGGTTTAAAACTTGACATGTAGTCTCTACAATGATAGGTCCCACTTGGATGGGTAGTGCAATGATGCCCTGTGATACCCACTCTTGATCATCATATGCTTTGATGGTGGTGCTCTTTTCTTTCTCAATAGTATCCTCTGAATAACCCAGGTGCTTGAGTAACTGCAGGGTACAAATGTTTAGACTAGCACCTCCATCTACTAAGACTCTTTTGAACTTGTTCTGATGAATGGCAACCTCAAGATGTAAAGCATGGTTATGAGATGGCTATGATGGTAAGTCTTGTTATGAGAAGGTGAGAAGGTGATTAGCGATATGCCCTACCATAGGTTGAAATTGATATGTATCAATATCCTCAAGGATGGATGACTTTGATAAAGCGTTCTCTAAGATTTCCTTATTCGCAGGTGATAGCCTCAATAGTTCCAAGATTGATATCTATGCAGGGGTCTTCTTAAGCTGATCTAGGAGATTGTACCTACTGGGATTTGATGTTGGAAAAGTAGGTTGTGCCCTAGATTGAGATGTAAATCCTTGGATGGTGATTTTGCCACATCATGTGGTTACTCCACACTCTACACTAGGCCCTTTGATGGTGACGACGGTGATAACACTATCACAAGAACTGACTACATTAGAATAGATATGTTGTATGTTGGTGTAATCCTTAGCTTTTCCGTTATTGTTCCCTTTGTTATGATCTGGCATAGGGTTCTTTTATATCTTAAGATCTTGATTCCCGACTTGTACCTCAATAGATATGGTATCATTCTCTATGAGATCTTGGATAATGTTCTCAAGCCTCATGCAATTTTTCATTTTGTGTCCTTTGATTTTGTGAAAGTCATAGTGATCGTTTAGTTGTACCAAGATGGCTTCTCTTGTGGTTCTTGGTAATTTTTGAAGTTGGGAAGTGTTATCAAATTTGACTCTACCAAATTTTTCATGATAGTTTTGATGGGTTCAGATAACTGTGTACTTGCATGTAGGATAGTTATTCTTGTTATTGGTTTGCCTCTGTTGTGATTCAGTGTTGTTGATTTGATTGTTCTGATGAGGTGTTGTTTGTTGCACCATTGGTTGAATGTTAGCAACTTGATTGTTGTTTGGTCTAGGAGCACTAGGACCACCTTAGCATCTACCACACCATTGTCTATTATGTTCTTTTTCCTAGCCCAAAAATGAGGCTTGTTATTTGAACTAGTTGATAGGTGGCTGTCTTTGTAAGCTTGAGTATTCCCCTGTGAGATTAGAGCTCTCTTGATGTTAAGGTCTCTAGAGACAAGCTCATCATTAGATGTAACATACTGCATTTTCAAGTGGAAGGATAGATCTAGATATAGATTGGATATGATGATTCCCACTTGTTCATATAGAAGAAGCCACCTGCTCTTACTAGCTCTTTGCCTCCATCATTGCAACAAACTGGTGAAATATTCTCCTTTGTTTTTCCTGAGAATGTACAGTTCTTCTAGGCTTATGTTCATGTCAAGATTAAAGAAGTGATTGATGAATTTATCAGTAATTTCCTAGAAAGTTTTGATGTTGGGAGGTAGATGAGAAAACCAATCCATGGCATGACCTGTTAATCTTCAAGGGAAGAGGCACATTAAATAAGAATCATTGTAGGCCACCTCCATACACATGACATTAAACTCTTTGACATGGTCCACAAGACTTCCTCTCTCTTTGTATTTATCAAATTTGGGGATTTCAAAATTGGAAGGGAATGGTACCATTGCGATATTTTGATCGAATGGATAAGGGCATAGGTTCTATGTATGAGGTTTCTTTGTCTTTCCCATCCAAAAATCCTGCATTTCTTGTGACAACACCTTAAATTGCAAAGTTAGATCGTCTTGTGGATTTGGTGGAGGAACATATGGTGGGATGATGGATGGGTTTTGATATGATAAGGTGTTGTATGGGGTGTATGGTGGCGTGAGATTCTATGAAGGTGATTGAGGTGTTGATGTATATGTTCCTAACGTGTTTGTATTGACGATGTTTTGTTGAGGATTATAGTAGGAACTTTTTTGTTGTTGTTGGGCATACTGTTAAGCTAGTAAGGCTTGTTTTTGAGCTTGTTGTTGTTGTTGTGCCATGAGGGCTTGTTGTTGGGCTCGATTTTGTTGCTGTGCTACTAAGGCTACTTGATGAACTTGATGTTGTTGTTGTTGTTGTGATGCTGCTTCTTGTTGTTGTTGTTGTTATGCTACTAGGGTTGCTTCTTGTTGTTGATGTTGTTGTTGCGCTGCTCGGGTTGCTTGTTGTTACTGTTGCTATTGGATGGATTGTTGTTGTTGTTGCTATTTTTGTTGTGTTGCTAGGGCTACTTGTTGTTGTTACTGTTGTTATATGATTTTCTGATATGCTTGTTATGCTTGTTGTAAGGCCAAGGCATGTGCTTGCAATGTAGGATCATGTGGTTGAGACATTTGTGATGGATTGTGGATGTTAATGTTTTGAATGGGTAGTGGATTGGTGATGAGAGGTTGGGGGTTCCCTTGGTTCAACATTCCTTGTGTGTTGGTGGATTGAGATAATAGAATGTATGTTTGAGGTCCCATTTGATTTTGCATGGTAAAGAGGACTATGGGGAAAGATGAGGATGATGCCATTAGATTTCACAATGTTAAGGGAATATTAGGACCTTGAGTCCATTGATTAAATTTTTTTCCTTGTCCCATGTCTTGAGGACTTCCTTGTGATAGGGATGTGGACAAGGTATTACCTTGGTTGATGGGATTCGTGACCAAGGGGTTGCTTTGAGGTGGGTTGATAATGGATGGGATGGATGTGCTTTGTGAAACCAATGGTATGGATGAACCAATTGGAGGATTGGGTAAATATGTCCCCATCTACATTAAGGGTTGACTCTATGGTATGGTATTGACATACCCTTGTGTGTTGTTTAAAGACATTTGGTCTATACTACTTTGCATGGTGGTGGGAACACTTGTGGTACTCCTGGGTATGGATGAAGAGGGGTGTCCTTGATATGTGGAGGTTGTTGTGTAATAATGAATTTCAAGAGGTTTATATGGTTGTTTGGGATCTTTGGGAACGAGAGGAGCACCAAAGGTAGGTGTCCAAGTGCTTGTTTGGGATGGAGGATTGGTATCAAGGGTACCCACAAGTGTGCTATTTTAAAATGGAAGGGTTAGACCAAAGTCCTTAGCAAGGATAGTTGCAAGATTGGAAGTGGATGTTTGAATTAGCCCTAGGGATGGAGTTGTGAAGCTTTGTGTCAAATTTTGTGCAACAAACGATGGGAAATTTTAGCTACGTTTTCAAAGGCTTGACATTCCATGATTTCCTCCCTAGCAAGTTCAAATGGATTATTCGTGATATCTTGAATCTCATATGGTCTTGATGCAGATGATGGTTGCTATGATGGGGTAACCTAGTTTCTTGGATCAAATTCTAGAGGATTTGGATCACTTGAGGTAAATGTGACTTTGGTTTTCTCCATGATTCTCTTGTGTTGTGATCTTGTCTTTACCATAAATTTTGGGTCACTTTTAGGAGAGTTGTGTTTAGATTTGTAATTTTTGAACTCTCTAGTTGACTCAAATCTAGGTAAGAGGGATGCTCTGAGTCTTTTTTGGAGCAATGATGATAATGGAAGATAAAAAGATGGATGATATGGGTAGTGATCATTGCAATCATTTTGGGAAAACACTTTTGACTTAAGAGCTTGATGTTTGATGTTGGATAAAGAATGTTTATGAACTTGGAAATATTTAGGGTAGACTCATGACCTTCAAGATAACCTAGTTCAAAGATGATAATTAACTACACCAAATGCATGGAAAAAGATTCAGTTCACATACAAAGTAGCTAAGTTAGGGTTTGGTTTGATAGATTCTTAAGTCCAAAGTGTTGGTGTATTCAAAAGTTTTGTAAAGTTTGGTGAAGTGAAGGATGAAATTTTGATGAAGGGGTAGACAAAATTTTTGACCCAATGTTGACTTAGAGTGAACCTTTGTTTGACAAGACCAAGGTAGTGAGAAACATGCTAGACCTCTAAATTTTTCAAATCCTAAAGACCTAATGATTTAGAGAGGTTGATTATCATGAAAAAGACCTAGATTTTGACCCATAAAGAACATATACATGTCTGGATGTTTCCTTAGTGCACATTCATAAAATTTTATTATCAACTTGTTTATGTTTTGGTAGAGTGTTGAAATGCGGTTTTTGATTGCTTTTGAACTAAGATGCCTAAGTTTGGAGTGACAACCTATAGAACTTATTTTGGGGATTCTGATTTTGCGTGAGATCATTAAAAAAAGTTCAAGTTTATGGAAGAAAGGAAGATATTTATTGCCACATGGGTGGTGGTAATAGGGGTTGTTTGACCTCAATATCAAATTTTTCCTCTTATTTGTCTATGATTGTTGTGGCATTTCTCCATTGAATTGGTGTTTCTTTTGTTTCAAAGATAAAGCTTCTCAAGCTACTAATTATATCTATTTGTTCTCCCTCAATGAATTCAAAGTTTGGTTGAATGATAACACTAGTAAGATCAGGTTGTTCAATATGAGTCATTGGCATCCAAATGGTCATGTGGGGTTCAATTGTGTCAATTTATCTTGCTTAAGTGAATTTATTTTACCACAAACACTTTTCTTGATTAAGTTTCCAAACTAAATGTTTATGTCAAAAACATCATAACTTTCACAATGTCCATTTTGTGAGAATCATGAGGTTGAAGCCATAATTTCCTATTTGTCTTTGGAAAATATGGATTGAGATATAAGTCAAGATATTTAGAAATCTCTAAGGATAGAAATCCTTAGGACAATTAATAATATCAAGGCTATTTAAAAAGGTATCCATATTTAAGCCAAAGTGCTTGAAATTTTGAGGAATATAGTGAATGTTTGTTTGTAACATCTTGGTACCAAGCAATGTATTAAACTGACTCACAATCATTTACAATCCTAGGTTGAAATGACTATACTTATTGAGTCCCCACTTGAATTTCTCCAAAAAATAAGACATTGTGAAAAGTTAGAGATTTGGTGACACTGGCTCCCCCTTTCTTAGCACACACTTCTTGGGACCACAAAATCTCAAAATCTTGAAGATCCTAATATCCTAAGGATTTTTTTGTTTCAACAACAAATAGTACAAATGTGGACTGGCTTCAAAATGATTGTTCTTGCACCAACAAGTATTAAGGATTTTGGATTCTAAACAATGGTTCGTAATAAGGTCTTTCTTTCAAAGTGGCCATACACACGACAAGATTTTCTCAAGATTATGGAGAACCAAGGGGCCTCCCAATCCCTTCCTAAGAAGAATTTTTTAATGTACCACACGGATACTAGGGGTGACACTTGTCGGTATGGAATGTCCACACCTATTGTTTATGACCTTAGTTAGAAACACATTTTTATATAGCGACTTGGAAGAGCTTGGCTTTAGCACATTACCGCTTGTGTCATTCCCTCGTTTTGAAGTGGGGGGTAGGCACTCTAAAGATAAACAATAGTAAGGAAGTTGTTTGTAGTTTGATCATACCAATTTGCATGAAATAAGGAGATAACACACACCAAATCCTTTTCCCTACACTAGCAAGGGGTTCATTTTTAATCCAATTTGAAAGATGTAGGTGATTTTGTAAAGTGTTAAGGAATGTTTCTGTTTCTCAAGATCGCTGAGTGGTATGAGAGAATTGCATATGCATTCAATAACACAATTGTAAATCAAAACACAACAAACACTCATGAATTTTAACCCCTAAAGCTAAGATGAATTCATTTTATGCACCAAATGAAATGTTAAGTTGCCTTGTTCAATTTTAAACCCAAAAGACAATGATGAGATGAGGGTTCAGTTTTAGTCTCATTTGAGCATTTGTTTTAAACCTGTGGATACATAAATTCCTCGAGCTCCCTCTAGGTGGTTTTTTTTTTTTGCTAAGTGTCGATCCATGCCTCACTTATTTTAACATCATATGGCCCCTTTTTGAAGAACTTCATGCACTACCAACACGTGCTCGCCCGACACTCTTCACAAAAATTTCTTCCTTTACTCTCTTATTGGCTTTTTCCATGCTTCCACATGTCATCACCACAGGCACTTCAAGGCTGCTTCCCTTTTCTTTTTAATCAGGCCCTGTTCGCGTGCAACATAATGTCTATCCGCTTTCACTTTTGGGTTGACCCCATAGTTAGCGCTAGTAGTATGGATGCCTCCACATGTCTCTTTTGTGGGGACTTCATCGAATGCAAGGAGAGAGAAAGCAACGTGCACCACTAGGCTTCCACATGTCTTAACTAACTGCCTAATTTTGTGACACTTGCATCATTCCATCATTCCCAGGGGATGCATATGGCTTTAGAGCGACTATGTTCCATGGCTCGAATATTTTTTGTTGCAACGACTGAAGGAAATCATTGTTTTGGGTACCTTCGCTCATGATGACAAGATCTTTTCTGTTACTGACCTGCCAGGCGGTGGGATTTTTATCTATATATACTTCTGCCTTCTGAAAATGAGTTCAGAAGATATAAAAAAAATTAGGGAAAAGACACTAGGCCTTTAATATTGCTTTTAGATTATTGTATAAGACTCAGACTATGCCATTGTTAGACCTTTCTATTTTCTTAGGCTATTTGATAAAACATTATACTATGCCACTATTGTACTAAGTCATTTATTTGTAGAACTTCTATGATTCCAATACAAGCTTACTGATTTAGACCATGTCTTTTGACTCTTCTTTCCAGTAAATGTGTATGTGAATTATTTTATGTCATTGGATAAATTATTCATGTTCTCATCTTTTATTTTTGTTATTTTGGGACATAGTAGATTGCTTAATGGGCCCTTAAATCACATCCAAAAGATATATTTATCGTGCCTTGCATCTAAGTCTTGGTGGATGCCTTAGTTGGACTTTATTTTTTTTATCTCCTTCCTTTTCCCATTCCAAAACCCCAATTACAGAAGAAGCCGAATTCTTTAAAAATCCAGAGGTCACTCAGTTTAGCGCAATTGGTCCCCCCATTAACTAAGTCTCCCATAAAGGCTATTAACTTGCCAATTTTTGGCATCAACAATTTCTTTTTTCTGGCATGCCTAGTGGGATGCTTAAATGAATCTAAATCTGAAGAGGGTGTATGATCCATTAGCCTATTACTAGATCCCAAACAACGAATAACCTTGGTTTGTTAGTGTTGCCACTAGGAACAGTACAAGTCGTGACCCAAATAGTGAACATTTTGCTCCCTCCACCCCTTCCACTAGCCATGTTGCCAACCGCTAATAGAAATTATGTGGCATGGGATGCCGGAAGTCCCCTCGTAGCACCAATAGCATCCATTGTTTGAGCCCCTATCCTAGTCTATGCTTTAAAAGCTATACCTAAATTCACTAGAGATGGCTCAAGAACACCATTAACATATCTGCAAGATGTGGTAGTCATGCATTTGGTGCATGGAATCATTGCCCAAAATGTAGTGCTAAGGTTGCTTGCAACCTTTTTCAAGGGAAAAGCATTGGATTGGTACCACACCCTACAAGCTAATACCATCGCTACCTGGGATCAGCTCGAAGACCCCTTCTATGAAAGATTCTCAAATGATGGAGATAGGTCTTTGCAATATCATAAGTTTTTGGTCATAAAATGAGCCCCATATGAAGCCATGATTGAATTCAATGCCTGGTTCCATATGACTTTCCAGAGAATTCAGGTTGCTATCCACCCACTGGTTGAGTTGGCGTTCATGTTCTACTTGAAATCCATCAACACTGACATCTCGATGATGATTTAGTCACTCAACAGAACCACTCTACTGAATGCATACAACATTGTAGTAAAAGCAGAGAAGAATCTAATAGATGCTGGAAAGTTTCCGCCTCGACCTATCATGCCTATATTTCTTGAAATATCAGTTTCTGCCCAAGAGATGTCATCTACCAGCACATCTGCTCCTCCTTAATCCATGTACATGTATTTGGGCACACCATAGTACGCCGTTTCTACATCCAAATCTTAAAAAGATGAAATGAGCGATGTCAAGGAAATGTTGTGGACCATCGCCAATGAAATAACTATCATCACGCGAAACCAGTGCACACCTCCAAATCCAACATATCAAAATTATCAAGGAAGAAGATCTTCTTACCAAAAAAACCAATTCCAAGGAGGCTCATGCACAAATCCATAAAGGAAAACAAATAATCAAATTGTACCAGTGCCTACTTTGTTGCAAGGTGCTAATCCAAGCTTGAGCAGAGAACTGATGGTAGGGAAAAATAATTTAGTTGATGATATCAACCCCTGGTGCTTCCCCTATGGTGATGCACTTATGCCTCGAAACTACTCACACAATAACCTACAACAAAAGGTGGAAGAACAACACAACCAAGGTGCAGTGTCAGACCATGGAGGTTATGTATATACCTCTTCACAAATGGAAAATGTGGTACTCACTATGCAAATGCAAGGGATGTCCTTGGAGCAAGAAAAAATTATTGCTCCTGATCACATGCTCTACCCATGGATGGAAGAAGAAGAGGCGGTGTTTGCAAATGATGCCTCCACATCAAAAACTTCAGAAGTACAGTCTGATTACAACACTTGCTCAAAGAGGAGATTGATGGGTGAATCAGTCACACCACAACCAGTCAGCCCATAGCCCAAAAGTGCTTCCGATCAGACACCTAGTACCTCTGTAGTTGTACAACAATGTCCATCGTGAAGGGAAATTGTCATAACTAGGGCCAAGGAGTAGAAGCCTTCAAATTCACTACCATTCAATGTGGTGGAACAATTGAAAAAATTGTCTGCTAATGTGTCCCTTTTGGATATCTTAGCTATTCCGGAGTAGAAGAAATTGCTACAGATGGCTCTCCAGGAGGATCCAATCATTGAGCCAATGGAGCAATCACTCAAGGTAAAAGTTGTTGACCCATCACATCCTACCAAAGTTCTCACAAATAGCATAGAGAAAGAATCTACCGAGGTTAGAGATAAGTCGAAACTGAAACCCTTTTTCCTAACTCTTATTGTGGGAGATAAATTATTACACAATGCCATGATTGAATTTGATGCTAGCACCACAGTCATGCCCAAACAGATAGCTAAAGCCTTAGGACTTAGCTATGAACCTTTAAAGAGGGGGGTTATGTAACTTGATGGGAACAAATTCAAAACCATAGGTGTCACCAAAGACCTTCCCTTAACTCTATTCTCTTTCCCTAGCATCACAGTTCCACAAGATACTGTGATCATAGATGTTCCTCCCATGTTTTTCCTTTGCCTATCTTGGGAATTCACTTCAAATATAGGTGGATATATTTCTTTGGATTAGTCACACTTGATCTTAAGGACCATTTAACATGAAGCTAAAATAAAAAATAGTGTGTGAAGATTTGCATTCAAAACATGTGGCCGACAAAGTCATGATCAACTTTGAGGCTGCCCATACCTCTTTCAACAAAGAAGAAATGTATTGCACCAAGATGTTAGAGGATGTAAAAGTGACTGAAGACAAGACAAATTTAGAGGAAGTTCTCTTGAGTGAATACATAAACATTGATCCTTTCGGCAACTATCATGCTACCAGGTTAGGGAATTATGTCATCTACGATGAAGAGCAAGAGATTATGAAGGTTAGAAAGGAATCCAAAAGTGATTAAGCCTCAGAGCTATGGAAGCTACACTTTGATGGGGCAAGATGCAAACTGGGTGCAGGAGCTGGGAAATGTTTGAAATCCCCACATAATAAAAAGATGCTCTGGTCCTTCCACTTCTAGTTCACTTGTTCGAACAATGAAGCTGAATATGAAGGACTAGTGCAAGGTCTAAGCCTTGCAGAGTGGATGGGAATAAAGCAACCAATGGTGTTCAAATATTTTGAACTAGTAGTCAACAAAGTTTGAGGGTTCTCCACTACAAAGAATGTCCACGTGAGATCTTATAGACATAGAGTTTGGGACTTGATTGAGGGTTTTGAAGCCTTCAACATCCAGACAGTGCCTCGAGAACAAAATGTCGATGCAGACCGCATGGCCGCAATCGGATCTTAGTGTGACCCTGCCTCTGACCTAATTTATAACAAATACTCTGTATGAGAGATAGTCCGACTAGAGATTCTAGATAATGATCAGAGTTGGAAAGTGTTTGAAAATGATGAACATATCACCTCATTCATCCAACAGTCAGGATATTTTTCCAACCAACTCCAACCGAAGATTTTCGAGGCCTACGATGGACAAACCATTCAGGTAAGATCCAACAAGCTTTTGAAAGGACTGGTCACTCTAAAAAACCTCTTCAATTGTGATGATGTGAGGAATGATCAAAGGAAGATTATAGCAGATAAAAGCGATTATGCGGACCTTCAGGTCGAAGATGGGAGAAAGCTCAAAGTTGAGAAAGATGTCCCACATCATGATAAAGAAATGTTCATCAACTTCTATGAGAAGTATGGAGGAGTAGTGGCCTGGTCATATGATGAACTTAAGGGATATGATCCCAACATCATCCAATATACAATAGAGTTGATAGAAGGAGCCAAAATAGTCCACCAAAAACAAAGGCCAATAAATATGAAGATTGAAGCCTTGATGGCGCAAGAGTTGGCAAAGCTAATTCATTCTCAGATTGTCTTCTCGATCTTGCAAAGCAAATGGGCATCCAACCCGGTCCTAGTCCAAAAGAAGAATGGCGACATTTTCCTGTGTGTTGACTTTTAGGATCTGAACAAAGCATCCATAAAAGACCACTACCCATTGCCTTCCATTGAGTCTATCTTGCAAATAGTGGCAAGATCCAAAATGTTTTCTCTACTGGATGGTTTCTCTGGGTACAACCAGATCCGAGTCAAAGAAGAGGACTGACGCAAAATGATGTTCACTACCAAGTGGGGAATGTTCACATATGCTAAAATACCTTTTGACCTCTCAAATGCGGGAGCCATTTACTAGCGGGCAATGGATATCGCTTTCAACGAATTGATCAACAAGATTATCTTGATCTATCTGGATGATTTGACTGTGTTCTCAAAATCTAAGGATGATCATTTTGATTACCTAGAGATGGTTTTCAAAAAATTCCAAGAGTTCGGGGTATCCCTGAACCCAAAAAAATGTGACTTCGAAGTACCACAAGGCAAGCTATTGGGACATGTAGTGTCCAAAGAAGGAATTGCAATTGATCCTGAGCGAGTAAAGGAAATCAAAGAGCTTCCCCTACCGGTCAATAAGAAAGGAGTCCAATATTTTTTGGGGAAAGTGAACTTTGTAAGAAAATTTGTTTCTAATTTTGTAGGAATAATTAGACCAATCACCTTGACGTTGAAAAATGATCAATTATTCAAATGGACTAAAGAAGCTAGAGAAGCCTTTGAGAAGGTTAAGGATGCTATTTCCTCAGCTCTTGTGCTGGTCAATCCTGACTTGTCGAAGGAATTCATAATGTATGTATTCAACATCAAATCCAGTATTGTTACTGTCTTAACTCAAAAGGATGATGAAGGAAAGGGAGAACATCTGATAGCATTTCACTCTTGGACCCTAAAGAAATATGAGACAACTACAACTTCGTCGAGAGGAAAGTGTTCACAATTGTTAAGGGACTCAAGAAGTTCTAACATCTAATATTTTGCAACAAGGTGATTTTTTATGTCACACATTTTAGTGTGTGTGAATACATCAAGGAAGGAGAAATCATCGAAAAAAGAGCCAATTGGATCACCAAGATCATTGAATATGACATTGAGGTCAAGCCTACAAAGACTGTCCGAGGAAGAAGACTGCGTGAATATCTTGTGCACGAAGGAGAAATAGCAGCTGAAGAAGAGCAACCAGAGTTAGTTCTGACAAATGAGTTTGAGTCTGAAGTTTGTTGGTTGGTGGATAGAGTAAGGTTTATGCATACTAAAAAATATCCGTCGAGCCTTCCTTCTTAGAAGAGAAGATTCTATAGACTATAGAACAATAGGTACACACTCATCAAAGGAGTCCCATTCAAAAGGAACTTCAACGACATTCTATTATGGTGTGTCACCATGGAGCAAGCAAAGAATATCCTTGACACTTTCCATAGTATTCCCACAAGTGGGCACTTCTCTATGAAGACCACAACCATCAAAATCATGTGCACTAGGTGCTTCTGGCCCATGCTATTCAACGGCTCATACTCTTTGGTAAAAGCATGCAAGGAATGTCAATTCTTCAAGCCAAGGAGGAAAAACTTTGCAATGCCTCTCAACCCGATAGTGGTTGATGAGCTGTTTGCACAATGGGGCTTCAATTTCATTGGGATGATCAATCCTGCCTCCAACATCAGACATAAATGGATTCTAATTGCCATAGACTACTTCACTAGAAGGACTGAAGCCATGCCCTTGAAGAATTCAATGGAGGTGGAGATTGTGGACTTTCTTGAAGGGCTAGTAAAGAGATTCAACCTGCCAAAGACCATCATTTCTAAAAACACCAAGGCTTTCCTAGTCTCTAAGGTATGCCAATTTGCACTCGTGCAAGACATATTCTTGAAAATGTCATCAAATTATTACCCATAGGGGAATGGCCTGGCCGAATCGACTAACAAAAAATTAGTCTGACTCATCAAAAGAATCAGATCGAAACACCAAAGAGAATGGCATAAGAACCTTCAGGCAACACTCTGGGTGAACTGCATAACTCCCAAGGAAGTCCTCAAGACTTTGCCATACGAGCTAGTATATGGGAAAGAAGCGCTATTGCCTATCTCTATGGAGATTTTGGCGCTCCAACTGCTTAAATCTCTCGAGGTAGAACAAAATGGCACCATGGAGGTTCAGCTGGCCGAGTTGCTAGAAGTGCAAGAAAAGAGGGAAAAGGCCCTGATAACCATGTCTAATCGCCAATAGGTGGTTAAGAGGTGGTTCAACAAGAAAGCTTTGAACTAGGGTCTAAAGTGTGGGGACCTAATATAAAGTTCAATGAGAGGGTTGTGAAGCCTAACCAACATGGAAAGTTTGAAAGTCTATGGGAAGGCCCGTTCAAAATAATTCAGTGCAAACAACACAATGCATTTGAATTGGAAAATGAAAAATATGGATAAGGAAGCATTGGGTATTCTAGTTAATTGGATTCACCTAAAAAAATTTAATTAAAGCCTCAGTATTATTCTGTCATGTAAATATGTGACTAGTGTAATTATTTTTCTTTCATGTTTTTGTCAATCGGTCTTTCAATTAATTTTGTCTGTGTGAGAAGCAAAAATAAATGGAACCCATTATTGCAAAAGGTAGAGAGAACTAATTGCAACTCATGAAGCAGAGAAAAGTGACACCCATATGCAAAATTGGAATGAACATATATGTGCAAGAAGTAGAAAATAAAGAGAATCCACATTACAAAATCAAAAGGCAGAGGAGACAAAAGTTTAATATAAGCTATATATTCATTATATACGGAAATATATACTTCGGTATTACATTGCAAAATGGCTTTGAGGCCATGTTTTTAGAGTATATCTATATATTATGTAGTTTCTTCATATATATGCAGTAAGGCCTTTTTCAGGCATTTATGAAAAAAAAGGATTAACAAAGTGATGATTTCTTAAAACATAAAAAGTTTTTAGTCTTGACCAGGAGAAATGGAAGCATCAACAACATCGTCTAAAATTACTTCATCAGCAGGAATGGCAGCAGGAGCACCAGGAGCAGTAACAACATTCATAGGAGCAATGGCAAGTGGCAGAGGGAACAATATGTTCATGAAGTCTGTGTACTAGTCAATGTCATAGAAGGGCACCACATTGTAGTAGCGAAACAAGAAGTGGCAGGCATGGGTCACCCTTTGACGATGCTCTTCATGTGACTGGATACAAAAACCACTCAGGAACGGTACCCATGGTACCACTGCATCTTCTTCAATATATTTACAAAGGTCACTCATTGTTGGCAGGCCCAGACCAAATGCAACATTCACCACCACCTTGCCTAGGCCTCCAAGGCACTTCTTCAAAAATATTTCAAGCACCAGGAAAAGAATCAATGACTTGGGAACCTGAATATCAAGCATAGACACAACAAAGTGAGAACACATGTCAATATTGACCTGGTATTTATCCTCGTATTCAATGCAATCCCTCCCCAGAACCCACTTCGTGGCTATGATAGCCAGTGAATGCTTATTCTTGGTCATTCTTTTCAGTTTCCTATTCGAGATCTCACCAAGGAATGTTGTCTAGGACTTTTTACAGACTAGCCTAATAGGGATATTCATGGTAGTGAGCTCTATGCAACTATCTAATACTAGCCTCTACACAACTACCTAAGTCTAGCTCTATGCAAATGCAAATTCTACTCAACTGCCTAATGATAATTATAGCCAATTGCCTAAAACCAATTCTTGCTAATTGCTAAGTGTGATTTCACTACTATCTTAGGGCGTATTTATAGAAATATATGAGATAGTTGCATGCCATAAGCATGATGTTAATTGACTACCAACTTGAAAATACCACTAGAGCTTGCTTGAATTTCCCACCTACTTGCATCTTCTAGGTACGGTTTGTTGCGTGCAAAATTAATAAGAGCTAATTAATTAGCATAAGCTAGTGGCAGTCATAGGCGATCATTTATATGGTCAGGTGTTGATGTGTCATTCTGCAGGCACTTCTCAAACTCCAAAAAGGAACATATCTTTTCAAGTAATTATAGCGTCTTTGGCTTAATTATTCTCTTTGGGATATTAATTTCCCAAGCATGTGAAATCTTATGCTCCCTTCAAATCGCTGGCTCAAGTTCCAAGGAAATTGCGTTGTACAACATGATTACCAAATTGTCAATATGAATTATGGTCATTTCAAAATGGAAAGTAATTCATTTTACACAAGCAAATGAGTTGGTGGTACATGCTAAATTTAATGCTAAAAGGCAACTATTGTTGGCTACCCCAAGAAAGAAATAGCTAAGTATTGCATGTAGGAAGCTAACATTGTGAAAAGATTTTTGAGCATGCTACCAAGAGCAAAAGAGTTTTGATTGCAGATAAAGTTGAAGTGAATTGCAAAGAGTTTGAACATCGCTGAGATTTACATTACCCTAAAATGGGTAGAAATTCGCGAGCGGAGGCATAGCCCAAGGCAACTCAAAGCTTGTATGACGCCACGATAGCAGCACTAGTCATCAATATTTTTGATGACACCTCTTATGCATCGCCTGGGATGCTGGAGAAACCAGAATGGATTCACACGTGGGCCTTGGACAAGCCCAAAACTTATAGGGACCAAAGTCAAATAAAGGAGGAATGGGATAATATCCATGATCTCATCCTCATGAAGAACCCTAAGACTCTTAGGGAAGGAGCTTGCAGGAGAATGAAAAGGGTTGATAGCACACAAAAAATGTCGTACAAGCTATGGTTCAGTGGTCTTCCATAGTACATGGTCCACTTTGTGGATTATTTCCTAGAGCTCGTTCACAAGGCCATTGCAAATTTCAACCTAGATACAAACAACATCGAAGGCCAGGAGATGAGAGTCCACATCAGTAAAGATGCTATTTGGAGCATGTTGTGTATTCCAGTGAACCACTCTAAAGTGGATAGAATGGAGACATTTACTCCAAAAAATGGGTGCACCTTTTGGAAGGGCAAAGGCAAAGTTTTGGACTTCTATAATGTGGAAATGCATAGGCCTCAAGAATTTTGCAACAAGTTGCCAAAAATTCCAATTGTGCACAACACCTTCAAACAAGATATGTAGGATGTACTCTCTATGATGGCATTTTTTTGCGGCTTGGATGAAGACAAATGGGTGCAAGAATTTCAGTTGGGTTTGGGTTTTCAGTTTCAAAGGAAAAAGTCCTTGTTCTGGTATGACTTCGTAGGAGTCATCTACTGTGAAATGATGAACCAAATACAAGAGTACTATATGCGATGCAACTTCAGGTTTCCTTCTTTACTTGCTCATATGTTTTTATACTAGAACCCCAAATTCTTCAATAAATAGATGTCATTATCTATTTTTACTAATAAGGGAGCTAAAAAACCAATTTCTATATGGACTCCCCTCCTTTCCGCAACACATAATTATTATGCATTTTTTGGAGTTTTTCTTAACCCTGATTCTACAAGACTTCGATAAGGATGGCTGTCTCTATCAACTCTCCACCGAATAGATGGAGTGGATGCAGAGCTTCAATCCTAAATGCGTATGGTTCCTTAGGAGAGATTTTACATTTATTCACATGCACGACTTCACCGAGGAACCATTCTAGCTCCCAGAGAGTGTCACAGATAGGGTATTGGCCCTTGAGATGTTCTGGTAGATGTCTGTTATTGATTATAAGTTTTGTGGAGGAAAGGGCAGGAGAGGTTTTTTCAAATTCCTGCTAACCTTCAAATGGGTGGTAATGGTGAAAAAGTAGTCGCATAAGCCATTGGAGGGAAAACTGGCTCATGTGGGGTTGGTGTTGGTCAACAAAAAATGGCAATACAACCCCTTCGATGACTTAGGCAACAAATTCATCAAGGTAACCCACAACCCTTGGTCATTTTGGGAAAAGTGGCAGAGTTCGATGGAGGAGTATGACGATCTGTTGGTGGACCTAGCCTATATTCCTACTGAGGATCACATGCCACCATGGCTTAAATTCTACCTCTGATTAGCAAAGTATAATGAGAAGTTTCAAATAGGGGCCGCCCTCCATAATGAGTTGTCAAGGAAAGAAAGCTAGAGTGAGGAAATAATTAGAGATTTCTAGATCTACCAACAAGAAATCAACACCTTGATGCTCCTTATCAAAGCGTAGAGATGGATGAAATATTTGATAAATTGTGGGATGACACACATACTGATTCTGATGCAAGCAATGGTGATGATTTCAACCTGGAGGAGGCCAAAACACATACAGAGAAGGGAAAGGAGAAAGAAAGTGAAGTACAAACATCCCCAGTGTAGCAAAAAGAAAAGGTGATGAAGCAGCCTAACAAAGTTTCTTCAAATGTGTAGTTCAACATATCATGGTCGGGAGCCTTGCATACACACACTTGGACCACAAGAAGGTAAAAAAATATCCCAACAACAATAATCAGAGATGATATAGGTGGAGGACTCACCACCCAACAAGAGGTAGCGCACAGATGCAACTGAACAAGAGGGTTCACAGGAGCCTGTAACAAGCTTGGGGCTTGCAATGAGCATGGATCCAGTGATGAGCCAAGGATCACAATCATCCAAACCGCAGGTAAGTTTTGCTCCATCTTCTCTTGCTTCACAATCCTTAGTTCCTCTTGCCTCCTCTGCGTCGCCCATCACTTCAAGTGTCAACCCTTCTTTTTTCGCTTCTGCCACAATGGTCATAGGAGGTTTCTCACAATTCTCCCATGTGGTACCATTTTCCTTTACTCCTCCATGGACCTATCCACCTTTCTCCTTAGCCTCATCCACATTTGCTATTGTTTCACATTTTTCCTTCGCGACTACCATTGATACCCCTCCCGCTACTACCATATCAATCCTAGCTCAATCTGCCCAACAAATGGAGTCCACCATGACTCTGCTATCGTCACAATACCTAATGAGTCCTCTCGCTAGTTCACAAACTAGGCTCTGACATGTTCCTCCATTCTCGCTGCTTATAGTCATTCTTCTAAAGAAGAAAACATCTAGAACCATTACTCTTTCATTCCCTTTCACCCTACCTCCTGGCACACCTTTTGCAAGCGGGATAGTTAGGTTACCAACACAATTTCTCATTTTCTCATGGAGGGAGATAGAACAAAAGAAGCATGGGATATCAAGATACAAAAGCAAAAGGCCAAGGATGCTAAAAATCTAGCTGAGCCAAAGGTGCAGACTATTTTCAATGAGGCTTAACAATCATTGCATTTCACAACTATGTACTTGACTGTCATCAAACCATAGGGGGAAATGCAACCTGACAATTACATGTTTTCCATGGGACTCGATCTAAACATAGCTTGACAGCAAGACAAAGTTGAGCTAATGGAAGAAACACAGTAGGTGGTGACCACTAACTTCCTCAAGTCTGGTTGCTAGCTGAAGAAAAGGAAAGAGGAGCTGGAACTTGTAAAGAAGAGGATCGAGGTCCTATTGGCAAAGGACAAGGTGAGAGAAGAAAAATTTGTGCACTTTTCAAAGAAAATGTAGATAGAGCAAGCTAAGCTCCAGGAGGAGCTTTCAAAATTCCAATATGATGATTCCAACCTAGTCACTGAGCTACGGTAGAAAAATGAGGAATTGCAGAGTCAGTTGGCTCAGGTGGAGCAGGAGATACAATGAAAAGATGAGGAGTCTGACCATCAACACACTCAATTAGAGAAAAAAATGCAGTAGAAGGACACAAAATTTGAGAATCGAAAGACTCAATTAGAGAATGAGGTCCAGGAGATGAAGTCTTCCCTTGAAGAGGAATCAAGGAACAAAAACTGGGCCGAAGAAAAATGGCTCGCCGAATGGAAAAATTTGTCGGAGCAACTTTTGACCACAAACAAAAGTATTGCAAAACTAAAACAAAATGTTAGTTCAAAGGATGTGGAGATCAAATTTTTGAAGAGTCTTCCCCAAACCCCTACTGCCCAGTCGAACCTCCTTCTTGCGGCTCAACAATTATACATTTCATACTAGGAAAGGGTAAAGGCATCTGCCTGACTCTTTAGTCGATGCTCCAATTTATGGTGAAGGCAACAAGCTTAGGCAAGGAAGTTGATGGAGTGATTAAGTGGTTCTCACAAATCATCATGGAGAAGGTTCCTAAGGAAAAAAACTTGCTAGATAATCTATAAATGGTCTCATATGAGAACTTAGGAAATGAGGGAATTAGGGATAGGAAGGCCACTGCCAAAACAACAAACAAGTTCATCCACTGCCACGCAGCCATTCTCCATGCTAGTGAGTGCACTTCCACACTGGACTAGACCATGAATAACACATAGGCTAGGTTCTCCCAATTAACTCATATGGGCTTACCCTCCTCATTTCTTTCCAATGACTCAATGGCTACTACAGAGTAGATTGTGACAAAGATAGAAGAGAAGTAATAAGACACATCTGCTTTCTAGAGCTTCAGTCAACCCCTTGTTGTAGTGGATATTGAAGGCATCACTCATCAGATTGTGCAGCTGCACTTTCAACTTGAGTCCAGGGCTGGTATATTCGCGATGCTGCCTTACAAGGAAATGATCAATCTGAGCAGAGCATAAGAGAATCTGTGCGACATATCAACACCATTTGAGGCCCACTGGTTGCCTCTGTAGGCCACTCTATCTAAGCTTTGATTGTGTCAGCCAATGAATAGGACTCTGGTCTACAAGACAAAAAAATTATGGGTTTCTCGTTCCATAGGCGAAATTCCCCTGATAGTTGCTAAAAGCTATGGATACATAAATTCTCAAGTTCCTTCCGGGTGGTTTTTTGTTTTTGCAAAGTACCGGCTCGTGCCTCACCTATTTGAACATCATCAGGCCCTTTTTTGAAGAACTTCATCTACTTCTGCCATGTGCTTGCTAGACGCTCTTCGTAAAAATTTCTTCCTTCACTCTCTTACCATCTTCTGCCATGCTTCCATGTGTCATCACCACAGGCACTTCAAGGTTGCGTCCTTTCACTTTTTAATCGGCCCCCATCTGCATGCCAGATAATGTCTATCTGCGTTCACTTTTGGGTGGTCCCCACAGTTAGCACCAGTAGTATGGATGCCTCCACATGTCTCTTTCATGGGGACTTCATCGAATGCAAGGAGAGAGCAAGGAATGTGTTCTGCTAGGCTTCTGTGTATCTTAACTAACTGCATAATTTTGTGACACTTGTCTACACAAGAGTTTGTTGGGACCACTGCCATCATTCTTAGGGGATGCATCTAACTTTAGAGTGACTACATTCCATGGCTCGAATCTTTTCTATTGCAACGACCGAAGGAAATCATTGCTCTGGGTATCTTTGCTCATGATGACATAATCTTTTATGTTACTAACCTGCTACTCGATGGGATTTTTATCTATATATACTACTTCTTCCTTCCAAAAATGAGTTTGGAAGATATAGAAAAACTAGGTAAAAGACACTAGGACTTTAGTATTGCTTTTAGATTATTGTATAAGATTCTCAGACTGTGCCATTTTTCAACCTTTTTGTTTTCTTAGGCTATTTGATAAAACATTATACTGTGCCACTATTGTACTAAGTCATTTATTTGCAAAACTTCTATGATTTCAATATAGGCTTGCTGATTTAGACCATGTCTTTTGAATCTTCTTTTTAGTAAATGTGTATGAGAATTATTTTATGTCATTGGATAAATTATTCAGGTTTTCATCTTTGATTTTTGTTATTCCGGGACATAGTAGATTGTTGAATGGGCTCTTAAATCGCATCCTAAAGATAGATTTATTGTGCCTTACATCTAAGTCTTAGTGCATCACCTTAGTTAGGCTTTATTTTTTATATCTCCTTCCTTTTCCCATTCCAAAAACCCAATTACAGAAGAAGCCAACTTCTTTAAAAATTCATAGGTCACTCAGTTTATCATAATTGGTCCCCCCGTTAACTAAGTTTCCCATAAAGGCTGTTACCTTGCCAATTTTTGGCATCAACAAAACCCAAATGAAAATTAGTGAGGTCCTAGAGCGTAAATTAAAAAGCTTAAGAAATTGGGTTATATTTGCCCCAAAGTGTCAAACACTTGTTACAATCATAAAATCTTAAGATGAGAATGCTTCTTCACTTTAACTTTGTGTCATCCACCCTACAAAACCCTATTAGTATAACAACCAGAACAACATTAGAAGCATGTTAGTATTCTGATAAATCAAAAAAATTAAAGCACATGCTGAAAAATTATCGTTAAATCTCTTACCAAAGTTGGGCATCGCTGTTCACGATAGCGTCGCTCTGGTCAATAAGGGTGTCGCTCTCCAGAGAAACCATTGAGCACAATAGCGTCACTATTTTGTTGGGAATCATCATTTGAAAATATTTGATACC
This sequence comes from Sequoia sempervirens, assembly GCA_007258455.2. NCBI lineage: Eukaryota > Viridiplantae > Streptophyta > Pinopsida > Cupressales > Cupressaceae > Sequoia > Sequoia sempervirens. The sequence continues at coordinate 36,431,339 of VDFB02058242.1, forward strand.
TCTATAAAGTATTAGTGCTGTCATTTGTTTAATCAACATTAGTGCATTTAATAGGCATCATTGTTTGTAATGATGATAGTGTTGTTGTATGGCGACACCCTATAAAGGCGTCATTGAAATTGTGTTGGGCATCGCTCTTTCCTACAAAAGTCAAAACGAATGGGATTCGAGCTAGAAATTGATTAAATTTGATCAGTTTTCCCTCCTAGCGCTAGAATGTGACCAAGGATATTAGTATGGGCCAATTACACTTGATCCATGAATAATAAAAGCATATTCAAACCACTAATACTCAATCTAAACAGGATCAATCAAATGGAAGTTAAACTAAACATTCATTAAAACAAAGCATTCTAAATTATGAAAACATTAAAATGTCTAATTCTAACCCATTTGAAGCTTATCCTATTTTTAGATTGGTCTCGTGTTGATGTGAAAGGATGACCCTTTCCCAATCCTGTGATCAATGAGCTTGTTTCAATCGATTTTATTGAAGAGAATCGATGAAACAGTTGTGAGATGTGAATGAAAACATGATTTATGCTAAAATGAACATGATGAGAAAGTTAATCTAACATGATTTTATGCTAAATGATTCGTATATACAATTGCTAAGCTAATCTAAATGAGATTGAAGCTAAGAAGATTCAAATCCTAATTCTCTAATTAGCTAAATGGATGCATTATGGAAGCCATTAATGGAAGCTAAGCTAATATGCAACTAAAATAAACTAAAATATGCTAAATGTGTGCTAAGTATGAGTGTAAGTGTGAGTGATTTCAACAACATGAGTTTTCTTTTGAAAGATGGATCCATTTGTCTCCAAATAGTGTTCTATTTATAGGAAAGCAAATGAGAAATGGAGGGTTGAGATTGAAAAAGCTAATCAATGGTCAAGGTGGTGTATGTGAACCAAGGCTTGCTTGCACAATCAACTAAGAAGACCTTTGCCCTGTCTTCTTCCTGGAACCTAATAGCTTCTAGGCTCTAGTTAGGCTTAGGTCATTAACTAAGCTTTGTTTTAACTCCTCTCCAAGAGTTTCTCCACTTTGTGCTTCACCTTGGAAGACTAACACCAACTTGATTCAACAAATTTCTCCTACCCTTAGAAGTCTCTAAGTGCCAACATCACAAAACACCTTGAACTGATTGCAGGGGTGCTAGAGATACTGGAAACATGCATTTCACATCCAATTAGATACATATTGGATGGTCTTCTATCTTCACACTTACCGATTTCAAGAATTTTCCTTGATGAGGCCTAATTCCTTGTAGCCCTTACCAGTCACCTTTTTGATTTTCTTGCTCAAAATTTCCAAACAACCTAGCAAATAAACTTCACTTCTAGATACCCTTTTTGAGTCTTTAAATGTTTCATAAGGTTTCAGACCACTGTCTCCTCTGTACACAGGTTTCCTATAACCTAGGGTTGAGAGGGCTAATAGGCCTAATTTCTAGGGTTATACTGATTTCTTGCTCCTCTCTCACCCAAATGGATTGGAAAGGGCACAATCCTTTTAGCATGTCAAGATGTGACTAAACCCTACTTGGAACCATACTTTTTCTGTACTGTACTTCTAACCCCTGCCTATGTTCTTCAATTTTTCTCTTTCAAACCTCTAACCGGACTTCCCAAGCTCGCCTAGGGTTTGAATTTAAAAATGCTTGCTTGAATCCACATGACTCCTACTACTAAATATTTATAGACTATTGGCTCCCCTAACATATCCATCCCTCCTCAGGAAGACCCTGTGGTTAGATTTCATGGGGGAGCCATAGAAAGGATTGATTGTTCAAAATAAGACAGTAAAGACCCTAAACTCTAACTTATTTACACAAAAATCCTAAACTAAATCAAATGAACTTACTTCCAAAATAAAGAATGCTTAGATATGTTTACTAAACTCAGATCCAATACCAAATCAGTACATACAATCCATTTGATATCATTGTTACCTCAAAACATACAGAATTCTCAGAAAAATAGAGTTCTTTCTATTCAAAAGCATAACATCCTACTTAATTACAATCTCCTAATCTTATAACTTGAGCCTCTTGCATCATAGATGCCTTTTTCCATGTTTCTAGGGATGTTGATTGATCCCACACTCCTAACTTTGAGGGGATCCAAGACAACTAAGTTGCATGCAACCTGACAAATGTTGTCATGCAACTTTGCAACAACTTTTTGCAACTTTGTCCTTATGCCATGATCCTAAATCTTAGGACCTCTACCTCCTTGATTCTGAGCAACCAACCTCTTAACTACCTCTTGGCATCTTTCTAACAATAAGGATGTGTTTTAGAACACATTTAAGGCTCAACATTTCAACATAAGCTATTTGAGCTAACTAAAGCAAAAATTAACAACAATGATTAAACTAAGGTGACTTTAGTCCTAGTGACTAACTCACCTATTCCACACACAAGCAAGACCTTCTAAGGTCTAAAATAAACACACTATCACCTTGACTTGGCTAAGGTCAGGTACAAGCCAAAAATGATAACTAACAAAATGGAGGTTTAGCCTAGGTGCTCCTGCACCACAAGGATGGAAGAAGATAGAGGCATGGATCATGGATTATCATCAAAGGGTGAGAATGCAAGATGAGATTTAATCAATGGTTCTCATTCCTTCCAAACAAACACACTTCTGACCTATACAAGAGGTCAAAAGTTAACTTGCACAAGAAGTTTTGGAGATAACTTGCCTATGAAGCTAAGTGAGAATATTCCCTTTTTCAAATGATTGGAGGAGAGAGAATATTCTTTGGAATATTCTCATGGGTGAGGGAAAATGATAGTTTACAAATTAAAACAAAGTTTAATTGTGCAAAAGGGGAGGAAATATTGTTGGCATATGGCTTGGGGAGATTTTTGGCATATGCTTCTAGTGTTGTCATTGATGGCAATTGAATTCATTATCTCGGTCCGTAGATTAGAATTTATTCATACTAACAGGAAAAGTAGAGAACAGTGTTCTACCCGCAGAAAGCAGAAAGAAGAGGGTATCTGGTTAGTTTGTCAATTTGTATGCTTCACCGGATCATCATTTTGTGTTGTGGATCCCCAAGATAGTTTGTTAAGCATATATGTTACCTTATTGGTAAATTTTATGATGTTGCATTAATTGGTGTATGAGCTTGGAGATCCAATAGGATGTTTTCCTGTTTATTTCCTCATTGTGGCCGACCTAGTGAATGTTGCATGTCATGGATGTATAAGGAGTAAATGATTAATTGTTTAGGTCATAGCTATAGTCTAGCTGATTTGTGTGGGCGCGCATCAAAGATTGCTCATGATTTGAGCTGACATGTGAAGAACATTTTGTATTTCATATTTTTGCTGAAGCCAACTTGGAGTAATTGAAATTTTGGTAGTAGGTATATATGAGATCAGTAATTCATTTTGCAGTGAGTGAAGTGTGTGTGTGAGTGTGTGAAAAGAGCAGAGTAGATATATGTGCAAATATCAGAAGGGTGATCGAGTGAGTTATGCACAGTTTCACTTGTGCATTAAGATTTTGTGGAAGCGAGTTAGAGTAGAGAATAGTGAAGTCCAGAAGGAGTCAACACGTCCAGAATTTGATTTATGAGCTTAATCATAACTTTATTTTGGCATATACAAATGCTATCCCTTCACCTCAACCTTTTGTTGTAATCACAAACATTTTGTAAGGAAGTAAGCCTTCCTTATTTTGAGTAGTGAGCTCTAGGAAGTGCACCTGAATGCATGTGTATTCCCTTTTCTTCATACTTTTAATAGAGTATAAATTGTCGATTAATCTCCATTGTGGTTTTTCCCCTATCATGATTTCCACGTAAAAGAATTGGTGTTATGGTGCTTTGATTATCTTGTTCATGTGCTTGCATCTTTATTTCTATTTATGTGTTGTAAATGGTTTATGATCAAAATTGAAGTTTAAATCTTGTTGAACACTGATTCACCCCCCTCTTAGTGTTCCCTGAGTCCAACAATTGGTATCAGAGGAAGGTTCCTCTACAAAATTTTAACAAATTGAGGTGGATCTTGAATTGCAATGGACTCTAGTGGTCTTGAACAACAACTTATGGTGGCACTTGATGATCTTGATCAGTCTAAAATGGAAGTCATGGAATTAAAAGCAAATCTTGTGGATGCCAAAAAAATCATTCAATCATTGAAGGATAAAATCAATGAGTTAAGAGAAAAGAGGCAGGAACTTTGTGATCATCCGAAGCAGAAAGAGAATAAAAGCTTGGAAGATGTTCACCTGAATCATACCCTAAAATAAATAACTGAAGAATGTGAAAAGCTTGTTAGGGACAATGCTACTCTAAAGCTTGAGATGGAATATGTCGCAATGAAGCTAACTAAGGAGATTGAAGAAAGGAAGAAGAATGAGGAGAATCTAGCCCAGTCTTTATAAGAAAAGTCTAAAGAATGCAATAGAGTAAATAGTGAACTCATTCAACTAGAGATTGAACTACAATAATCCAGAAATAGTGAGCAAGAGCTTGAAAGACAAATAGTTATTCTCAGAGATGAACTCACTACTACAAATGAATACAAGGAGAAGTTCAAGATCAGTTATGCTAAGCTTGATGAGCTGACTTAAGGATAGAAGGATGCAAATGATAAGAAAGGTCTTGGCTATGAGAAAGGAGAAAGCTCCAGATCTGAACACAAGGATTCCAGAAAGAGAAATCCGATGAAAAAAGGAAAAAGGTATCCAGTAAGACAACCAAATGCTCAGACATTTAATGGTTATTTCTTTGATTGCAATAAATTTAGTCATATGGCTTCACAGTGTAGAAGTAAAATAAATTCAAGGAGTCCATCATTTCCCAGTCAGTTTTTTAGTTGCAAAAAGTTTGGTCATAAGTCAATTAAATGCAGAAGTATGTCTACCAGTGTAAGGAATGTTAAATGCTACACTTGTGGAAGAATTGGGCATGTTTCTAATCAATGCAAGTCAAAGGGAAATCAATGGAATTAATGGTCTAGACAAAAAAATCTGGTGTGTTACAATTGCAACAGATTTGGTCACATTGCAAGATTCTATAGGAACAAAAACATGGATAGAAGAGGTTTGGTCATAATAAAGGAAGAATTTCACAGAAAGATGACAAAAGAAAAGGAAAAGTGACTATGGAAGAGATAAGAGATCAGATGAAGAAAATGTGGGTAAAGAAGAGTGAATCTGATGAAGGAAATAAGCCTGTACCGGAAGCAGTCTCTAGTAATTCCTCTGAAAATTAATCTCAGGCCATTGGCCTAGGAGGAGTCTTTCAAGAAAAATATTTTATCCCCTGTCTGTAGTTGACACTGGAATTTAGGAAATTTTTAGTATTGTGCCATTAGTCTTCAAATGTTTCCATGATCATTTGTGCAAGAATTCGAGATCTTGAAGGTCCACAGATGAATTCTTCTCATGATGTCTGAGAAAACAGGGTAACCAAACTCCTAGGGAAAAACATTTAATGCGGAAAAAAGGTTAGGTGCGCAAAGTTATAAAATGGTATTTGGCACCCCCATTTGTCACTTTACATTGAAGGAAAATAGAAGGAGAGCCTCCGTAGTAGAATTTTGAAGGATTCAAGTAAATTTGACAACGAATTCATTAGGTATTTATGATCGCTTGTTGAATTCCTAATTTTGTGCTCGAAAGAAAAACTTGTTCAGCACGGAAAGAAAAATGAAGCAAATCAAAGGAATTGTGAATTTGGATGAATATAGTAGTAGGAAGATTAGAGATGTAAGAAATATGTTGTTGATAGATGAATTGAAGTGGCTTAAAGATGCGAAACATAAAAGTTTGGACATTTGGAATGAGTTTCCTTGTTTTGTCAACATAGAAGTTATTAGGTTTATCTTGAACAGATTGAATGAGGACACTCTCACTCTGGATAAAACCTATCTCATTTCAAAAGAGGTGATCATAAATTTAACAGGATTATGCAATGTCAAGGATATTTTGAAAAAAAGTTGATTTAGAAAATTGAAGTAGAAACCCCAACCGGAGTAATAGGAGATCAAAGGGCTCTGATAATTTCAACAATCAAAGATCCAATAATGAGGTACATTGCACATGGGATTTCATACAAAATTTTCTTTAGAAACAAGGAAGGTGCAACCTCAATAGGTGTAATTTATATATCTCATAAAATGATAATGGAGGACCAAGACTTCAACCTGTGCAGTTTGCTAAAAGAACAATTGGTGGAGAATGTGCAATTAACAAAGGATGCAGACTACCCCTTCAGGTTTGGTACTTTGGTCATATGTATCATGATGTGTTTTCTAAATTGCTTGCCTTAGAATGATAATGTGGTATGGAAGGAAAATTAACCTGCTTGTAAGAAATTTTTTGAACATTCTAATATTTTAGAAAATTGTGAGCAAGAATATGCAAATTTCTTTAGTGAATTGTTGGGAAAGTATGGAGTAGTTAGCATTTCCATTTTGGTAAAAGCACTTGAAGTTGGATCATCTTCCGATAAGATGGAGAGGAAGCAAAAAAGGGCTCTAGAGTTTGTTGATGACACTCCTCCAACACACAAGTCTCCAAAATCTGAAGGAAAAGACAAAGGACATATAATTGTGGATATACTAGATGAAGATTCTGATGAGTACACTCCAAGAGATGAACCAGAATCAGTTGAACCAGATGTAATAATAGCAGAAGGAAGCGATGAAGAAGGTGTTTTATTCAAAACAAAGATACTACAGATTGTTCAGGAGGAAGATATAATGCAGAACATTGCTGACATATGGTTTGATGGACCCTCATATGAGCAGGACCTGATTGAGAGCACTCTAGGCAGTTACCTTGTGCATAACAACATTGGATTGGAAAGTTTGCAGAATGTGCTTCCAAAAGAAATGATTGAATGTATCAGGGAGGCTATGGCCTCTGAGCCTCATGACAGGAAAGAGGAAGAAATAATTCTACATTTGAAGGAGCAGTTCAGACTATCCCTTACCAAATTGAAAAAGAAAATGAATGTGTTGAGGCAATGCATTGACTCAACAAATAACATCTATAATTATTGTCTTCAATGGCCTCATGTTGTTGGGAGATACAAGGACAAGCTGGAGCATATTGAAAGTGAGCTAAACAAAATTGGTCAAAATTATAGCATAGTTCATGACCAGGACGGTGCAATCAAGAAAAGGATTCAGGAGTTGCAGACTGAGCATGCAAAAGTTCACTTTTCCAGAAACACTCTTATAGACACTTTCTGGAAAGTGAAGGATTTAACTGAATGCAGATTGGAGTAGCTAATTGAGGTTTTGAGGAAAGGAGAGAAGTTAGAAAATTAATTACAATTATGGAATGTCTCATCCAGATCATCAACCAGACATCAGAAAACAACAGCTTGATGATAATCATTGGGATTGCAGTAGATGCTTGGAAGAAATTTCTTCCAGAAATGAAAGATAAGTATAAAATCATTTTCTGACTTGTGCAACAGTTTTAGTTCTTCAAATTTTGATCCTATTTCTAATTAGAAAAGGGGGAGAGAGAAAGCAGTGAAATTTTGTCATTGATGTCAAGGGGAGAGAGTGCTGTGAAAAAATCCTTGACATTTTAAGGGGGAGAGAGTGCTGTGAAAAAATCCTTGACATTTTAAGGGGGAGCATTGTTTTGAAAGTTTTGAAATTTTGGCAGTGTATCTCTAGTTTTGACACTTAGTCATTTTTCACTAAGTGTTGCCATCAATGCCAAAGGGGGAGATTGTTGGCATATGGCTTCTAGTGTTGTTATTGATGGCAACTGAAGTCATTATCCTAGTCTGCAGATCATAATTTATTCATACTGGTAGGAAAAGTACAGAACAATGTTCTAGCAGCAGAAAGCAGAAAGAACAGGGTATCTGGTTAGTTTGTCAATCTATATGCTTCACCGGATCATCATTTTGTGTTGTGGATCCCCAAGATAGTTTGTTAAGCATATGTGTTACCTTATTGTTAAGTTTTGTGATGTTGCATTAATTGGTGTACGAGCTTGGAGATCCAACATGATGTTTTACTATTTATTTCCTCATTGTGGCCAACCTAGTGAATGTTGCATGTCGTGGATGTATAAGGAGTAACTGATTAATTGTTTGGGTCGTAGCTATAGTCTATCCAACTTGTGTGGGTGCGCATCAAAGATTGCTCATGATTTGAGCCGACATGTGAAGAATATTTTGTATTTCATATTTTTGTTGAATTCGACTTGGAGTAATTAAAATTTTGGTAGCGGCTATATATATGAGATTAGTAATCCATTTTACAGTGAGTGAAGTGTGTGTGTGAGTGTGCGAAAAGAGCAAAGCAGATGTATGTGCGAATATCAAAAGGGTGATTGAGCGAGTTATGTATAGTTTCACTTGTGCATTAAGATTTTGTGGAAGTGAGTTAGAGAAGAGCAATGTGAAGTCCAAAAGGATTCAACAGGTCCAAAATCTGATTTATGAGCTCAACCGGAATTGTAGTTTGGCGTATGCAGATGCTATCCTTTCAGTTCAACCTTTTGTTGTAATCGCAAACATTTTGTAAGGCAGTGAGCTTCCTTATTTTGAGTAGTGAGCTCTAGGAAGTGTGCCTAAATGCATGCATATTGCCTTTTCTTCATACTTTTAACAAAGTATAAATTGTGGATTAATCTCCACCGTGGTTTTTCCCCTAACAAGGTTTCCATGTAAAAATATTGGTGTTATGGTGCTTTGATTATCTTGTTCATGTGCTTGCATCTTTATTTTTGTTTGTGTTGTAAATGGTTTATGATCATAATTAAAGTTTAAATCTTGTTGAACACTGATTCACCCCCCCTCTCAGTGTTCCCTGAGTCCACAAATATTCCATGGGAATATTCCCCTTTTGGAGGAATGTGCAAAGGAGGAATATTCCCTTGCAAGTGGGGGGGGAATTAGATTAGTTAGATAATTTCTAATTAAACAATGTTAATTAATGTAATTAGGGGATTAGAAAAAAAATGATATTCATTAAATTAAATTATTTAATGAATGGGGGAGAGGTGAAATGATATTTAATTAAATAAGTTAGGGTTATTTAATTGAATAAGAAGAATTAGGGAATTAAATTAAATAGTTTGATTTATTTAATTTAATAAGACAAAATGTTAGCATGAAAGGGGGAATTAACTTGATTAAATTGATTAGGTTAATAGATGCAAATGATGCAATTAATTAAATAGCTAGGCTAATCTAATTAATTAAGCAAAAAGAGGATGGGTTTGAAGAGGAAATGATGTTAGTATACCTGATTCGAGTGTATGATATCATTCAAGACATTTTTCAGAGTCTACAGTATGTACATGTAAGATTGTATGTACGTATGTATGTATTCTTGTATGTATGTATGCACATGTACATGCCTAT
>VDFB02058242.1:36440807-36469528 GCA_007258455.2 Sequoia sempervirens
TTTGCATTTTTGGCATATTTCTTGCATCTCGGAGCCTTTTCGAACCCTTGGGGCAGCTTTTCACCTTTGTCGAGAAATCAACCCAAAATTCAAATTTTATGTCCAATTTCTTGAGGGGGCAGGGAATCAACTTAATTCTTAAAAAAATAAAATAAAAATATTTTTTTTATTTTTTGATTTAAACAACAGTTTCAAATTCGAAGAGCATTAGTCTTTGAATAGAAGTAACAGGTACCTCGTTTCAAAGAGGGGAAAAATGTAGACACTGAAAAGTGTTATGAATGATATCATACACTCAAATCAGGTATACTAATATCATTTCCTCTTCAAACCCATCCTTTTTTCACTTAATTGATTAAATTAGCCTAGCTATTAAATTAATTGTATCATTTGCATCTATTAACCTAATCGATTTAATTAAGTTAATTCCCACTTTCATGTTAATATTTCATCCTATTAAATTAAATAAATCAAACTATTTAATTTAATTCCCTAAGTCTTCCTATTCAATTAAATAACCCTAAGTTATTTAATTAAATATCATTTCACCTCTCCCCCATTCATTAAATCATTTAATTTAATGAATATCATTTATTTTTGTTATAATCCCCTAATTGCATTAATTAACATTGTTTAATTAGCAATTATCTAACTAATCTAATTTCCCCCCACTTGCAAGGGAATATTCCTCCTTTGCACATTCCTCCAAAAGGGGAACATTCCCGTGGAATATTCCCTCCCCTTTTGCACAATTAAACTTTGTTTAAATTTGCAAAATATCATTTTCCCTCACCCATGAGAATATTCCAAAGAATATTCTCTCCTCCAATCATTTGAAAAAGGGAATATATTCTCACTTAGCTTCATATGCAAGTTATCTCCAAAACTTCTTGTGCAAGTTAACTTTTGACCTCTTGTAAAGGTCAAAAGTGTGTTTTTTTGAAAGGCATGAAAACCCTTGATTAAATATCATCTTGCATTCTCACCCATTGATGAGAATCCATGATCCATGCCTTCATATTCTTCCATCCTTGACCGTTGATTAGTTTTTTCAATCTCAACCCTCCATTTCTCATTTGTTTTCTTATAAATAGAACACTATTTGGAGACAACTGGATCCATCTTTCAAAAACAAACTCATGATGTTGAAATCACTCACACTCACACTCATATTATGATATAAGAGGGATTTGTTGTATACGGGTCTCTCCTTTCTCGAGAGATCGTCAGGGAATGAACTGCCCTTATACACCTTAGAATGACAGATTAATAAAACAATAGAGAACTAAGATCCAGTTATGCTTCAGGAAAAAACTATCAGGGATCTTGAGGGAGCAAGACCAAAGGATTCTTGTCTCAGAAGAGGGAGCTCTCAACCAGAAGATGCCAGCGCAGTTCTAGGACTCCAGTGCGACGCGCTATCGTCTAAAAGACACGTCGGCATCCTGAGCAACAGAGAACTCGGGAACTCAATGGACAAAAGCAAGTCCTACTTCCAAACTCAAGAGTAGTCTGTATGGGACTATCTAACTAATCAAGAAGCCGGAAACTAAAATAAACACAAGGATTCTTGGGGAAAGCTTACCTTTCTCTGGACGTTCGAATCTTCACTCCAAGCTCCTTTTCGTGACCTACACACAAAAGACCAAGGAGAAAGTTGTTGGGAGGTTGTGTAGGGGCCTGCCTCAATCAAACCCCGCTTTGGTGTTCCCACCTCCACAAACAACTAGGTTGGAAAGGAATGCTAAAGAAATAAACAAAGCGTGTGGTGAAAGCAATACCTGCTCAAGAGTAGAACCCGCACCACGAAGTAGTAAACAAACAAATATGAAAGGAAAGTGAGAGGGAGAGAGAGTGTTGCCCATAGGCCAAGGCCCTCTCCGGAGCACATGAATGCACCGTTGAGTGCTTGCTTGAGAGTTGTTGCTGCTAGGAGGACCTTAGTCTAGCATGGCTTCGCCTGTGAATGCACTGCTATCAAAGATGAGATCTCAAAGTTGGAACAAGTGGAGAGAGAGCTAGTGTGATGTCTTCCAACCCTCAAATGAGAGGTAAAAAGAGGTTTTAATGCTTGCAAGGGCAACAACGAGCTTTTACTTTTAGAGTGTAACCGCCAAGACACGTGTCTCTAGGGTTAACCTTCCTGATTTCGCATTTTGAACTCGGGAAATAGACAAGACATTAGCGCACCGTGAAAATGTCTACGCGCCACATATTCATCCAAAGCCTGTATTCTCAAAAAATGTGTCTCCAGGCTTCTATTGCTCAACTACTTGTCAACATGGAGTCAGAATCGTGAAATTTTGACCCATGGGATTTTGTCATTAATATCTCAAGGTGTCATAAATGCTAGGCATAAATGTTAAAATATGGAATTGCCCCTAGGTGCAATTTTGTGATATTACATTTCCCCCCCACTTTAGTGGGCTCAATTTTGAAAAAATTAGCCTCACTAAAGTAGAAAAATAAAAAAATTATCCAACATTTTGAATTTTACAGATTTACGTGCAAATAAAGAGAGACCATAGCGGCTACTACAACTGAGCTAACCAGAACTAAAGGTGTCCCCAACATCCGAGCTCAACAAACGATATCAAAATGGTCGCAAAAAAATTGTCAAAGGTTCTAACTTGCAAAACTCAAATTTTAGGTCAGCTTCGAAAAATCAGAAGAAAGCTACCACGAAGAGAGGAATGATCAAGAAAAAAGTCATCAATTCAGAAGAAAATTATGATCAAGAGACGACCTTATGTACCCTCATGATTTTTCCCCTAGCTTGATGGGGAAAATTCAGGAGAAACCGAGAAGCCACAAGCTCTGGGAGAAATGGGCCTCGGGGGGCCTATATATACCTAGGTGGGCCCCTAAAAGGGTCAAATTGTTGACTTTTGTGAGAGAAAATTTAGAAAAATGCTGAGCAGAAGAGGGTACGAGGAGCTGAGGTTGGAACAACTACATCGAGACATTGTCGAGGGTCACAAGGTGGACCAGGTAGGCAGCAAACTCTCATTTGTTGTGATTTTTTATGCATTTTTTAGAATTTTCCCATCAACGAGGTGTGCAAGCATCTTTTTCTCACACCCTCTTTTGAAACTTGTGTTGTTGTCCTCAATGAGTGTTGTAGTTTTATAGACGCGTTGTTTTCTCGAAGACGTGTTGTCGTTTTTGAGGTGATCATGGTAGTCAGAAGACGTATGCACAACACGCAGACATCAATGCGTCGCACATAAGTCTTAATTTTTATTTTTGTTCTGATGCAAAATGTTGATATTCTGACTCAAATTTTTGTTACTTTTTTGCAGGAGTACTCGGAGATTTGAGAGCATCTGAGAGGGATAGCATTCAAGTTCGTTCGTGAGCAAAGGGACCGCCTATCAAATGATGAGGTCACACTCTTAGAGCGGGTCGGTCTCTGGAACATATTCACCATGCTAGAAATGAGATATCATGAGTGGATGTTGATGGCCCTTATGGAGCGACAGGACGCCACTACGTCATCTTTCCAGCTACCATGTGGAGAGATGACCGTGCAGGGGCGTCTATCAAATCCTTAGGCTACCCATCCCGAGTGAATGGCGAGGTGAAATACCGGCGATGTCACGATGCGACATGAGGGCACTTTCGGAGGGCATCCTCTGCACATAGGGAGGAGGAGGAATGATGGTAAAGCGATTGACGCAGGTCATCATAGCCATTTAGGCCCTTGTCATCGAGGACCAACGCCGGTGATTCGTCAAGTCACCGGTTATTTACCATTGCATTTCAAATCCGCGATTGATGGGTAGAGCTTCGCACCCTGCGAGGGGCCACCGTCCACATCGATCGAGGTAGATGGTAAGAGCACATGACCATTTTTTCCATAGGGGCTGGCGTAGCGCACCTCTACCGGGAAGGGCTAGGCGGTCATTACACCTATGAGTATTGTAGCCTCACAACATGCACACTTTTGCGGTGTGGACCTTTGCCCATTATGTGCACCTGGCAGTTAGTTTTCCCTAATTGATGGTTGTATCGGATCCCATGGCCCACTGAATGCGACATGGTGATGGAGGTTCAGAACCTACAATTTTGCATTTCTGATTTAACTTACTCTCGCTATGGATGGGGTCTAATGGAGACCCTACTCGATTTTCGTGGGTGGATGACAACGAATTATCGAGGAACTTGCAATGGGATCATTTTTTGATCGACTAGAGGGATTTTGTTATAGTACCCTAATACTAGATTCAGGTCATGTAGTAGCATGGCCAACCACAAACCATACTGGAAAATGTGCTCACATACACCAGGGCCCATAGGAGTGCGGTGAGGGTTGGGGATCACCCCTGCCCCACTATTACAGATATTGTCCCCTCGAATGATGATTAGCTCAACCATGATCTGTCACCTATATCGATGGTACATAATTTTGAGGTAGCAGTTGACTTCACATGGTAGTGGGAGAGGCATTGTCTGACTCTTGTGTTCGACGAGGATGCTTTGAGAGGAGATCCTAGTCCATAGGAGGACTTTCCCCCCCAGCTGCCGCCGCAGGACAAGAGGAGAGGTCGATAGCAGGCTGGGGAGGAGGAGGAGGCACCATAGGAGGAGGAGGTGGCACCACTGAGGCTGAAGCAACGAAGGAGGTTAGATCCCCCACCAGCTACACCTGTCTCTTCGACACCACCATCGTCTACTGCAGCTGTGGCGCTAGTGGCACCAGAAGCGGCCATCGATGTTGGCGATGCGAGTTCTAACACCGATCCTCACCCTGACCTGACATGGTAGCCAGGGGACCTAGGTATACATGATACGTTGTTTATGTTTTTGTACTTTCAATTTTTTCTTATGATATATGTATCTATACATGTCATGTGATATTGATACCTTTTTCTTTCTTTGGAGTTGCAAAGGATGCACAGGGATGGACCAGGCTCATAGCTCAGTGTATTTCAGAGGTTGCCCCTGTTGTACAGATTCAGGGGTCAGTTCTCGAGGCGTACCAACTAGCATCTGCGGGATGCCATGCCCCCAACTTCAAGCCAGTTGCACGCCTATGAACCGCTTATGAGGAGCGGGGTGTGGAGATTGTCCAGCTCATTGCAGAGTTGACGGCTACCCAAGGGCAACATGACCAGCTGTCGGGGAAGCTGCAAACAATGCTTGCCGAGCAAGACACGATAGTGAGGAGGGTTGATGCCACTGAGTAGGCGTGTGACACCCTCTAGATTCATCTCAATGACCTCAACGGGTAGCCGACGACTGTGATCCCGACAGATGTTTAGCAACTGCGTGACTAGTTGCAGGAGGCAGAGCTAACGATATCTTCTCTACATGGGGAGATCAGGGGGATGCGGGCAATCATGTATGTATCTCACTCACATCACTCATGCTCCATGACCATTGTCCGACCCCTCCCACGGCTTCTAGAGCGTCCGCCAGATACATATACAGACATATATTCAAGGACTCATCATCAGTTTTATGCATATCATTTTTGTAGTGAGATACATATACATTCATATATACTTGTAGATCTTTTATATAGACATATATTCAACAACCACTCATTTTTTATAGTAGTGGCTTGATACATGTACATGACATTGGATACATACATTGTGTGTGTGTGTGTGTATATATATATCGACTCTGACCTCATGGAATTGTTTATCTAGATGTGTATGTTCTTTATTTTTTCATATGTGTTTATGCTATGGATGTTATACTATAATGTGGATGTATGCTTATATTAGATGCTAATATGATTTAATAAACACACATAGTTGTATGTCAATTAAATATAACGATGATCTAATGGACACACACACACATGCACGTGGTCATTAACAACACAAAAATTCTCATAATGTGTTAATGAATAATGTCAACATATGTAGTGCTACTGCCCTTTTGTAGAGAGACACCACATAGATGACACATAGAACACTATGTGTAGTATCGACAAAGATGCATCGCATTAACAGACTCTTTTAAAGGTGTTTCATCCATAGATGATAGTCCATACCTGTGCCTAAACCATATACGAAGATCACAATGTAAGGGCCTAACCAGTTAGGACTAAATTTTCCTCTCTGATCAGGTGACACATTTACATTTCTCTAGTTTTCATAGAGAACCAAATCTCCTATTTTAAAGGTTCTAGGAATCACACTTTGATTGTACTGTCTAGATAACCACTGTTGATAAGGTTTAAGATGTTTGAGGGCTCATAAACGATGCTCATTGAGCATCTCCAGCTGATGCAAATAGTTAACTCGATAGGTCTCATTATCAATTATCCCCTTAAGGGAAACCAGTAGGGACATAATCTCCAACTCCAAAGGCATGATAGCTTTGGAACCATACACGAGGTTGTAGGGCGTTGTTCCCGTAGCCATACAAACACTTGTGTGATAGGCCCATAAAGCGTATGTTAGTTGAATGTGCCAATCTTTACCATGTTTGTTAATTGTTTTACAGAGAATAAGCTCAAGATTTTTATTAGACGCTTCTACTTGACCATTAGACTGTGGATAGTACGGTGTGGAAAACCTATGCTGAATATGGAATTTCTCGATGAACTGCTTCACTTCTTTGTTCTTAAATGGTGTACCATTGTCAAAAAGAAGCGTAGCGGGCAATCCAAATCAAGAAATGATGTTGTTCATGAGGAAGCTACAGATAGCTTCAGTGTTTGTGGATTGAAGTGGGATAGCTTCAACCCATTTCATGAAGTAATTTGTAGCGGTAATGATAAAGGCATGTCCCTTGGAAGAGGGAGGTGATATCTTTCCAATAACATTCAACCCCCATTTAGCGAACGACCAAGGGGAAGTTTGATTTTGTAACTCTTGGGCAAGTGCGTGAATGAGACGACTGTGTTGCTAACATTGAGGACACTTTTTGACAAAGTTAAACGAGTATTGTTCCATCGTTTTCCAATAGTATCCCATGTGTACCAGTCTTCTTGCCAAGGATTTACCACCAAAATGTCCACCCCCGAAGCCTGCATGGGCTTCCTTAAGGGCAAGGGGTATCTCCACTTTAGTAAGACACTTGAGAAGTAAGACATTATAGGATTTCCTATAAAGGACGTCGGACAAGACAACATAGCGAATTGAAAGCTTCCTCATACGAGTGCAGTCATTCTTTGTCGCATCATCAGGGAAGTTTCCAGTCTTTAGATAGTTATAAATATCAAAAAACCATTCCCTAGAGTCCACATGGGAACACATAAAGGACTCGAATTTTCACAAGAACTGGACCATGAAATGGTATTCTTTCATATCTCCTTCAGAGGGTACCAAGGAAGTTGTGCTTGCCATGGCATCAACATGCCTATTTTCTCTCCTAGGGACACTATCTATTGTGAAAGAAGAGAACTGTTTAAGAAAAGACAAGGCAAGTTCCCAATACTGGGACAACTTACTTATGCTTGGCTTGATAGGTTCCCATTATCTGGTTCACTATAAGTTTGGAGTTTCCTAGGATATGAAGATGTTTGATTTTTAGTGCAATCGCAACATGTAAGCTAACAATAAGGGCTTCGTACTCAGCAATGTTATTGGTACAAGGAAAATCTAGTCAAAAGGATAGGGGAATTGGTTTACCTTCAGGGAATATTATAACCACACCCGCTCTGGAACCAGCTTGAAACCTCGATCCATCAAAATACATTTTCCATTCAAGGTCGTGATTAATTACAAAGATGTTTTCATTAGGAAACAAATCCAACCCAGGAAAGGAGCGAGATGAGGGAGTGTTTGCTATCTAATCTAAAACCGCTTGACCCTTTATTGATTTCTAAGTAATGAACTTTATGTTGAACTCAGAAAGCAACATAACCCATTTCGCTAACCTCCCTACCAGGTCGGTGCTAGAAAACATGTCTTAAAAGATTCATTTTTATGAAGATGTGTGTTTCAACATGGAGGAGATAATACCTCAACTTCTATGTAGCAAGGATGAGAGCAAGGCATTGTTTCTCCATGGAGGAATAACGGGTTTCATAGTCAACTAGGACGCGACTAATATAGTAGACCGCTCTTTCTTTCCCAGTGTCATCATATTGAGCTAAAAGAGTTGCCAAAGCATATGGTGACATAGCAAGGTAAAGCAAAAAGGGTCTATCTTGCATAATCAACATCAATACAAGAGGATGGGCCAAATAGGCTTTGATTGACTCAAAGGATCTTTGACATTCCTCATTCCATATGAAGCAAACATCCTTTTTCAATAAGCGAGTGAAAGGAAGGGTACAATCAGCCAACTAAGATATAAATCTACGAATCACCTTAATCCTCCCTTGTAAGCTTTGAAACTTAGTGATATTCCTCGGTGGAGGCATGTTAATGATGGCATCGATCTGATTAGTGTCATCTTCGATCCCACAGTGAGAGATTATAAACCCTAGAAGCTTGTCGGCGTCAACGACGAAGATGAACTTAAGGGGATTTAGTCTCATTTTATAGAGTTGAAGTCTCTTAAAAATAAGATGAAGGTTCTTGGCATGATCTTGATGGGTTATCGATTTTTCCAATATGTCATCAACGTAATCCTCTAAAATCTTGTGGATAAAATCATGAAATATTAGGGCCATCGCCTGTTGGTAAGTAGCTCCTACATTCTTTAACCCAAAGGGCATGACCACATAACAAAAAGTACCCCATGGGGTAGTGAAGGTTGTCTTGTATTGATCATCTGAGTTAATACGGATGAAAGAAGGTAATGCATGGCCTATAGTTGAGTACGGATGAAAGAAGGTAATGCATGGCCTATAGTTGAGTCGACAATCATATCTATATTAGGCAGCGAAAAATCATCTTTAAGAGAAGCCTTGTTAAGGTCTCGAAAGTCAATACATATGTGAATACAAACATTAAGCTTACTAATGGAAACTATATTCAAAATCCAAGGGGAATAGTCAATAGGACAGATAAATCTTGCTTTCAATAGTTTCTCTATCTCAGTTTTGACCATCGGGGATGTAAGATCTATAGAGATTTCAATGGTGTCCCCCTTAAGAAGGGAATTGTGGTCTTCATGATGAGGTATCGCAACATCATCACTGGTGTTGGATAGAGGGCCTTCCTTGTCAATACTCAAAATAGACTCTCCAAAGTACGCTTGGCTATGTAAACGATACAAGAATCGTTTCTTGTGATGACATAGAGGCAATAGGGAATAAGCACCTAGAAATTCCTCTAGTGCTTCATCTGAAGAGAAGACATCGAGAGGAATTTTCTCGAATTTATCCCTTTCCTCTATTAACTCAGGGTGAACAAGATTCAACAGCTCAACTGAGATTATATTAACACTCCACCAAGGATTTTTCTTAGACTGTTCAACAGACCATCCCAGACACAGATAGCATTGTTGCAACTTAAACTAGATGGGGACCTGAATCCCTTGCTCGATACACCCTAGGCCTTTCTGCCCATAGCCATATAGAGAAGCGAGCTCATATCCGAACCCATAGCGATTTTGTAAAACCTCAGGAGGCAGTGGCTCCACATAGAGCATTTCATTCCACCAATGGATGTCAAACGTTTCCATGGGGGTGCTTCCTCCTTCCTTGTCAGGCTCACAAACATTAATCTCTTTTATAAGAGGGGGATTGTCCTACTTAGCACAGGAAGGAGTGGTCTCCTGAATAGGGTCACACTTCTCCTCTGTGGGAGTATCATTTTCCTTTGTGTTAAGGGCACCTGGGAGGTCTATGCAAGAGGGGTTAACCTTATATTCCGCAAAAAAGAACTTTGAAAAATTCAAGGAACCCCAATCATCTCCAAGGAAAGCATTTGTTTGAGAAGCTGACGAGGGAGACTTAGGGTCCTCTACTTTAGGTGGTTCTTCATTTTTGGCATTCACCCTAGGGACCACTTCCATAGAGGGTATCGAAGAAGAACATGCCATAGCATCGATAGTCAAAGATGGAATACAATTCTTGAGAGTAGATATAGTTGAAGCATGACCGGTGACGACCAATTCATAGAGGCGAACACTTTTTGGATCCACTTTAACTGTAACTACTCAATTATTTGTGATAAATTTCAAGGAATGGTGTAAAGTAGAAGTTATCGCACCCATAGCATGGATCCAAGGTCTCCCTAAGAGGAGGTTATATGGTAAGGGGTTAGGCATCACATAGACCAACGTGGGTAAGGTAACGAGGCCTAGCTACAGAGGTAGTATTATTGTACCTAGAGCTTGGCGGCCAGCCTTATCGAATCCATGAATATACAAGGAGGAAGTTGCTAAAGAAGATGAGTCAATTTTAATTTTAGGTAGTGGGTCTATACCACAAACGTTGAGAGTTGAACTAGTGTCAACAAGGGTGTGCCTAATACCGATGTTGTTAACATTAACTATAATCATCAAAGGCTCTGCTTTATTCTGCACATTCAGAGGTAGGAGTTCTTGCAGGTGGAACATGATATTTGGCGAATCCACACAAATATGAGCCAACAACGCATTAACATCCATGGGCCTAGTGGATGTAGGAAAGAAAATCTTTTGTAAAGCTTCTTGGAGCATCTCTTGATAAATTGGGGTGGTCTGAAGCAAGTCCCAAAGTGAGATCTTAGCCGAAGTAACTTGAAGTTGCTCGACGAGATCATAATTTCCTGGTGCTTTGATCATGAGTTTAGGTGTTAAAGGAAGGCTTGGTTGAGAAGGTGGTAAAGAAGTAGGGATAGACAGTTGTGAAGTAGGAACAGAAGGTTGTTGATTTAGATTTTTTTTACCACTCCTTGTAGGATATGTGTGTCCGACGACATTATAAGATGTAGAGTCCGTAGCTTTCATGAACCTCAAGTATAAATCTGGTGAATCACTACAACATGAAATTCCATAGATGGAAGAATCGGTCAGGGTCACGTAGATGATAGGTTCTTAGGGCTTGGAGGAGCCATTCAGACCACTGCCACATTTACTGATCCCTTAGCCTGTTGAGAGGAGACTTGTTCGGGAGATTTGTAAATAGCAGAGAGTGCTTCTAAGAAGTCATCTAGAGCATCCTTCAATATGTCTAAATCTTCCTCAGAAAAGCTATTATCATGAACATGCAACATCGCGAAGAAAATTATGACGTTCACGTTGGGTTCACCAAAATGTGATATAAGAGGGATTCACTGCACACAGGTCTCTCCTTTCTCGAGAGATCACTAGGGAATAAACTGACCTTATAAACCTCAGAATGGTAGATTAATAAAACAATAGAGAACTACGATCCAGTTATGCTTCGGGAAAAAACTATCAGGGATCTTGAGGGAGCAAGACCAAAGGATTCTTGTCTTAGAAGAGGGAGCTCTTGGCTAGAAGACGCTAGCGCAATTCTAGGACTCCAACACGACGCGCTATCATCTAAAAGACGTGTTGGCATCCTGAGCAACAGAAAACTCAAGAACTCAATGGACCAAATCAATTCCTACTTCCAACTCAGGAGTAGTCCGTATGAGACTATCTAACTAATCAAGAAACTGAAAACTAAAATAAACACAAGGATGCTTGGGGAAAGCTTACCTTTCTAATTTGGGCGTTCAAATCTTCACTCCAAGCTCCTTTTCGTGACCTACACACAAAAGACCAAGGAGAAATTTGTTGGGTGGCTGTGTAGGGGCTTGCCTTAGTCATACCCCGCTTTGGTGTTCCCACCTCCACAGACAACCAGGTTGGAAGGAGATGCTAAAGAAATAAAAAAAGTCATGCAGTGAAAGCAATACCTGCTCAGGAGTAGAACCCGCACCACAATAAGCGTGTGGTGAAAGCAATACTCGATCAGGAGTAGAACCCACACCACAAAGTAGTAAACAAACGAATATGAAAGGAAAGTGGGAGGAGAGAGAGCATTACCCACCAGACAAGGCCCCTCTCTAGAGCACATGAACGTACCGTTGAGTGCTTGCTTGAGAGTTGTTGCTACTGCTAGGAGGACCTTAGTTTGGCATGGCTTCACTTGTGAATGCACTGCTATCAAAGATGAGGAGAGATCAAAGTTGGAGCAAGTGGAGAGAGAGCTAGTGTGATGTCTTCCAACTCTCAAATGAGAGGTAAAAAGAGGTTTTAATGCTTGCAAGGGTGGTAAAGAGTTGTTACTTTTGGAGTGTTACCACTAGGACACATGTCTCTAGGGTTAACCTTCTAGATTATGCGTTTTGAACTCGGGAAATGGACAGGATGTTAGCGCACCTCACAAACGCCTATGCACCACACATTCGTCCAAAGCCTACATTCTTGAAAAATGCGTCACTAGGCTTCTGTTGCTCAGCCACTTGTCCACATGGAGTCAGAATCATGAAATTACGACCCATGGGATTTTTTCATTAATATCTCAAGGTGTCATAAATGCTAGGCATAAGTGTCAAAATATGGAATTTCCCCTAGGTGCACTTATGCAATATTACACACACTTAGAACACATTTAGCATATTTTAGTTCATTTTAGTTGCATATTAGTTTAACTTCTATTAATGGCTTCCATAATGCATCCATTTAGCCAATTTGAGAATTAGGGTTTAAATCTTTTTAGTTTAAATCTCATTTAGATTAGCTTAGCAATTGTATATATCTAAATCATTTAGCATAAAATTGTGTTAGATTAGCTTTTGCATCATGCTCATTTTAGCATAAATCATGTTTTCATTCACATCTCACAACAGTTTCATCAATTCTCTTTAATAGAATCAATTAAAACAAGCTCACTGATCACGGGATTGGGAAAGGATCATCATTTCACATCAACATGGCACCAATCTCAAAATAGGATAAGTTTCAAATGGGTTAGAATGGAAATTTTAACGTTTTCATAATTTAGAATGCTTTTTTTTAATGAATGTTTAGTTTTAACTTCTATTTGATTGATCTTGTTTCTATATTGAGTATTAGTGGCATGAATATGCTTTGATTCTTCATGGATCAAGCGTAATCGGCCCATTCTAATATCCTCGGTCACACATACATACATACATACATACATACATACATACATGCATACACCGATACATACATACATGCAGGCATACATATTTGATACAAGCGTACATACTTACATACAAGCATGCATGCTTACATACATGTCATATGAGCATACATGCATACATACATGCAAATATATATGCATACATTTAGTAGACTAGCATTTAACACAAAGCAAGACATAACACAAGTGTGTTATAACCTGCTTGTGTTATGTCTTGCTTAGGAAACTCGAGCACAAACACAAAAAAAAGTCAAAACTATGAAATAATGTGAGTCGAACGTTATAACGCACTCGCGTTATTTCTTGCTTTGGGAATCCCCAAGTCTTAGGCTTGGTATTTCTTGATTTCAGAAAAAAAAAGTGGCCACTTAAGACCCCTTTTTGGCCCCCCCATCTTTTTGCACTTACCTTGAAATGGTGAAAATATTTCTAATTTATATGCAATTCTTCTTATTTCTTGAAAATCAAATGTTGATAGTCAACAATTGAAAATGAAAATTCAAATAATAAATTACTAACACCGACATATTCAAATTTGGAGCCAAAATAGGCATTCCCTTTTCAGGGTCTAAAAGTGTCTAGGGAAAAAAAATTAAATGCATAATTTCATTTCCCACATTTGATTTTCCAAAGATGTTTATAAAATAGGTAATTAATGCACAATTAGGTCCAAGCACATAGGAGGGAGCAAAATCTAGTGTGAAATTATCAAGGGTGACAATTTTCAACACTACAACCATCATAGAGAAATGTGTTGTCTTTTATCTAGTAACTTCACCTAGTGTATTTTGTTGATTATTGAGCTAAAGAATGCATGGGAGAAGGAATTTAGGTTTCAAAGAATGAATTTTGTAGAAATATGTGAGCTTTTACTGCTTAGTTTTATGAATTTTCTACACAAAAAGGTGCTCCAGAAGTTACTTGTGATTAAAAAAGAGTTGCTAGTGAAAGAAGAGTAGCAACAATACATCTTAGTCCAAGAATCAAGTATGTAGAATAGTGGTTAGTCTACAAAGTTACACTGCTAGAGTGAGAATTGGAATATGCCAAGCAAGATATGTCAAAATCGGTCTATTCCATAAATTCAAGTAGTAACAATGTGTCTAAGGGTAGTATTAAGAGGGAATCAAAAATACCAAAGTATTACAGTTATAAATTCATTTGTAGACTTGATTGATCCACAACTCAAATAGTGATTTCATAAAAGGTAGCCACACCAACATAGGGAAGTTTTAAAGTGAATAACTACTAGGATGACACATAATGGTGTTGCTATTAAATTTTATAAAGGGGAAAAATTGAAGCTAATGGATGACATAGTATCTTTAAAGCCCACGTTATTTCATAATTCACCTTCTCTATATAATATCTAATATATATAGGGATTCTAAATATTGAGAAGATATATGTGAGATTCAAGAATTTATTCACTATTGTATTTTATTCCAAGAGATATCCATCATCAATGAGCACAAGTTAAATCTTGTGGGCTCCATTTGGAAATATAAAAGTTTATCATGAGCTATAATTCCAACTATTCAGGGTTATGAAGATGGTGTAGATTTCATAATTACGGAGAGATTAAAAACAAGTGTGTAGGGAAATCTCATTCTACTTAAGTGCGGGTTCTATTGGATTGCTCGAAATTGTCATTCTTATTCTCATACACAGAAGCTCTGGGATGGATTTGGCGATGTGCCCTTAGGAAAAAACTTAAAAAAGTTTTGGCAGTTCTTCTGGGTTGTATGCCAGTTGCAATTCTCTTAGCATAAGCTACATTATTGTCAAGTGAGGTTGATCTTTCACTATTTTCTATCCTCATCAAAATTATAGGAAAGCAAATGATGCTAGTGTAGGTTGCTTAATTTTTCCCACTAATATACATGTGCATCCATGATACATATTATTCTCTTTTAAGCTTAGAATGTTCACCTTTTATTTATTGGCACCAAAGTAGACAATCTCTAGTATAAGTGTTCTTATGATATGTGAACAATAGTGGCTTGGTATGATCCTCCAATATCATACATTTTTTTGAACACGATTCACCTTGATGAGAATGCAAAAAAACAATTGAAAATAGAATGGGTTTGAAATTGAGTGTTGACAATGCTTGGAATAAGACTAGAAAGGAAGAGAAAAGGTGGAGGTATTGGAAATAGATTATCCAATTAATGCAACTTAAACATTTTTCTAATTGAATATGAAATAAACTAACTTGAATTCTAAAGTATTTCACGAGGGCACATTATCTGCTCTAAGAAAGAATTGAAATTAGATGTGTTCCAAGTATAAACTTACATATAAGGTTCTTGCTTAAGGAGTTATGCGAGGTAGGGAAGTTGGAAAAGGCCAAAAAAGCTTCTCAATTATATTTTACAAAAAATATCCATGGACATTGGAAGAAGAAAGTATCTGAATGGTTGTGATGTTTTCCTCCAAAATCTCTACTCTTGTTAGAATTTCATGCATCTCTTGGTGGTAGCCTCTTCTTTTCTAAGCCATGCGCTAAAGGCATAGCAACACTTGTTTAAAATGCATTGAGAGTTTTAGCTACCAAGTAAGAGTGCCTCAAAACTATTGAATTAGAAGAAAAGCATAAACATCAAATGGAGAGGATGTTTTGAATAATGAATTTGAAAGGTTTTTCATAATAAAAAGACAATTCAAATCTCAAGAAGTAGTTATAAGGGCAAAGGGAAAATATATAAAAGAATATTTTATTTATAAAAAAGGATCTTTTTTCTCCTACGACAAAGAGGGAGTTGAGGGAGAGGTTTTCATTATGTAAATGTCTAGTGGCAATGGGCTACTTTGTTAATATAATCATTGCACAAATATTTTTGGGAGTCTTTGAACTCTTGTATTGTTGAAGATTTTGAAGAAGTATTTAGATCTTTGTGTCTAACATTTTTTCATACCATTTTCTTCAATAATTCTCTATAACTTTGGTTGCGCCTAAGTTTAATATGAAAACTTTGTATTTCTGAGTTGATTGCATATTCTTTGTATGTTTGATGTGTGATCATTACTATTGCACCTTTTGGTAAGGAATTATTGTCATCTCATTGTTATCTTTTGGGGTATGAATTATTAAAGTTTGAGTCACCATTTGTTCCCATTTTTTTTATTTTACCCCCGCTCTTTCACTTAGTTTTCCTCTCCTTTTTTTTTTTAAGCTTAAGTGCCCTTTTGTGTTTTCTTGGTTAAAAACACACAAAAACTCAAATCTCTATCACTTGAGAGAATAGAACCTCTCAAATGTAGAGGAGGATCACTAATTTTCATAGACATTTTTTCATTTGTTGGTACACTTGTTGTTGCCCTTTGGATGAGTAAGATATTATACAATATTTTGTCACAACAATCCATATGGTTATAATATTTTATTTATAATATAACATGATATAATAAAAAATTAATATAATATTATATACTATTTATTGAATACTGTATTTAGATTATGTATATTTATATTATTTATGTTTTTTATATTATTCATACTATTTATATTATTTTAATTATATATTTTTTATTTAATTCATTTATATTATAAACAAACATGCCATGTAGTGACTAGTACTTGCCTTTATAGTATTGTAATTATTGTTTTCTAGATTTGAAAAAAAAAATGTAAATTTTATTAATGTGAATAAAAATAAATGTGTGTTTTGTTAATTACAATGATTCAGTATTATTAATTAGTTATTTGCATGACCTAACCATAACCCCAACTCTAATTCTATCCCTAACCATAACCCTAACTCTAACTCTAGCTCTACCAATAAATTCTAAACCATTATCCTAATCCTAGACCTATCTCTAACCAGGTAACTATGGTCGTAGCACTATCCATAACTATAAACCTAACTTTAATCACTAACTTTAAAATAAATAATATATTTAATAAATGTTATATTACTAATTATTATATATTAAATAAATTTTATAGCTAAAATAAATATAATATATATTAAAAATAATTAAAAGTTAGATTTACATATTGACAATGTTTCTTCTCTTATTATTAATATAAAATTGTTATATATTAAAATGATTATATGTTTTTGATTAAAAAATTAGGGTTAAAGGGCCTTGGCACTATACATTAGAGAGAAATAGGCCTCACAACAAACAAAAAAAATAAACAACAAAGATGGGACAGGCACACGCCAACAGAATAGGCCAAAAGCCCCCCACAAAGCTGCAAACAACACCAACCCAACCACAACAAGCTAAGAAACAACATCCAACAACGGTAACCACCCTAAGGGTGGACCAAATTACCCAACCATGAAACCATTACATACAGGTTTTCATCGGACCTGAAACCCTTGAAAATAGGACCTGAAATCCACACCACTATCAAGACAAGTCTCACAACCAACATAGCAGACCAACATGCCACCCAAAAAACAACATATCAACATTCCATAATAACCACCCCAAGGGTGGACAAGAAAACTCAAACATCAAACCAATACATGCATATTTTAATGGGTCTTGGAACCCAAACCACCAAAATATTAACATATTTAGAAAAGATGAGCCCATTAATGCTTCTTGGGACATCTGACCTGCAACAAACTAGTCGCTCAGAGAACCAAATATTTGAGCCATAAATAAAAGTAATACTGAAGAAGCAGAGAACCCCCATCGTCCAACTTACCTCTCTACCTCTATAAGAGAAGTCACCAAGAGTACCCTATCCACAACAACAAAGACTCCCCAACAATCCCAAACTCCACCTCCATAGGAGTGGCCTCCATCTCAATAGGAGCTACAAAGGAGAAAACTTGCTAAAGAAGTGTGAGCAACCCACTACACTCTTAGAACCCAAGTCCACCTTGACAGTCCAGAGGTCTCCACCTTAAAAGGAGAGGTCTCCACCTCAATAGGAGACACCTTCTGCAAAGTCAATAAGAATGTAAAGACTCCCAAAGAGAGGGAAAACTTAGCAACCGTGGGCAACATAAGCATTTGATCCTTCATGATGAACATAAGATGTAGTCCAACCAAAAATGACATGCACAAAACCTGGGAGCTCACCGCACCCTTGAAGATCATCAACAAACCTTCCTTAAGCAAAGTAATAAGTGAAACCTGGTGGTCCTCAACACCCGCTAGGGCCAGAAGAGTAGAACAACTTACAAGAATACTGCAAAACTTATACCCATAATCATATCATACTTGAAGACTCCCAAGTTTGAAACAAGAATCTTCGAAACAAGGCATAGCCCCCTCCACCACTTGAAGATCTTGCATAGAAAACCCACTATCAACACACAAATAGTGATAGAAAAAAAACCCAGAATCCTTAAAGGCAAGATACCTCCAACAACACCCAATATTCAAAGGGAATACAACCAAGAATTGAAGAGATTGTAAGCCAACCACCAAAAAAATCACACCAGAGACCAAAGTCAGATCCCCAACAATAACTTTGAAATAAAACAACTCCAAAGCCCGTGAGCTGAAGAGCATGAGACCTAGCACAAACAAAGTAGGGCATAACACACATATATCCTAAAAACCATAATGCTTTCCACGTCTATAAAAGAATGGAGAAGTTGTAGAAGCAAAAAACAATCATGGTTAAAGGGCACAAACAAAGTCACTCCACTCATAAAGAGTATGAAAGGGTCAAAATCTCCACACACAAGCCAAGGCATGAGAGAAGACAACAATAGTAAAATCTCCCACCACCCAAATCGCCCAACAAGGACAAGGCTAGGTAGAAAGAACAAAATAAAGGCTATGGTAGGAGAGGGGACTTCCCCTGTTGAAGACATATTCAGGCTAAGAGGTAACAAGGGTCTCACAACCTCCAAACTAATAATAGAATTGACAACACAAGGATAAGAAATTGAAATTAGGGCTAAGACCAAAACAAAGACTCCCCCAAGAAGCAAACATAGGAAGTTAGAGTTCAACTAAATCTCTTCATTTGAATTAAATATTAACAAACCAATGATTATTTAGTAAAGAATTGTAGAGTGACATTACAAATTAATATCGGGAATAAGATTTGGAATAAGTATGTTAGATGAATAAAATTTTGGAGCATTATACCTATTAATCATATTTTAGTGATTTTTATTAGTAATATTGTATTTTTAATTTATTATAATTTTTGAATAGTTCTATCCATAATTTTTACTCTATTCTTAATTCTAATCCTAATCTTAAGAATAATGCTTTTAAGATTATAATATTAATAAAATAGGATTAGAATTAGAATTTAATTAATAATTATAATAATTTTAGCTATTTTAATTTAATTTTTATTCATATTTATTTATGTTTTGAAGTTAATAAAATTTGAAAAAATTTAAAAAAAAAACATTGTCAAATAGTTTAAGATTTAATTTAAATTTTTATTTTAATTGTGTAAAATTAAATACTTAGGAAGATTATCTTTATATGCTAATTTATGGATGTGCTTTAATTAAAGTTTTATTTTATTATTTTAATTGTGTGAATCCAAATCTCTATAAAATATCTAATTGATTTTGTGAGATTTTCTTTAATAAATAATAATAATTACATACATAAAAGAAGCATTCTTAACAAAATGTACAAAAAAAAGTAACATTTATTTATTTTATAAAGATGTAATAAAATGACTTTATAAACCAAAAAATAAAAAAATCATTCTTAAGAAAATGTAAAAAAAATAGTTTACCTTCTTTCCTTACAAATTCACCAATAATACCCCAAATTTCTTAGTCAATTACTTCAAGAGAAATAATTTACATTTTTTTAAGTTAAATATTTAACATGTTCACTTAAAAAAATAAATTATATTTAAAAAACATAAAATTTTAATTTTTAATTGATTCAAAACCAACTTATTATTAACTAGTTAACATTGAAGAACTCTATGAGTTCTATATTTAATTAAAACCTATTGTCATATCATATTCTAAAATCAACTAGCAATCACACCTTGGAGTGCAATGGGTACACCGAAGAGACCTATTGTCATATCCTATTCTAAAATAAACTAACAATCACACCTTGGAGTGCAATGGGTACACCAAGAGCTGTGGAAGGTCAATTAGGAAGTTTTTGGTCTATTTTTTTGCATAAATTTAGAAGATGAATGTCTTTGTGCGAGAGAGAGAGAGAGAGAGAGAGAGAGAGAGAGAGAGAGAGAGAGAGAGATAATATTATAAAATTAACTATAGATTTGATTTTCTATCTCTACATTCTTTACAAATTTAATTATTAACTAAAACAAGTATTATTTATACAATTGTAAAATTATTAAACATAATAAAAATCTTGTTAAAAAACTTAAGAATATAAATATATTATATTGTAAAAAAATTTAAAATATCTAAAATAAATATCTTATAAATTAAGATAAAATTTAAAAACATAATTATGCTACAATAGCCCTTATTTTTCAATAGAATAAAAATAATTATAAATTGAACTATTTCTAATAGCTTTTATTCATTATTGCAATTTGACATTTTAGATATAAATAATTCAAATAATTCTAAATTAAAATCTAAATTAAAAAAATGCAAAGTCAATATATATAAAATCTAATTTTTAACAAAAAATTATAATTTGAAATAAATAAAACTAATAATAAAGTAAGTGTATTAATTAAGTTAGTAAATAATTAAATAGAAATAATACTAAGTTTTAAGTTTATTTATTTTTGATAGATAAGATAAGATTATAAATTAATTTCGAAAATGGTTTTACAAAATTCAAGCCCCAGACTATGGGCTGCAGAGAACACCATTACAACTTCACTTAACCAAACATCCACGAAGACCACACTAGGTCAAAACTAGCCTACCACCAAACGCAGACACCTTCATACCATTAACCCATTAAACTATAAACAAAAACTTACATACAAACTAAGACCCAACCTAGACAAAACACCAATGCCAAAACCACCAGACATTGACCCAACCTCCATAGGTACCAAACATTCTTTTGCGCAAACACCCAAAACTCGTAATTCCAAGCCAATTCAGATACAACAACCAGTCGCAATTTCTTCCTCATAAATTCAGCCCCCACAAAAGCCAACCAACGATGCTCCACCAATGCCATACCGCTTAAATCAAGAAGGAAGGGATAAAACTTTACCAGAGCATCTAGGTCCTCCAAGAGTGCAAGATCAAGAGGGTGAGGGATTCCTTTGTCGAATGAAGCCGCAACCAAAGTCTTCTCTAAACCCACCAGTAGGTCCAACCAAAAGAGCCGCTTCATAATCACCCTGGCGTTTGCCTTAGAAACCCCCACATCCAATAGCTCAACCAAAACATAGGAGGAAATGTTGGAGTCTAGTCGATATCCTTCCACATCCACTATGAAACCCTTACTAGCCACACACTTTCTAGTTGTAAAAGTAAGATAATCTGGATGGCAAATAATTCGACTCAGTTGAAGAGAGGTTACTGGACCAAGGAACGCCATTTGCCTCTTTGAGCTCCTCAGTTAGATAGGAGTATCCATATCGCCAATCTCCAATTCCTTGGCTGAAACCAGCAGAATGAAGCATCCCATACCAAACACAAATACAAGCCACGAATTAGCCAGATGAAAGATGGCAAAATACCAACGCATAAGTGCCTAGGAAATCCAATCCATCACCATAAATGAGTATCTGGGGTGGCGAGCCAAAGGCATGAGGTGAAGCCGGTGACAAGACTTAAGGGGACATCTCAAGTGACAAAAGAGAATGATGACAACACCCACCTGTAGAAGACTCTAGAACTTAACCGTCATCTAAAACACCACACACCAACTCACCCTTTAGCCCACGTCGATCACCGATGGGTCAGCCACACCCACGCATCCTTTGTGGGGTGGTGTCGACCCAACCACCCACAAGTTTTAAGTTGATTAAGTTGTATATATATATATCAAATAAACTCACTATAACTACCAATAAGGAAATGTCAACATTAATAAATATATAATTTTATATATTGTATATAACAATAAATAAATTATTTAATTTAAATAACAAATTTAGCTTCAAAATTATGGTTATTTCATATTATACATAGGAAGTGGTGATGATAATGGGGTACATAATTGGTACTCTCTTTGTCTTTTGAGTTTCTCTCTCTCTCTCTATATATATATATAATTGTCTCCTTATCTTTCTTTCTTTTTCCTCCTCTCTCTCTTGCTAGTTGTGAAGAATAAGTTTTTATATGTTAATATGATTTATACTATATAAAAATATATTAATTATTAATTATAGTAATTTTGTATTTATATTTAATAATTTTTTATTATATTATATGTTAATTATATATTATATCATATTTATATGCTAATTTATTTTATATTATATTAAAATATATTAACTATTTATTATAATAATTTTCTATTTGTATTTAATAGTTTTTATTATAGAATATAATATATAATAATAAGTATAATTATAATATATTTATATTTTTTGAAAACAAAGGGGTAAAAACTTTATTAGAAATCAGAAAAGAGCATTACAATAATAACCAAGGGACCCAGCCCCAGAAAACAAGGCGAAAACCCCACAGCATAAAACAACATCAACTATCCCCATGTATCCTCCTATCCTCCTCCAAGAACCGGTCTAAATCCAGATGCAGCTCAGGGTTAACCTGATCCCAATCCTCAACCTTCCAACCACTATCATGCTCAGAGGCCCATTTGGCCAAGTAGTCGGCAGCACGATTCCACTCCCTCGGGATGTGAACAAAGGATGCCTCCTCCATCCGAGAACTAACCTGAAGAATCTGCTGAACCATCGAAGCCAACTGCCAATTTATATCAGATATCTTTCGCTCATTCAAGAGATTAATCAAAATATGTGAATCAGCTTCACATATAACCTTTCTCCATCCCAAAGCAAGGGCCCTCTCAATAGCATGAAGAATTGCTAGACCCTCCATGAAGTTAACAGTCTTCACCCCCTCATGTATAGAGAATAGAAAAATCACCGAACCAGCTGAGTCCCTGCCAACCCCACCAATTCCAGCAGGCCCAGGATTTCCCCTAGAAGAACCATCAGTATTGATCTTTAAAAATCCATTGGGAGGAGGTAACCACCTTCCAACCCGTTGGACCCTCTTTTTCCCATGCCTACAGTTCCTAGAACTGACAAAAGATGAATGAATTTCTTGAAGACCTAGTCTGGCCACCAACTCAGCATCACCTCTCTCCAAGGGGAAAACCACATCACATTTAGCTAAAACAGACTCCTGCACCATTCCAAGCATACGCATCCAAACTTGCCGACCCACCAACTTCTGATCACGAAAAATTCTGCGGTTCCGCTCCAACCAAATCTGCCAAAGCAGAAAGGTAGGGCCCACGAACCAAACTTCCTGCAAAAAGGAAGCCATAGAAGGAGGTCTTCCCATACTATCCCAGAATTCAACCAAAGAGCACGCATGAATACAGGGAAGCTTCCACACCTCCCACCACCAATGCCAAAGCTGCACAACAAAGGGGCACCGGAAGAACAAATGCGAAGAATCCTCTTCCGCTCCCCCACACAAAACACAAATTGAAGGTCCTTGAAATCCCCGTTTACGAATGTTATCCCAGGTCAAGCACCTATTCCAAGCCAAAGTCCAAACAAAGCAGTTGCATTTAGGCCACGAGAGTTTATTCCACACCCTTTTCCACCAATGAACCTCTGCCCCAGTTAGCTTCTGAGCCAATAACACCTGATAACCAGAAGCAACAGAGTAAACCCCCTTAGGATTATGGGTCCAAGCAAGAATATCTTCTTCCAGAAGAGAACTACAACTCCTACTATGAAGAATCTTGTGAAGCTCAACACTTTCTTCCGCAAGTCCCAAATCTGGCCACTCTGTGGGATCCTTCCAATGAGCTACCTCCAACTGACCAAAAGAAGCAACAGACTTGAAGTCACTCACCCTAGCCCAGCCAGCCTCGAGAAATCTTTGGCACAAAGGAAGTAGATTGGGGAACTGAGAAGTAAGTGGAGGGAATCCATCCCAAGAATCCGACCAGAAGAGAGCTTCAGTTCCCCATCTACAGATCCAAAATAAACCTTCCTTAATAAGCTTTGCACCCTTCTGAAGAGTATTCCAAATCACTGAACCTTTCCCCTCAAGAGGGTAACGAGGAAGATCCTGCCGTGGAATCCCCGGGAAATACTTATGAGATAATATCCTGGCCCACGGTTGATCCTGTTCCACACACCATCTCCAAAATAGCTTAGCAGCCACAGCCACTCCAGATAACGCAGACTGTCGAAGACCAAGACCACCAAATTGCTTTGGGCTGCACACAACATCCCACCTGACCAGGCTCCACTTGGAAGATGCCAAACTTCCCGCCCATAAGAACTACCTTTCAAGAGAATCCAACTCCCTCAGAAAACCCATCGGAGCCACCTGAAGCATACATCTGTAGGTAGGGAAAGCCTGCACCACCGACTTGAGAAGCTGAATCCGCCCCGCAAAAGACAACCATCTGTGGGTCCAATGATTAACTTTTGCATGGAGCTTATCAATAATATTCTGCCAAGAACCCTTGGGAAGATGGCGAATAGAAATTGGGAAACCCAGATACATCAAAGGGAGAACCCCTATCTGAAACCTCAAGATATTAGCAATTCTTCTCTGTATGGGGGTCGGCGTATTGAAGAAGAATATGGAAGACTTCTCCTCATTAATCAATTGTCCTGAAGCAACAAGATATATGTCCAACACCTGCCTCAAGTTAGTAGCTTCCCTAACAGTAGCCATCCCCATCAGGGCAGTATCATCAACAAACTGCAAATGAGATTGCGGAGGCAAGTCTCCACCCCATCGCCAACCCTTAATGATGCCAAGCTCCACCCTTCTTTTCAACAAACATCCAAGACTTTCCATAAGAAGTAGAAAAAGATACGGAGAAAGAGGATCCCCTTGGCGCAAACCCCTTGAGGCACCAAAAAGTTTAGAATGATCTCCATTTATCAAAACTGAGAAGGAAACAGACGTGACACAACTCATGACCCATTGGATCCACTCCTCACCAAAACCAAAAGAAACAAGGATCTTTTGCAAAAAAGACCATCTAACCCTGCCATAAGCCTTAGCCATATCCAGCTTAATGAACATAGCCTTCTTGTGGGAGTTGTCCATGGAGTGGATGGTCTCCGTAGCAATGACAACCCCATCAAGAATCTGCCGACCTACCACAAATCCACTTTGTTCCTCCGAAATCAACACTTTAAGCCACTTCTTCAGTCTCTCAGCCAATAACTTTGAGATGATTTTATAAGCCACATTGCAAAGAGAGATAGGCCAGAACTGAGATAACCTATCAGCCCCTTCACACTTGGGTATGAGAGCAAGGAAGGTGGAGTTCAGAGCACGAAGCATCTGTTTATTCCTTTGGGACTCAAGGACAACAGCTAGAAGATCCAACTTTATGATATCCCAGAATTCCTAAAAAAATTCAATCGGGAAACCATCGGGACCAGGAGCTTTACCCTTCTTCATCTGAAACACAATCCCCTCCAGCTCATCAAGAGAGATATCTTTCATCAAATTCTCATTCGCCTCCCTGGAGACCAACTGAGGAATACAAGAAAGAACCTGTGCTTCCTCAACAGAGCCCCCTTGTGAATCCTCCCTAAATAAAGTAGCAAAATACTGAGATGCCTCAGCAGAGATTTCTTGAAACGAGGCAAGACGCTCACCCCTATCATTCACCAGAAAAGGAATGGAATTACCATGCCTCCTATCCTTCACAGAATTGAAGAAGAAGGCGGTGTTTTTATCACCTTCCTGTAACCATTCAACCCAGGCCTTTTGCTTCCAATAGATTTCTTCCCGCAATTCAAATTCCTCAACCACTTTCAAAGTCTTAGCCTCCTCCCTTAGAAGATCCTCAGAGGCCCCATTCTCACGAATCAACCGCATAATATTATTCAACTCCTCTTGGGCAGCAACCTTAGCATGAAAGATATTACCAAAACATTGCTGATTCCACCTTTTAAGCTGATATTTGACAAACTGAAGAAGCTTGGAGAATGTGTACATTGCTGTACCAAAAGTTGGTCTACCAATCCGCCACCACTCAGCCACATGTTCATGAAGAGTAGGATCCCGTAACCACATAAGCTAGAACTTGAATGAGGGAGAACGAGGCCCCCAAGCAGAGATAATACTAAGCTTAATAGGCCAATGATCAGAACCACTCCAATCAAGAATTTCAGATCGAGTGGACCATAAGTCTCCAACCCAATAATAGGAAACCAAGAATCGATCTAGCCTCTCAACAACACAACTCTCACCAATTCTCCTATTATTCCAAGTGAAGCGACCATTACTTGGCAGAACATCAATAAGATTTAATTCATAAATGCTATCTTTGAATAATAGAGCAGAAGGCTCCAACCTAGGAATTCCACCTCTTTTCTTAGACAACTCCACAATAGCATTAAAATCGCCAGCCATAACCCACGGATGGTAAGGAGCTAAGCTACGAACAAAATGAAGATGGGACCATAGAAGTTGTTTACCCAGAAACTCAACAGGAGCATACACATTAGAGAGGAGAATACACTCACCAGTCTCATACCAAGAGGCGACTAGGGATATAGAGGATCTAGAGGACATCCACTAGAGAGGGAAAATCTTCTGAGGGTTCCAAAAGCAAGCCACCCCTCTGGAAGCACCAAGATCCCCCACACACTGGCATTCACCATATTTCCACAACTTAGGAGCCATGGCCAACATATTATCTACAGATAATTTAGTCTCCTAAAGAAAAAGAACATCCGGAGAATGATTCCTAACCAAATCACGAACATCTTTTTGTTGAGGGCCACTGTTCAAGCCCCTTACATTCCATGAGAGAACAATCATTTCTGGGGGCATGAAAAATGTGAATCCAGAGTCTCGACTGACCCTGGCTCCACCAAAGTTTCCCCAGTTAATTTAATCTTCTCCATATCCTTTTTCCTTCCTAGCTTGGAAGTCCTATCACCAACCCCTTTCTTCAATTCATTTTGCTGAATACCGAAATGAGAGGAGGCCAAAGAGCTCTTCCCCACATCCTTGCCTCCTTTCAGGGGCAATGGGGAACCACCTCCACCACTCTTCGAAGCTCCAATAGAAGATTCTTGTTCAGTCTGGACAATCAATTGTTGATCTGTATCCATCTGCCCAACCCCAATCTCCTGCACAACCTGCATGGCCTCCAATGGTGGCCCATCCTGTCCTGTACCCAAAGTTCCCTGATCCAAGTTCAACAACCCTGGATTCACTTCCTCCTGGCTGAGATCATCCAGCACCTCAAACCTATTAAAAGTTTCATCATCCTGCCTCTCCCTCAAGGTCCGCTTCTGGCCCCGATTCCTATTGCGAGCCTTAACAGGGACATAACCATCATCTCCATTACCATCACCCGGAATAGGCTCCTTACCATTATCAGTCCTAGGAGGATTACGAGAAGGCTGAGAAGGTTGGGGCACCATAGGCTTAGCCCTAGGGCACCTACACTGCAAGTGACCATATTCATGACAAAGACGACACCGAAAAGGTAGGGTTTCGTAATCTAGCTGTTGAACCCAAGTATATGATCCAGCACTCACTTCAACAGAATCTGGTAGTGGCTTGCTTAAATCAATTTCTACATAGATACGAGCAAAAGTCATTACCTTTTTATACTGCGTCTGTTGTGAAGACCCAATAGGTTTACCGAGCATTGAAGCCACCAAATGCAACACATCATCCTGCCAACACTCAACTGGAAACCACGGCAACCGAACCCAAACTAGAATCCGACTCGGTAATGCCTCAGTCGGGTTGAAGCCAGCATGCCATGGCTTGATAAACAAACCCACCTGGTTATAAAAATAGGGGCCACCCTCGAAGACCTTATTCCGATCTGCCATGCAATCAAAAGAGACCCTAAAAAAGTTGTTCGCAAGGAGCCTAATCTCCATCTCCCCCTCCGGCATCCAAGTCCGTTGAGCCCAGGATTCCAAAAAATGCAGCGAGACTCTCAAACCCATGAACTTGTAATAAAAAGAGTGCCTTGAATAGTATTCAATATCATCTGCAAGCATTTCCATCGGGATAATCAGCTTCGATCGCTCTTTGCATCTTTCCAAACACCCATTAATCTTCGTAATTCGGGAACCATTAACCGATCCTAGATCATTCATCTCCATCTCTGAAGAAAACAGCGTATTATCAAAAACATTCACTCCATGCGCCAAAGGCTTCGAACCAAATGCTGAACGGAAATCCAATTTGGGGCTAACCCCAGATGTTTCCCCACCCGGCATAGCAAAAAACCAGATCCCCAGCAGGCATGCAAACCCCCAGGACACTTTAGCAAGAAATGGAAAAAAGAAAAGACCCCAAGGGCAGGATCAAAACCCTTCCACCCACAAGCCACCCAAACAGTAGCAAGAAGGCCTCTAGAAAAGAAAAAAAACCCCACCACCACAGCCCCGATAGCTTCAAAAAACCCCCCCCACAACGCAGAAGCGAGCAATAAAGAACGAAGCAAGTACTCCGTCACTCTAGTTCTACGCAGAGCACACAAACGCCATCAACTGTGTCATTTATAATGAAAATATTAATATATTTATATATAATAATAAATATAATTATAATATTTTAAAAAAATAAGTTCTACACATATATTTTATCAATTTATATATTGTACTATCTAATACATAATATAAATATAAATATAAATATGATAAATAATATCTAAATATTATAATATAATATATGTATTATATAACATA
>VDFB02058242.1:36469628-36486506 GCA_007258455.2 Sequoia sempervirens
TATTAATATTAAATATTATAAAATACAACGGGAAAAAGAAATAAATATATATTTAATAGAGGGGGTTTTGACTGAACATGTTTATCATGTTCGACCGAACCCCCTTTAAATCCATTTTTTTTATTATATGTAAAAGGTGTTCAGTCGAACATTCCTTCGGTCGAACTCCTATTCGACCAAACATTTGAATTTTATTCGACCGAGCAATTGTTTGACCGAATCCCCCTATTTTCACCTCCACCCTCTCAGGCACCAAAATTGCTCAGAATTTTGCACTTTGAAGCTCGATTTGAGAATGAAAATGGAGGAGATTTCAAAAACCCAATTGGTATCAAGTTTCCCTCAAAACAGGCTATCCAACAAATATAATTTTAATATGTTTTGATTTTATTATCTTTTTTTTTTTTTAAGTTTGATTAAATATAGGTTTTTCACCGAAAACGAAACTATCTGTTCTGCACATGTGAGAAAATAGAAAATTATCAATTTTTTTTTTTGAAAAATATGAGTGCACCAGATATTGGAGTCTTTGATCCAACAAAATAAAATAAAATTTGATACATACAGTAAAATTTATGCATTATACTGTTGCGTTATGTCTGAATTGTAATTGGTTTGACTTTCAAACTTGATTAAAGAAAAAATATTCAATAAAAAAATATCTAACCAAGTGGAAGCACTAGATATTGGAGTTACAAATAAAAATTCAAAATAATTATAATTTTATCCTTCAAGGAAAAAAATTTATGCTGTATAAAGTGCACCACTTTTAAAAATGTTGTTTTTTGAAAAAAACCAGCTGTGGGAGATGGAAAAAGAGTGCAATCTGATTCCAAAAATTTTGAAAAAAATATTTTAGAATCCACATAAAATGTGACTAGACTCTAGTTTGCATCATCTTCAAATTCCTCATGGTTTAACCTCTATAGGTGCCTGAATGTGAAGATTTAGTTAAAAAAAAAATTCAGTGTCCAGTTTGCCCAAAAATTGTAAACCACTATTTTTGGGATCACCCGAGTGTGAGAGAGAGACCTAAAAGAGGGAGAGGGGGTGGAAGGGAGAGACTTGAGAGAGAGAGAGAGTTATCTAGTTTATGTAGGTAGGGTGCATGAGGGAGAGACATGAGAGAGAGGGGGGGTGCGAGAGAGATAATGAGAGAGAGGGGGGTGGGAGCGAGATAATGAGAGAGAGGGAGACATAGGGAGTAGAAGAGAGAGGGAGTGGGAGATAGAGGGTGTTGGATAGGAAAAATGAGAGGGGGGATGAATCAGTTATCACAAATTATAACCTTCAATTCAATTATAAGAACTAATACATAAACTACTTAAATGATTAATCATCAAATGCCAATGCAAAAAATTAAATCTAATGCACAAACACAATAACACCATATTTACATGGAAAGCGAAATGAGGGAAAAACCACAGTGAGGATTAAGTCACACTATAGAGAATATCAAAACCAATTACAAAAAGGCTCACTACTTGAGATAAGGCTCATTGCCTACAATAAGGACTCACTGTCCAATAGAGGTACAACCCAGAGGACTCACTGCCATAAAGATACAAAGAAGACAAAGAAGACTTGTTACAGAGAGAAAATCCCAATGCAACAAAGGATTCCACCATAATCACTGATTAACTTGCATGAATGATAAAGTTTTCCTTCTACTCATTGCATCCGAAAACTCAACATTAAGCTTCACAATGATCTACAACACACATAACTCACACACACTTTCTGAATAGCATCAAAGTTGAGTCCGCTCTTTCACTTATCTTCCTTCTTTTCTCTTGTACATTTTTCATTGCTAGCTCATCCTGTATTTATACTATCTCCAACCTTGAAATGATACAAAGTCGGCCATCCAACTTCAAATTCAAATTAGGTTGGCACCAAAACATCCTAGCGTGAAATTAGAATGAGGGTGACCAAAACACACACTTCACCGAACCCAAAATAGATCCAACATGCTTCATCAAGTTCAAAGATAGTGCTTAACACACGATCAACCAAACCAGTGTAAAAAACATAAAACAATTAAGTCTGAAACTTCTAGAAACCAAAAATATCTTCAATGCAATTAGAACATCTCATCGTTAGAACCGCAAGTCAAAAGAATTCATCAAAGAGAAATTCAGACCAGCAACATGTCCCCTGAACCTCAACCAAAACATAGAAATCCATAGTTCACAACTGGTGAACACAACTCAAACTTTACGAAAAACCAATAGCCAATAATTTGGATATAGCAGCATTCAACAACCATGACTAACATATCTGAACCACACAACCATAGGGACAAGTATCAAATCATCATCCTAAATACTTGTAAACTTCCTTTAATACAATTTTCTCAATATCCTCAACATATACAACCCACACCAACTAGTAGATAACCAATTTACCAATTGACATCAATGGCAACACTTTCACTCATTTTTCCATTCTTGCAACAATCTCCCCCTTTTTCATTGATGGAAACACATGATGTGAAAAACCATCAAATAAACCATACTAGTTCTCAATATTTTTCTTTTTACTTCTCCCCCTTAGGATATTATCTTCCTCATTACCTTCTTTCTCTCATTAGCTTTCTCTCCTTTTCACATGTTTTCTCTCCCCCTTTGACATCAATTTCAAAGGAAAAAAAATGTTCATTGAATCTTCCTTTGACATGAAAATAGAATACTCATAATGACAACACTTGAAAGTACCTGCTCCCCCTGAGAGGTAGCCACCAAAACATTAGTCCAAAAAGATAGAACCATGAACCCACCGAACTGATGCATCTCCAAATGCATCTTAGTTTATGAAATGAGGGGAAATAGCCCCTAACTTCTCCTGGAGATACTCAAAAGTATCTTTAGGAAGAGCCTTTGTAAATATATTTGCAATCTGATCTTTTGTCAGAACATACTCAAGCTTGACTTCATTCTCCATGACCTTCTCTCTCAAGAAATGATATCTAATAGATATATGCTTTGTTCTCAAGTGCATCGTAGGATTCTTTGAAATGTTAATTGCACTTGTATTAAAAGAGAAGATAGAAATGTGATCATCATGTAGCACTGTGATGACTTTTAATGTCTGTTTCATTCATAGAACTTGTGTACAACAAGATGTAGAAACAATATACTCAGCTTCAATAGTAGACAAAAGGATTGAATCTTGCTTCTTACTCAGCCATGCCACCAACCTACATCCAAGAAAGAATGCACCACCACTTGTACTCTTTCTATCATCTATACATTCAACCCAATCTGCATCTGTATAAGCACTAAGTGTAAAGTTAATATCTTTAGGATACCATAATCCATAATTTGGAGTGCCATTCAAATATCTGAATATTCTTTTAACTGCAACAACATGTGTTTCCTTTGGATCTTCTTGAAATCTAGCTACAAGACAGACTGCATGCATAATATATGGTCTAGTAGTAGTCAAATGCAGTAGTCCACCAATCATAGATCTATACTTGCTCTAATCAGCCTTAGGTGAATCATCATCTTTACCCAACTTGCAACCAGTCACCATACGAGTACTTACCAATTTAGAACCATCCAATGTCCCAAATTTCTTCAACATCTCTCTCACATACTTAGATTGTGAAATAAATTTTTCTTTCTCTATTTGATTAATTTGTATCCCAAGAAAGAAATTCATCTCCCCAAACATAGAAATTTCAAATTCTTTTTGCATCTCTTTTGCAAACATCTTGCATATCTTTTCATTTCCTCCAAAGATAATTTCATAGACATATACAACTACAATAAATATTTTGTCATTTTCAATCTTAAAGTACAAATTACTATCTATCGTACCTTTGTTAAATCCTTGCTAAATCATATGCTTGTCTAACCTTACATACCAGGCTCTAGTAGCTTGCTTCAATCCATATAATTTTTTTTTCAATCTGCACACCATATCCAGTTGATTTGTTGACTGAAACCCTTTCGGTTGTTCCATGTAGACTTCTTTTGGCTCACCATTCAAAAATGCTGACTTGACATCCATTTGATAGACTTTGAAATATTTATAAGCAGCTAATGCCAAGAACATCCTTATAGCTTCCATTCTTGCTACTGGGAAAAATGCCTCTTGAAAATATATGCCTTCTACTTGTGAGTAGCCTTTACATACAAGCCTTACTTTATTTTTGACAACTTCTCCATTTTCATTCAACTTATTTCTGAATACCCATTTCGATCCAATAATATTTTTGTCTGCCGGTCTTGGGACCAGTTCCCAAGTCCGATTCTTCTCAATCCAAAAAATTTCTTCTTTCATTGCTTCCTTCCAATGTTCATCTTTACAGGATTCACTTACTGTCTTCGGCTCAATCTCAGAGAATAGACACAAGTTTACTTCAGCAACAACTTTGCTTCTGGTTAATACACCTTTTGTCTTGTCTCCAATAATATGATTTTCTGAATGATTCCTGTGTATATATTTTAGTGTCCTAAGGGACATCACTAGAGCATCTTCTCTTTCATTCTGTTCATTCTACTTTTCCCGCTCATTTTTATCTCGTTCTTCCACAATTTCTTCTATTCTCGCACAATCATG
The DNA here is from genome assembly GCA_007258455.2 of Sequoia sempervirens. Classification (NCBI taxonomy): domain Eukaryota; kingdom Viridiplantae; phylum Streptophyta; class Pinopsida; order Cupressales; family Cupressaceae; genus Sequoia; species Sequoia sempervirens. The sequence goes on from VDFB02058242.1 coordinate 36,474,198, forward strand.
TTCATCAGACACATCCATCAATATCAATAGAATTCTTCATTGTTTCATCAACCTTCAAATTTGAGCTCTCTACAATATTTCTCAATCTTTTATTCAAACATTTGTATGCCTTTCTTTTGGTAGAGTATCCAAGAAATATTCCTTCATCACTTCTTGCATCAAACTTTCCCAAAGTTTCTTCAATTCTTTTGATATAGCATTTGCTTCTGAATACCTTGCAATATTTAACTATAGGAATTCTTCCATGCGATAGCTGATAGGGAGTCTTTGTATTGTTTGCTCTTTATTGAACTCGATTGAATACATATACAATAGTATGAATAGCTTCTTTCAAATAAACTTATGGTAATTCGACTTCAGTGTTCATTGACCTAGTAGTCTTGAACTGTTCTATTTTTCCTTTCAATAACTCCATTCTACTGAGAAGTTCTCAGGGTAGATAACCGTTTTTTTATTCCATGCACCTCACAAAACATATTGAACTCATGGGAGGTGAATTCTCCACCTTTGTCGGATCTTAAGCATTTTATCTTCAAATTCACTTCATTTTCAACCATAGCCTTGAATGCCTTAAATCTATCTAATGCATCTGATTTCTCCCTAAGAAATGTAACCCATGTATATCTAGAATAATCATCAATTAAAAACATAAAGTACCTTTCACCAAGTAGACTTCACACTCTCACAGGACCACAGAGATCTGTATGAACCAAATCCAATAATCCAGTAGTAGATTGTTCTCTTGATATGTAATGACTTCTTGCTTGCTTCCCAAGCTGAAAAATTCCTGCAAATAGTATTGACAGGCTTTGTAATTCTTGGTAAATCTCTCACAGCCTAAAAAAAACTAATCCTTTCCAAGTTATCAAAATTCATGTCACACATTCTCTGATACCATAACCGGTTGTCATCTATCTGAGTGATAAAGCATCTTCCATCTACACCCTTAAGCTGATAAATATTCCCTTCAAATTTCTTTCCTATAGCAATCAATGTTCCAGATCCTTTTCAGATCTCACATTTCTCATCCTTAAACACAAGATCATATCCTTTTCTTCACATTTGACCAATGCTCAACAAATTATGCCTTAAACCCTTAACATAGTAAACATCGTCAATATGATGCTTGCCATAAAAAATTACTGAACCTATCCCATAGATTTTAACACTAGTATCATCTCCAAACATAACCATACCTCCATTGTATTTCTCAAGCTTTACAAAATTACTCTTATCACCAGTCATGTGATGTGAGCAACCACTATTAACTATCCAAAAAATATTTTCTTGCTTAGCATGTAGGGCAGAGATAACCATACCTTCATTTTTCTCCTTCTCCTTCTCCGAAGGACTTTCCTCTACCTATTTTTCTGAATTAGTAAAAGTAGGTTCATCCTTAATTTCCAAGAACAAGCATTCATTGTCATTTGGATCTTCATATTCTGAATCTTCATCTGAAATACTAGCATTCTCATTTACATAGTAAGCTCTGTTAATTTTCTTTCCTTTCTTTTCTTTCTCATATCTTTGTTTATTCCTTTGAGCTCTTTTCAGACACTTTGCAACATAGTGACCTATTTCTCCACAACTAAAGCACTTAAAGGGAAACTTACCTTCATACTTACCGAAGCCTTTTCTCATTCTTCTTACAAAGCTAGCCTCTATTTAATCAAAGTTTTCTTCATCCGAATTTTCAATTTTTGTAGCTTTAAAACCAATCTTTGTTTTGCCTCCATTTCTTAGGCTCAGATTCCTCATCTCATAAGATGTCAAAAATCCTAACAACAAATCCTTAGTTTAGGTATTATAATATATAGTCTTCTCAATAGCACTCACCTTTTCACTATAAGCATTAGGAAGGGTTAAGAGAATCTTCTTTATAATCCCAGTTTCATCTACAATAGCACCAAGAGATTGCATTCCAACCATTACCTCATCCAATCTCTGTACATAAGCTTTGACATTTTCATCTTCAAACATATGTATAAGATCAAACTATGTTTCCAAATTATACAATTCACCTCTTTAACTCTTTCATCACCATCATGCACTCTTTTTAAAGCATCCCAAACCTCCTTAGCCGTCTTCAAGTTTTGAACCTTAATCAACTCGAAATGTACCAGACTATTCTTCAAGATGAACTTTGCCTTATTCTTCGCTTCATGTGCTCTAATTTCTTCAGGTGTACTTGAACCATTAGCAGGAGGAGTGTAAGGATTCTTGTAAGCTTTCTCCACATCATATCTGCAATATTCTAGGTATTCTTCCATCAATACATTCCAGATACCATAATTAGTTCCATCAAACCTCAGATAATCAAAGATCATTTTGCTAGCCATCCCGGACCTTCCTCAAGCGGTTAAGATCTTCACCAAGGAACGAAGCTCTGATTCCAATTTTTGGATAGGACAATTGAGAGGGGGGGTGAATTAGTTGTCATAGATTATAACCTTCAATTCAATTACCAAAAATAATACATAAACTTCTTAAATGATTAATCATCAAATGCCAATGTAGAAACTTAAATCCAATGCACAAATGATTAATCATCAAATGCCAATGTAGAAAATTAAATCCAATGCACAAACACAATAACACTAGATTTACATGGAAAACCCAATGAGGAAAAAACCACGGTGAGGATTAACTCACACTATAGAGAATATAAAAACTGATTAAAAAAAGGCTCACTGCCTGAGATAAGGCTCACTACCTACAATAAGGACTCACTATCCAATAGGGCTACAACTTGGAGGGCTCACTACCACAGTGATACAAAGAAGAAAAAGAAGACTTGTTACAGAGAGATAACAATCCTAATGAAACAAAGGATTCCACCACAATCACTGATCAAATTGCATGAATGATAGAGTTCACCTTTTGCTCACTGCATCCATAAACTTAGCATTAAGATTCGCACTGATCTACCACACACATAACTCACACACACTTTCTGAATAGCATCAAAGTCGTGTCTTCTCTTTCACTTATCTTCCTTCTTTTCTCTTGTACATTTTTCATTGCTAGCTCATCTTATATTTATACTATCTCCAACCTTGAATAGATATGTAAAGTTAGCCATCCAACCTAAAATTCAAATTAGGTCAATGCCAAAACATCCTAGGGTGGAATTAGAATGAGTGCGACCCAAAAAAATACTTCATCGAGAATCAAAATAGATCCAACACGCTTCATCAACTTTGAAGATAGTTCTTAACACACGATTTTCCAAACCAGTGTAAAACACATAAAATAATTAAGCCCAAAACTTCCAGAAACCAAAAACATCTTCAATGCAATCAGAACATCTTATCTCTAGAACCACAAGTCAAAATAATTTATCAAAGAGAAATTCAAACCAACAACATTTTTCTCGGACCTCAACCAAAATACAAAAAACCGTAGTTCACAACTGGTGAACACAACTCAAACTTCATGAAAAACCAATAGCCAATAATTTGGATATAGCAACCTTCAACATCCATGACTAACATATCTAAACTGCACAACCATAGGGACAAGCACTAGATCATCATCCTGAATACTTGTAAACTTCCTTTAATACATTTTTCTCAATATCCTCGACATATACAACCAACAACTAGTAGATAACTAGTTGACCAGTTGACATCAATGACAACACTTTCATTCCCTTTTCCATTCTTGCAATAGTCTCCCCCTTTGTCATTGATGGAAACACATGATGTGAAAAACCATCAACTTAGACACCATACTAGTTTTCAAGGTTTTTCTTTTTGCTTCTCCTCCTCAGGAGATTATCTTCCTTATTACCTGCTTTCTCTCATTAGCTTTCTCTCCTCTTCACATGCTTTCTCTCCCCCTTTGACATCAATGGAGTAGGAAAAAAAAAGATATGTTCATTGAATCTTCCTTTTCTATGACAACAAAATACTCATAATGACAACACTTGAAAGTACCTACTCCCCCTGAGAGGTAGCCACCAAAACATCAGTCCAAAAAGTTAGAACCATGAATCCACCAGATTGATGCATCTCTGAATGCATCTTAGTTTATGAAAGGAGAGGCAATAACCCCTAACTTCTATTACACTTGTATTATCACAGAAGATAGAAATGGGATAATCATAAAACACTGTGATATCTTTCAATGTATGTTTCATCCATAGAACTTGTGTACAAAAAGATGCAACAACAATATAATCAATTGCAATAGTAGACAAAGATTGAATTTTTCTTCTTACTCAGCCATGCCACCAACCTACATCCAAGAAAGAATGCACCACCACTTGTACTCTTTCTATCATCTATACTTTTGGCCCAATCTACATCTATGTAAGCACTAAGTGTAAAGTTAGTATCTTTAGGATACCATAATCCATAATTCAAAGTACCATTCAAATATTTGAATATTCCTTTAATTGCAAGAAAATGTGTTTCCTTCGAATCTTCTTAAAATCTAGCTACAAGATAGATCACATGCATAATATCTAGTCTAGTAGCAGTCAAATATAGTAGTCCGCCAATCATAGATCTATAGTTGCTCTGATCAGCCTTAGGTGAATCATCATATTTACCCAACTTGCAACCAATCACCATAGGGGTACTTAAAGGTTTGGAACCATCCATCCCAAAATTCTTCAACATCTCTCTCACATACTTAGATTGTGAAATGAAAATTCCTTTCTCTGTTTGATTAATTTGTAGCCCAAGAAAGAAATTCACCTCCCCAAACATAGAAATTTCAAATTCTTTCTGCATCTCTTCCAAAAACATCTTGCACATCTTTTCATTTCCTCCAAAGATAATGTCATCAACACATACAACTACAATCAATATTTTGTCATTTTCAATCTTAAAGTACAAATTATTGTCTGTCATACCTTTGTTAAATCCTTGTTGAATCAGATACTTGTCTAACCTTGCATACCAAGCTCTTTGAGCTTGCTTCAATCCATATAAAAATTTCTTCAATCTGGACACCATATCTGGTTGAGCTGTTGACTGAAATCCTCCTAGTTGTTCCATGTACACTTCTTCTAGCTCACCATTCAAAAATGTTGACTTGACATCAATCTAATAGACTTTGAAATCTTTATAAATAGCTAATGCCAAGAACATCTTATCACTTCCATTCTTGCTACCGGGGAAAATGGCTCCTGAAAATATATGCCTTCTACTTGTGAGTAGCCTTTACACACAAGCCTTGATTTGTTTCTGACAACTTCTCCATTTTCATTCAACTTATTTCTGAATACCCATTTCGATCCAATAATATTTTTTTTGCCGGTCTTGGGACAAATTCCCAAGTTTGATTCTTCTCAATCTACAACAGTTCTTCTTTCATTGCTTCCTTCCAATGCTCATCCTTATAGGCTTCACTTACTGTCTTCGACTCAATCTCAAAGAATAAACACAATTTTACTTCAACAACAACTTTGCTTCTAGTTAACACACATTTTGTTCTATCTCCAATAATCCGATTTTATGAGATTCCTCTGTAGATAAATTTCGGTGTCCTAGGGGACATCATCAGAGCATATTCTCTTTCATTCTATTCATTTTTCTTTTCGTGGTCATATTTATCTCATTCTTCCACAATTTCTTCTATTCTTGCACAATCATGTTCATCAGACACATATCCATCAATATAAATAGAATTCTTCACTATTTCATCAAAGTTCACATTTGAGATCTCTACAATCTTTCTCGATCTTTTATACAAACATATGTATGCCTTGATTTTGGTAGAGTATCCAAGAAATATTCCTTCATCACTTCTTGCATCAAACTTTCCCAAAGTTACTTCATCTCTTCTAATATAGCATTTTCTTCTGAATACCTTGAAATATTTAACTGTAGGAATTCTTCCATACCATAGCTCATAGGGAGTCTTTGTACTGTTTTCTCTTGCTTGAACTCAATTGAATACATATACAACAATATGAATAGCTTCTTTCCAATAAAATTCTGGTAATCTGACTTCAGTGATAATTGACCTAGAAACTTCTTGAACTGTTCTATTTTTCCTTTCAACTGTTAATATAATTAATTAATCAATTATTACACTAGCATAAGTTAACTTAGGTCATAAATAATTTAGTCCTAGGTTGCATCATTTAATAAATGGGATAATATTCCCTTCCTAGTTTATGGGATAAGATTCCTTCTAAAAATTATCTCATCATTTAATAATCATCTAGATAGGATTCACATGTTGTCACATGTTGTTAGATCAAGACACATGGCAACATCTCATGCATATTAGGTTTTATTTCTTGCCTATATAATTAGGCATCTTGTTCATTTGTAAAATATCATTTTTCATCATATCAATAGAATCTTTAATTAGCATTCCATTGTTGCAACACTTCTCTTTGTGGTTGATTATTTTTCATGGCTAAAGTCCTTCATTGAAGATTTCAGAGCTTCAGGGGCTGTGCATCCATAATCCCAACATGGTATCATAGCTAGTCCATTGAAACATCAACCCTTGATCCAGGAAGTTAGAGTGCAAGATTCTTGCAGGCTTGGAGTTTTTATGTTGCAGGCTAGTTGGTTCTACTCGGGAGCCAAGCTGATTTTTGGTGCAGATCAGGCTCTCTCCGACCTCTCCATTGTGTCCAGAAGGCCTCAAAACCCATAGATCGCCTATTCATTTGTCAAAATCAGAGTAGTTTCATCTAGGATCCAGTTGAGGTATTATCTAGGGTTTGCAATTTTTGTACTATCTGTACAATTTTGTAGAAAAAAAATCCCCCTTTCAGTCCTCCATCAAGGCAATTTTTTTTTAGAAAAATCAAAAAAATTATTGGCTATTTTTTCTAATGTTGGCAGAAAAATCAAACTCTCTGTGGGCAACTGGTATTTAAATTGTATAGTCGGCATAATTTTTTTTTGTAGGCTATAGTCTAAATTTTTCTCCATCGGCATTCAAATTTCAGTGTTTTATTTTATTTTTTTGAATTGCAATTTATTGCAATATTCAAAAATTCTCCGTCGGCATTTACCGACCACCGTAAATCTATCGGCTCCATCCTCTGTGTCATCTCGGCGTCACCTGCCGGCCGACCCCCGCCGGGCTCTCCATCTACTGTCGGCTTCTTCCCGTCGACGACTTCCCAGCGGCCGCTTCCTCTGCACCGTCGAAGTTTGTAGACCTCCCACCGACATCTCAGCCCTGGCTCGTGGTTCTCTTGGCGAACAAGGGCTCCGCTAACCCCGTCTAACACCTCCCGACCGCGCCACTGACATGCCACCGCTCTTGCCACTGGACAACCTCTCCGCTGCCACCATATTTGGTGGCAGGTTTTTAAAACTATCTGCTTGCCTCGCAATCTTATCAACGACCGGGGCCAAATTTTTTTTCCCTAGGGTGCTATGTTTTTGCACCTATTTAGCCAGTTCAAATCCAATCAGGCATAAATCTTCCGGAGGTCGTATCTTCCACCTACGATATCAAAAATTCACAAACGATATATCATTGGAAAGCTCTTGGAATCTACTTTTCAGTGGTGCACTCTGTTTTTCAAGATTCTACTATCATCAAATATTCAAGACAACTAAAGTCAACCCTCCATTTTGGACTTAGAAGTGCATATCTTCGCATCAGATTGTCAGTTTTTGGTGATTCCAGCGGCACTCGAGAGATATTTCAGTTTTTTTTTCATCAGTCCACTCACCTTCTTTGTTTTCAACTCCAGTTATCTTTTATTAGTTTTTTGCAATTTGGTGCATTTTCTTGATTCCTGAGACATCCTGAAGCTTGAAGAAGAATTTCTTGATCTTCAGAGGCATATTCTCAATTGCATATCTATTTGGAAGTCTTTATTTTCTATTGAAGGTCAGTGTCTTTGATTTTTGTGGAGAAATTTCATTATGGGGCTTGCATATTACTCTCCTTCTTTGGTTATGTTGCACAAAGGAAACTATCCGCAATGGCGAGATGGGATCTGCCACCATCTTCATTCACTTGATTTGTTGCCACATCTATTTGGTATAGTTCTCCATCCAAGTGAAGGAATTCATGAACTTGCTTGGAGTTGCAGCAGGTACATTATTTTGGAGATTATTTCTATGCAAGTTGATTGTGATGTTTTGAGATCTATTGATCATTGTGATTGTCCTCACATCCTTTGGACTACGCTTTGGGAGATATATGGAGATTCAAATACTCCACCATTCCTTGATGATCATGCTTCAGAATGTCATTCTTCAGATCAGGTTCCCCACGATGATATTGTTGTACATGAGGTTGATTGCCTTGATCTTTCCAAAGAGGTTGACAAGGTTGCTTCAAGTGCTTCTTCTCCATCAGAGACAACTGGTATCCCTTCACATTCAGTGATTCCTTGTCCAGAATCATTGATTGAGGCTTCCACTACAATCATCCTTCATCAGGACACATTCAATTTTCTAGACTTGACATCAAGGAATGGCTTCATTTCAGGTATCACTGACTTGGCTACTTCTATAGGTTTGGAGGACATTCTTGAGGGGATATCACTCCTCTATTCAAATTTGGCTTTGGAGAGTTTTTTTGAGTCTCCTCATTCCTTTGTCTTGACCTTGATTGGGGATCCATAGACCATCTTGGAGGCACTTGGTTTCTCTTTAGAGATTTCATATCCGAGTATTCTTCCCTATTACTCCTTTCAGGATGTGAGGTTTCTTCAGTATCAGCCATTGGATTTTCTTCTTCCTAGCAGGAGATTTGTGGTTTGGACACCTTCATTGCTTCAGACTTCTTTTAGTGGTTTTGAGGACACTTCATTCAGGGGGGATATCAAGTCTCCATCACATCCATCATATCCATCATATCTTTGTCTTTGGATATTGTTCCGCATCAGTTTCTGCATTGTCCTGGTTTGTCACTCTCTTCATTGATTGTGGCATCTTCATCAAGCAAGGAGACATTTGAGTAGAGTTCAGAGACACCATCGTCATCCACCTTCATCCTTCCTTCCTTCAATTCCTATCCGGAATGGGAAGCATCTCTCCACTTGCAGTTGGTTTTGTTTCTTCCAAAAGGGAGACAAGTTGTTTGTCGACATTGGATCTTGTTTTGTCTTCAGACACTTACCATTTTTTCAAGTGATATCATTTTCTGGGGGGCTATATAGTCTCTATCTTTCCCTCCTATGGGGGGGCATTTCTTGCATTGTATCCATGTGATGGATGGTGTACTTGGGGGGTATTTGGGAGTCCTCCATCCTTCCCATCCTATCTCACTTTTTTCTGCATCATCTCCTTTTTGGAGAGGGGTTTTGTTCCCACTGGGTTTTCCCCTTTTCTCCGGTTGTAGGAGATTTTCTGCATCTTCATGTACATGGGTACCTAGCATGGCCTCATAGCTGGGACCCATCATCATCATCATCATCACCATCATCATCTTGCATAATCATTGCATTTTCCTCCCTAAGTTGAACTTATGGGGGAGTGTTAGTGTAATTAATTAATCAATTATTACACTAGCATAAGTTAACTTAGGTCATAAATAATTTAGTCCTAGGTTGCATCATTTAATAAATGGGATAATATTCCCTTCCTAGTTTGTGGGATAAGATTCCTTCTAGAACTTATCTCATCATTTAATAATCATCTAGATAGGGTTCACATGTTGTCACATGTTGTTAGATCAAGACACATGGCAACATCTCATGCATATTAGGTTTTACTTCTTGCTTATATAATAAGGTATCTTGTTCATTTGTAACATATCATTTTTCATCATATCAATAGAATCTTTAATCAACATTCCATTATTGCAACACTTCTCTTTGTGGTTGATTATCTTTCATGGCTAAAGTCCTTCATTGAAGATTCTAGAGCTTCAGGGGTTGTGCATCCATAATCCCAACATCAACAACTCCATTCTACTGAGGAGTTCTTAGGGTAGATAACTATCTCTTTATTCCATGCACTTTACAAAACATATTGAACTCATGGGAGGCAAATTCTCCATCTTTGTTAGATCTTAAGCATTTTATCTTCAAATTCACTTCATTTTCAACCATAGCCTTGAATGCCTTGAATCTATCTAATGTATCTGATTTCTCTCTAAGAAATGTAACCCATGTATATATAGAATAATCATCAATTAAAATCATAAAATACCTTTCACCAAGTAGACTTCACACTCTCATAGGACCATAGAGATTTGTATGAACCAAATCTAGTAATTTAGTAGTAGACTGTTCTCTTGATCTGTAATGACTTCTTGCTTGCTTCCCAAACTGACAATTCCTGCAAATAGCATTAATGGGCTTTGTAATTCTTAGGAAATCTTTCATGGCCTGAACAACACTAATCCTTGCAAAGTTATCAAAATTCATGTGACAAATTCTCCTATGCCATAACCAACTATCATTTATCTGAGTCATAAAGCATCTTCCATCTGCACCCTTAAGCTAATAAATGTTCCCTTCAGATTTCTTTCCTGTAGCAATCAATGTTCAGGATCCTTTCTGATTCTCACATTTCTCATCCTTAAACACAAGATCATATCCTTTTCTTCACATCTGACCAACACTCAACAAATTATTCCTTAAACCCTTAACATAATAAACATCGTCGATATGATGCTTGCCATCAAAACTTACTGAACCTATCCCACAAATTTTAGCACTAGTATCATCTCCAAACATAACCAAACCTCCATCATATTTCTCAAGATTACAAACTTACTCTTATCACCAGTCATGTGATGTGAGAAACCACTATCAACTAGCCAAAAAATATTTTTTTTCTTAGCATTTAGGGAAGAGATAACCGTACCTTCATTTTTCTCCTTCTCCTTCTCCGAAGGACTTTCCTTTACCTATTTTTCTAAATTAGGAGAAGTAGGTTCATCCTTAATCGCCGAGAACAAGCATTCATTGTAATTTGGATCTTCATATTTTGAATCTTCATTTGAAATACTAGCATTCTCATTTACATAGTACGCTTTGTTAATTTTCTTTCCTTTCTTTTCTTTCTCATATCTTTGTTTATTCCTTTTATCTCTTTTCAGACACTTTGTAGCATACTGACCTATTTCTCCACAACTAAAGCACTTAAAGGGAAACATACCTTCATACTTATCAAAGTCTTTTCTCATTCTTCTTACAAAGTTAGCTTCTATTTTATCAAATTTTTCTTCATCCAGATCTTCAGTTTTGTAGCTTTAAAAATAGTCTTTGTTTTGCCTCCATTTCTTAGAATCAACTTCCTTATCTTATAAGATGTCAAGAATCTTAACAATAGATCCTTAGTTCAGGTCTTATAATCTATAGTCTACTCAATAACACTCGCCTTTTTACTATAAGCATCAGGAAGGGTTCTGAGAATCTTCTTTACAATCCTGGTTTCATCTACAGTAGTGCCAAGAGATCGCATTCCAACCACTACCTCATCCAGTATTTGTACATAAGCTTTGAAATTTTCATCTTTGGAAATATGTATAAGCTCAAACTGTGTTTCCAAATTCTACAATTTCACCTCTTTAACTCTTTCATCACCATCATGTGCTCTTTCTAAATCATCCCAAACTTGCTTAGCTATCATGAAATTTTGAACCTTAATCAACTCAGAATGTACTAGACTATTCTTCAAGATGAACTTCACCTTAGCATTTGCTTCATGTGCTCTAATTTCTTTAGGTGTACTTAGACCATTAGCAGGAGGAGTGTAAGGATTCTTGTAAGCTTTCTCCACATCATATCCACAATACTCCAAGTATTCTTCCATCAATACATTCCAGATACCATAATTAGTTCCATCAAACCTCGAATAATCAAAGATCATTTTTCTTGCCATCCCAGACCTTCCTCAAACGGTTAAGCTCTTCACCAAGGAATCAAGATCTGATGCCAATTTTTGGATAGGATAACTAAGAGTGGGGGTGAATCAGTTGTCATAGATTATAACCTTCAATTCAATTATCAGAACTAATACATAAAATACTTAAATGATTAATCATCAAATTCCAATACAAAAACTCAATTCCAATGCACAAACACAATAACACCAGATTTATGTGGAAAACCCAATGAGGGAAAACCATGATAAGCATTAACTCACACTATAGAGAATATCAAAACCAATTACAAAAAGGCTCACTGCTTGAGATAAGGCTCACTACCTATAATAGGGACTCATTGTCCAACAGGGCTACAACCTAGAGTGCTTACTGCCACAGAGATATAAACAAGACAAAGAAGACTTGTTACAGAGAGACAAATCACAATGCAACAAAGGATTCCACCACACTCACTGATCAACTTGCATGAATGATAGAGTTTTCCTTCTGCTCACTGCATCTGGAAACTCAACATTAACCTTTGCACTGATC
>VDFB02058242.1:36486606-36558115 GCA_007258455.2 Sequoia sempervirens
ATGGAACAATTCGATCGAACAAATTCTAAATAAGTTGTATATAATTGTATATAAGATTCTTGAACTTAAGAATTCCATGAAACAAATATAAGTTGTATATAATTGTAATTTAGGAAAAATGATTTTTAAAAACTTCACTAGGTTTCAAATAAGGATTGAAAGCATATATATGGGTTTACATGCAAGCAAAAAAAGTGAGAGATGAAGCTATCAAAGATTCTTGAACTTAAGAGTTTTCCATGGAACAAATATGTACATATAATTGTAATTTACACAAAATGATTTACAACTATGTACAAGTTACGATAAGCTCTCATTTGAAGATGTATAGGGTTACAAGTGAACTTGAAAACCATGGATATAATCTAAGTCAAAGATTTTGGTTTAGCCTGCTCTTCAATAACATGTAGAATTTTTTGATGATCATCACTATCTAGTCTCCATTTTCTTCGGCCGCGTGCATGTGGAATTGCATGAAGATGTAGGGCGGTAGCAATTATCAAGTGACTATATTGATATACCTTGTTATCAGGTTGATAGTCAACAAAATGAATCCCATGCTGAACAAATTTGACTTGTTTTAGATATGTCCCTTGCACTACAACAGAACCTGCACGGTAAACATGAACCCAAGGTAAGACATATGAATGTGTGAAACATTTTTGTGCTCAAGGTTTGTACAATATATATTTAATATTTATAATGTAATGTGCACATGTGAATACAATGTATATAAAATTTTAAATTCAAAATCACCTATGGGAAATGACATTCCATCACTTTTTTCAGGTTGTGTTATCTTATTCCTCTCTTCTGTGCAACACAATAAATAATAGCTAACACCCTTGATGTTTCCAAGCTCTGCTATGACTGCAAAAATATCTCTTGTACACCAAATTTACACAAAAAAAGTCTTAAAAAATTAGAAATGTCTCTAAAGATCATTAACTAGATATATATAATATTTAAATTGTTGAAAACTTACACATGTACCTTTTCTAACCAATCCTGAAATATGGTCATAATCAATTTAAATCAAAGGAATGTCTTCAAATCTTTCTTCCTCATTTTCATCATATGTTTCTGAAACAACTAGTGGCACCGTATCCCATTTACCAACATATTAAAGTTCTTGATTTTCGCATGCATAATCAGAGTTTCCCTCAATGCACTCAGTGCAAAAACAAGAGTAATCCCTTGTTTCTAATGTCCATCCATGGAGACTATTTGAACTCCTAACACAATGCAAAGATCTTGTTTTTTTACCCTCTTGCATCCATGCATCGATCTTCTATCCAGACCTAGATACATGTACAACAAAAAACTTATGTGAAAAAATATGTATATATATATATATATATATATATATATTAATTTAAATAAATTCAAATGTTTGATTTAATGTAATTTATATATACCCGATATCTCCCAAAACACTCTATGTGGAATGTGTCGGTTTGTTCTTGAAGATGTGTCGACCACATTTGATGCAAAGTGTTTCTTGCAGCATTCAACAACATCATGTGCATTGTCTAGACAATCTTCTGGATAACTCATTTGATGCAAGCTCCTACTCCATCATGCTCACCCTTTCCATGCCCACTCTCAAAAAAACTCCAAACATGTGGTATTTTGTAGATTTTATGATATCTACAAAGTGCATAGAATGGTCATGAAGATTTGAATTGTGACCATCACGATTTTCAAATTTTACACCCATGCTTCTCAAATTCTCAAAAAATATTGTAAAGCAATGTTGGACAAAAAGTGTGTCATGCTCTTTATCATCACTAATATAAAAGTGATATTCTTTCTTAATGGCTCGTTCTTCATCTGTACTCTCAACACCATCCAATTTTGATTGTGCATGTTGATAACACACATGAACCATAATAGTGATCTGCTTTGAAAAGTAATACTACGATTGAATCTCCTTTTGATGTACAAAGGAGTAATTTTATGCAAATTCAACTACTAATACAAGTTGTTCCCGTGGGAAAGTATCCCTCAATGTTTGGAATTGTTGTGCTTGCCACTTAGCAAAAAAGGAATGTTGTATGTATGGTTGTATCAATTTTCAAAAATCTTTCATAAATTTTCCAATGGGAATCTCCTCTTCTACATAGTTCAACCTTGTGGATTCTTTCCCAAAATTTGTTTGCAACTTTACATACTTGTACCTGTGTGAGTAAAATATGTGAATAAGTAATAAACCACACAATCAATGAAACATTACATTCAGAGAATCCAAATAACAATCTAATCAAATTGAAACAAATAAACTCTCTAAAAATAGTACTTACCTCTTGCAATTTATTGTCTTTGTTAGGTTAGTATCCTCAATTCTTGAAGGAAATTTAGCCAAATTTCCACATGTCTCACAAATTCCTTTTATGCAGTTTATTTGAGGTCCATTTTCATAATCACATAATATAGACTTTATGAACAAACTTGTCTGTTTAGGAGGTTCATTTTGAAACCCACATCTTTCTTCCCTCATCTTTTGAAACACCTGATAGTAGAGATCAAATTCAATATGATAACGGCAACAAGTATCAAAAAACTTTTTTATCTTCACATAATATGGCTTTAACCTTTGAAACATTGGTTGCCCAATATTTATATGAAGATATGCATTACAAAAGTTCATATACATCTCAAATTGTGTTATGACTAGCAAATGTTTTATATGATTTTCATAAATACCAGGTCCAATCATGTGTCTCATAACATCTCTAGTATTTGATGATGGACGAGTCTAATCATGCCAAAAACCTGAGACCAAGTTCCTAAGAACATCTTCAATCCTGTCATAACAGGGAGCTCTCCACATAATTTCCCAATTTCCTTCTAAACTCTCATCCAAAAAAATTCTCTTTTTCTCATATATTTATTAATGTGGTTCTACTATAACCAATTTCAGTTGAAAGTGCAGACATTTTTCTTTTTCTTGCTATATCTTGATGTACAATAGATGTCAACATCACCCTTCTTGTAGTGCCCTTATCCATTGATCGAGATCCTTTCCCAATGGAATCTAAACCCTTTTTAATATTTTGAACAATATCCTTTTGTAATCCCATGTGTTTCTTCTTATTTGATGTCGAATGTACACCCAACAATTGTAATGACTCTTTGAGCTCATCACGAAGAAGTAAACGTGATAACAATTGGGTTTTTTCAAGTGTATCAAGATGATTGAAATGATGATTGATTATTCCATTTACAGATTTAGTCATTGACCTCTTTATCTTATTATAAGGCTGGTTGGCATAACATTTCAGTTTCTTCATATCCATTTCAAGTAAATGATCTAAATTTCTATGAGAAATTTGTTTCCTCACATTTTCAGCTAGTTTTATATGCTCATCCATACCAATAGGAGGAAGTGATCTCGACCCCTCTCCAACATGCATTGTTTGAACTTGTGCCTCCTCCCTATCTTCAAGGACCATGTGTTCTTGAGAAGATTCATTTGATCCAATGTTTAGATTTTCCTCGACTTGAGCATGAGAACTTCTTGCTTGTTGAGCCCTTCCTACATGTCACAAAATATTTTGCAAACAAAAGTGAGAGATGATGTCATATAAGTGAAGTTTGTGTATGCAAGCAAACAAAGTGATAAGACATGATGCTATAAGTGAGAGAAGTTTCTACTAGTTTTATATTCTCCTCCATACTAGTAGAAGGAAGTGATCTTGACCCCTCTCCAACAAGTATTTTTTGAACTTGGGTCTCCTCCCTAACTTCAAGGTCCATGTTTTCTTCAGCGGATTCATTTGATCCAATATCTAGATTTGGCTCGACTCCAGCTTGAGAAATTCCTGCTTGTTGTTTGAATTTACATGCAAGCAAAGAAAGTGAGAGACTATGAGTTATCTAAGTGGAGTTGAAACAAATAAAATCAAAGATTATTGAACTTAAGAATTCTATGGAACAAAAGCAATTGGAAGTAGATGATAAAGAATTTAGGGAATGTCTATCCAAGATGACTATTGGAAATATATTTATAAGCAAAACAAATTGAGGTGCTAATAAAAGTCCTAAACACACACTTGAGAGAGAGAGAGAAGAAACAAGCATGTACCTTGTTTCTTTCTATGATAATTTTCCAAGTTTTGTTCACGCCTCTTTTGTTCTTCTTTTGACAATTTTCGTTGAGACGCATTTTTTCTTTTTCTTTGTTGTCCCATTTTCTTCTTCAACTTAAAGATGACTCAAAACAAGTCCTCTACCAACTTAGTTAAATTCTCCTCCAAATTTTTCCTTGATTTATAAAAATGAAAAGTTGTCTCTCCAATATTTTCCTCCTTGATAAATGTGCAAAAACCTCTTCTCCAAAATCTACACTTCAAGTGGTATAAATGAGAATTAATCTTGCAATTTGACATCTAGAATAATGAAAAATAAGCTTCTATTTATATGCATATGGGATGGGAAAAAAATTATTCTAGTATACATGGAATAACTAGATCCTAGTTTAAATGAATCAAGTAGTAAACAAACAACTTATTTCAGTGTGGAGTTTGTTGTTATTTAATGCATAGGTACATGCACAACATATCTAGTAATTTTAGAATTTTGTTAAAGTGTCAAAAATGTATAATAGAGGTATAATTTGAATTGAATTTTCTTAATTATATTTGAATTGAATTTCAAGTTATTTGTCAAAAATGCATAATAGAGGTATAATTTGAATTGAATTTACTTAATTATATTTGAATTGAATTTCAAGTTACTTGTCAAAAATGTATAATAGAGGTATAATTTGAATTGAATTTTCTTAATTATATTTGAATTAAATTTCAAGTTACTTGTCAAAAAGATTGTATTTTGTTCTCAACTCAATGGTTCATGTTGCTTAAGTCATTTTTAAAGAAATATTTATTGTGATCAACATGAATGAACTTAATTATAAAGTGGCATTGATTTCCTAAAATTCTACTAGAGATCAAATGTATATTGAATATAAGGAAATGTAAGTTGTAAGAGATCATCAAATAAACAAACATGTATGTATATTGAATATTTAAAGCAAATGCATACATATATCATGTGTAAACATGTAACCATAAGCAAACACAAGTACATACATGTAAAGAGATTCAATGTATAAACATAACACATGTTATAAGAAAAGAGGCAAATGTATGTATATATCATATGAGAAAATGTATGTACATATCATATAAGCAAATTAATGTAAATTAGAGATCATCAAATGTCAAATACTAAAGATCAACAAATAAGAAAATGTATGTATATATCATAAAAGAAAATGTAAGAGATCATCAAATCTCGAATACTAAAGATCATCATATAAGCAAATACATATAGTAAAGATCATAAATCTAGTGTGCAGGGCCTAATATGAATGTCGACTCCTGGTCGAACGACCATCTGAATGAGAACGGTCCTGCTCTGATAGATGTGCTGAGCCTTGCAAATAAAATTGTGTATAGAATGTGTTAAATACATATAATTTATATTAAATAAATTTTATGAAAGTTATTTTTAAATGAACTTGTATTTTTAAATATCTATCTAGATCTATGCATACATAAATATTGCATGTAGATATATAAACATGTATATATAAAAATTTAAAACTCACATGTCCACTGGCAGCAAATTCATCCACATCTAAGTCACATCGATCATGCACACAATCTGGACCAAGGCTAGGAGTGACATGAGGTATGTCCACCTGTAATAATACATATACATATATATCAACTTACATGAATATCTAGTTAAAACAAAAATTTCAAAATAATTAAAAAAGAATTGAAGCATGCACATGCACACATACATGCACATCATCTGATATCAGATGACCTAAGTCCTCTGAAACGGTCACCTCCACCATATCCACCAAATGGTCAAGCGATGAGTCAACATTTGCATCCATCTGATCTATCCCATGTCGTGCCAAAAATGATGAATGTAGAGGACTATGAAAGTGAGATGGGATCGGCGATGATGAACCAGAACCTATCAACATATTAGTAAAACCCATAGTCTGTGCAGCTGCCAAATGAACTGTAGGTGGATCCTGATGCGCACTCTAGTGCTCGACTGAGAGTGATAGGATCTTGGAGCAGAACAGAATCTATGTTCCAAATGATCTTTGACATGCTCTATACCGATCCCATTGTCTGATGCAATGTGGGCATATGCCTCCAACAAGTCCTCAGCCAAACAATGCAGAGTCATGTGTGCCATATCTCCTATAAGTGCATCAAGCTATATAGGAGTAGGGATGTCATCTGCTGTAAAAGGATCCATGGTGGTCCATGTGCTAAAAATGGCATGGATCGGGAACATCTAGACATCAAATACTGACCTACACGATCATCAAATATCCTAGTGGTGGCAACCGCAATGTCACCTACAGTGTCAATTGCTTCCTTTTGGGAAGCAACAATAACCACATTTGCTATGGGGGCTAGAGTTGGGGTAAGAGCAAGAGACCTCTCACCAACCAATGCCCGAAACACTAGGACTGGTCTATCTGCTCGACGATAGGTGTGCCTATCGGCAATCCTACCATGCCCCTGGCCAGCATATGGTGGAATGTCTAGGTAGTTAACTTTGAGGCCCAAATGGACCTCAGCATACAACTGCTGAACAAAATATAATGGAATCTAGTCATTGTTTGGATATTGACCATGTGTTGTGAGAAATCGTGGGTAAATCAATTCGGCCATAGCACGATCGACACTTCTAGTGACTTGGTATCCCCTAACCTTACACACATTTTGATAAAAAGGAAAACAAGTGCTTTTTATCATTTCTTTGGTCACACTGTCCTGCATTTTTTTAAGGGGAACATCACCATGTACTTCTTCCCACATGCGGGAAAGAATAGCAACTACTCTATTTGGGGAATATGCACTATTCCTCTCAAGTTCATCTATTAGTTTTTCTAAACTATGTAATATTGACATACATGGTTCAAAATATATCCCTGGGTTTGCACCCTATGCTAATGAGTCTCTCAATTTGTTAATCTCATTAGTGGTATTTGCAAACAAAGAATCTGGCTCAGGTGGAACATGATCTGCATTTTCCATGTTATATATATATATATACAATACACCTAAAAGAGCAATGAGACCTTGGTAAATAATATATCTAGATAAAGGGAATACAAATCTAAAATAGTTGTAATAATTCATCTAATCATCAATAATATTTTCATGCCATTAACAAAAAACATTCAACATCTATCATAGTTTTTAATAATTTCAAAACATTCAAATTACTCGATTGCACACAAAACATAATCTAAAACAGTTCTAAAATTTAAATTTAAAACATTATCTAAAATAGTTCTAAAATTTAATGGAAGATGTGTCTAAAATTAAGAATTCACACTAGAATATCAATATTCCATAAGAATCTCATAAAGAGGATGAATTTAATGGAAGATAATATAAAATCCTCCATATGAGGTTGAATTTTATCATTACATTATGAGTGAATCATCTCAATTATATAGCCAACAGCATCAAAAAATTATAGATTGGAAAGCAAAATAATCACACATTTATCATATTTTTATATGTATAAAGTTTAGATACCATCAAACTATTTAAACTTATAGATTGCATAAAGCTATAAATTGAATCGTTAAAACTAATTTATTAAGAATCAAATCTAATAAAGTTTGACTTCATATTGCATGTACTTGTTATAAATATCTCACTAATCCAACCATACATTTTATATATGTTAAAAAATATATAATTTAACAATTTATACAACTTCTAATTATGATAATAAATCTAGAATCAAACATGACCCAAATGTAGGATAAAGACAAGAATTTTAATCTATACCATTATTTTGAGTTTGGTTTAAAATAGAAATTGAAAAATTTATAATCATGAAAAAAACAATGAATAAACTAAGGATCATTTTAACAATGGTGAATTAGTGCCTAAAGATTGGCCTAAAAAATTATAATATTCAACATTCTCATCACAAATGATATATGGAAACTAAGGATCATTTGGTTATATATTTTCATAGATTTAAAATTTGAATATTTATTACTATAACATGTTCATTACAATTAGATTTTTAAATAATATTGTAATAATTTATTATGTCTTTGAAATTTGTTTTGTGGATTTTAATTTTTTTTAAATTTAAGTTAGAGTAAGTAGAATCTAATGATCTAGACCTAAAAAAGATTCAAGTAATTTATGTTTTCCTTAAAATTACGATTATTGCTCGATTAAATAGAGTATTGATTGTATTTAGATTTCAAAATTGGAAATACTTTAAAATTATAGAACCAAATTATCCTTTGATACAAAAAGCTATGTCAAGGATTATTTGTATCTTCCTCATAATTATGTTTCAGGGAGGATTGCATGGATGATTTGAAAGTTGAAGCAAAGATTGGTTGAGATCGACAAAGGATATTTTGATAAACTCCAAAATCCTAAAAATAGAGAAGATGGTGAGTCATATTTTAATAGACCTTATCTTCACTCCTTCTATTCAAATGCAACCTCTCCAACCAATATATTGGATTGCAAAATAAGTAATAGATATATATGAACTTACTCCTAATCCCCCTCCATTTACCCCACCATTAGATATGCATATTGGTATTCACCTACTCAAGTTTTATGAGACCCTAGGTGGCTTTGTGAATACATCAAAATATTATGCATGATGTCTAAGAATTTAATTGTGATGGATCAAGATATATTCCAAGAATTTATAAATGAAGTATATATTCATATATATGTATTTTTTTGAGTGTTTAAAATAAGTTAAAAATTTCTTTGAGGGATTTATGCAAATATGACATAGATTAGAAAGACAATTTCATGTCATTTTGGTGAAGTCATAACTTAACTTTTAATTTATCATTTATGGGAATGACATCTTTGAGAAGTTTATAGAAGGCCATAGATGGTGGGCTACTTTTTTCAGTTAAATTTAGTTATTGAATTTGTATGTTTTGGATGCGCATTTAGATTTAAATTTGCATTCCAAAGTCACAATGTCCTACTCTTGATTAAATTCCTACAAGAAATTAAAGAACTTGGGATACCCACTTCCCAGTGGTCTTTGAATGGATGCATTTAGATGGAGAAGGATTTCAAAAGGCTCAATGTACTTGTGGACCCCTCAAAGGCATGATATATAAGACATGAACTTTATTTATGAAAATTGGTCTTTAGTTGTTGGCTTCTAGTATGAATTATCTATAAGGTGGAATTATTAGTTGAGACTCTCAATCTTCCATTGTTGGTTTCTAGTGTGATTATACAATATGAGCCAAGTATTAATTTCTAATGTTAATTATTGAAAGAAGGTATATAAATTATTATTCGAGCATGTCTTAATTCTCATACAAAGTTGTCCTAGTCAATTTATCAATGTATGAGTTCCATATATTTGTAATTTTTTCTTAATATAAAAACATATTTTATTTCATTAATTAACCTATCTATTCCATGTTACAAAGGATGCTCTTATTTTAAATTATAAGTATATAATTCAAAATTAATTAGTAATTTTCAAGATAGAGTACACACAATTTCTTTAGTTAAAATAAAATAATATTCTTATTTCCATGAGAGTTATGTAGAATGGTAGCTTGATGTCTCAAAAATATTTCTTTCATACATACTAAATTTTTATCATGTTACATTATGAGTGAATCATCTCAATTATATAGCCAAGCACATCAAAAATTTATAGATTGGAAAGAAAAATAATCACACATTTATCATATTTTTATATGTATAAAGTTTCTACCATCAAAATATTTATACTTATAGATTGAATTATTTTTGAATTTGGTTATTTGGGTTCAACATGTCATGCTATACGATTTTCTTGTGTTTTCACCATGTTTTCATGTGTAGATCATAGCTATGTATTTAATAGGTGTAGGAATTTTAGAGGAAGGCAAGGTTGAACAAAATGCATAAGGATGAGATGGAGCCTTGTTTACCTTAGGATTTTGTTGAGGCTCCCTTTGAGCATAATCGAGGGGTGGTTGGTCCTCTTGTAGACATGACTAATTTAGAAGGTCTTGTCAAGAGAAATTTAGAGGAGATTGGTAGAAACAAGAATCATGTTACAGATGGATTAGTTGAAGTGCATTGCCTCTACCATTCTCTTGAATTGCAACATTCACCTCTTGGTATTCTTTCTAATAATTTAAAAAGATGAAGAAGGTTCAAGTTTAGAAGATTATAGGAACCCTTTGGTCTCAAGTTTGGAAACTAAAGATGGAAACTCCATTACAAAGGAACTAGGTTCATTCATGGAAAAGGATAAGGTTGACAATAAGATATAGTTCCTTGAAGAATTTTGGATTCAAGTTGTGTTCAACGATAGATCTACTAATGTTTTTGGGAAAATGACCCTCTTTATTAGATACATTGCCACTCTTGGTGGAGTATTTCTAATTGGATGTTATTTTTCTAACTTACAACTATATTTTTCTTGTTGTTGTTCCATGCCAATATGATTGATCATTTTTTGTCTCTTTATTGGTCTTTGTAAAAGGGTGGGGCCCTTTCAAAATTTCTATTTCTAATTCATAAATTCAACCAAAATTATTTACCCTAAAATTAAAATATAAATTTAAACTTTAAAATAGTCTTTTTTGATATTATATAATAGCCTCACATGTATTTAATTTATAAATCCTATTATTCTTTATGTTTAATTTCAAAATTTTAATGCTCGAGCAAGTATAGGTTACAAGTGCATTCTTTACATTTTTTCTCTTTCTTTTGTACTATTTTGTATATGGGTGTCTTATATGCATTGCCTCAAACATATAATTTTGATGTCCTATACCTAATTCTAAATGTAGTTTTATGAATGTATTCCTCCTTTATTCTTTGCTAATTGTAATTGAATATTAGACCCATTTTTTAAAATATAGCCACCCCTCTCAATCAATAAAATAAGTCATCTATTTTAGGTGGTGGATATTAATGTTAATTGTTTATTTATTGAACATGTACATAATCAAGACAACTTGGAAAAGTGTTTTAAATATTTCTTTTTCATAAAAATAGTTGGAGCATCCCATGACAAGACACTATAACATATAAATCCTTTCTTTAAAATGTCATTTAGGAAATCTTTTAATTCATGCAAATATGAAGTGTTTGTTCGATAGGGATCTCTAGATATAGGGGCTAATTCATGCATGAACTCTATTAAAAAACAAAACACCCATTTAGGAGGAAACATGAGGAGTTCTGTCATGTCCCCTTCCAGTTGACATCTCTCAGAGCTGATGATTAGCCTATTATGCGACCCTCGTAGGCTGATAGGATGGATAGAGGGTCTTGATGGAGCTTGGCTTGGCTTCAGTTGTCAGAATTTCACCAATTGGCTTTCGTTCGGGCTCATTCGGACACCATTTGCCTGAGTTGCTATTTTTAGCAGTATTTGGCACTCAGAGAGGCATCCCTGCTATTTTTAGCAGTATGGTTTGGTCATGTGCAAAATCACTCACTTATTCACCAGCTTCAGACGGTTCGTGAATCAGACACATTTTGAGGGAGATATTAATATTTAATTGATTAATTAAATATAAATTATTTAGAGCTAATATTATAAAGTTATAATATTTTAATATTATAACTTAAGTGAGTATTAAAGGGGGTTGACCATCATTGAAAAGGGGACCATTTTTAATTAATCTTTTAATTAAAAAGAGGCGTCCAACTTTGGAAAAATTAAAAGGGTGAAAATACAATTTTTATTTAAATGATGCCCAATTGAGAAAAGTCGCACTTTTCAAGAATATAAGGCTTTTGCATTGGAATTTGTGCGATTATGTTGAATATTGAAATTTTGATCAAGTCTTCTTCCGGATAACGAAGCCTAGGGTTTCAGTTGTCTACAAGCATTGGAGAATGAGCCATCTTTAGTGTTGCGATTCAGAGGCTGTGAAATATCAGCTGATCTATTGCATTTCAGAGGGGTAATCTCATTCAGAGATTATCACAGAGATTATTCAGAGTTTATATTCAGTGTTTGGATCCGACAGTTGTCAGGCAGTGTAATATTCAGGGGCGCCTATCTATGTTCCCTCATCTGGCATCTCATTGAAGGCCGTATTTATTTCCTTGCTGCTATTAGGAAGCCATACCTTTTTGCTGTCAGGTCGTACCATCTCAAGAAAGCCGTAATTTTTTGTTTAGAGCAAATCGCCTTCCATTTTGATCCTCTGGCTTCAACCCAGTTGGCGCCTACTCCTTTGGATCATTCTTCTTGCATTTGACAGAGGGAGAAAGGATTATTTATCACAGTCGTACCAGTTCAAGGTCATCTACAGCTTGCTGCAATATCAGGTTCTCATCAAATAAAATGTTGCTTTTTCATTCATTTGTTATCAGATCTCTTGTAAATCGCTCCAGTAGATTAATATATTGATTGGCAACATTAGATCTCATATTTTCCATCAATATTGGCATTGTAGTATTTTATTTGAATTTTATATCAAATTCTTGCAAAATCACATTTTTATTATTCATGCAAAAACAAGCAAAAAAAACCAAAATACACAAAAACAATCAAAACAATCAGTTTTCAAAGGTTAGCGGAAACAGGGGTTTCTACAAGTTCATTCTAGGAAAGACATCCTAAGACTTTTGTAATGGAGGTTTATTTTCATTTGAATGGTTCTCATTCACTTTTACTAAATAATTTAAATTAACAATAAACAAGGCACACCCTTTTCTTTATTCTCTTTTGAGTTGTAAAATAAAAAATTTAATAATACCTTCATTCCTTCTAATCCTAATAGAACTATTTTATTATGCATTTCATTCAAACAATCTAGTTTCTTTCCTCTAAATTTATTCTTTGATTCATACATTTAGAACCAACCATGTTTGGAGTAACGTCATAAGACTCAAAGGCAAAATATGAAGAATTTTATCCAAGTTTCCATTGTATGCACCCTAAGTTATAATTTTAGAATGGTATCATTTATAAACTATCTAAGTTGGGACATGTACACAACTCAACACTACCTCTTTTAACAAGGACTTAGATTTTAAGTTGAATTTCTAAACTATCTAAGGTGATACAAAATAGTAAGAAGCACCTAATTATATTAAGATTTTAAGATATAAAATATATTAATTCTACTTCATAGCTCTAGGTATGACATTTTCACATCATTATCACCATGCTCCCTAGCTTTTTTTGTTGGTGTCATATCCACCATGAATGAGGCCCATTTTTCTAATGGTCCTATATATAAAAGATAATTAGATAAACCTTCACCAATGTTTGCATTTTAATTCTAATTTATTACCAATTTATAATTTCATAGTTTACCAATATAAAAACTTGTAGGGGAATAACTATAATTCCCCATTTTTATAAATAGTCTAGATTACCTAAGTTCCAATTGAAGTTTTGTTAGAGTGTAATATAATATGTTTAGTTCTAATCAATGGTTCTAGATTAATTGTTTCAAATCCCTCAAAAAATTATACTCATTAGAGAGGTTGTGCATTAATAAATCTTACCAATTAGGGATCATATTCTTATTTATACTTTCATACCACAATCATTAGCATAACTTATCAACCTCAATGAGGGAAATAGTCACTATTATGGTTCACATTTTTATTTACCAATAATTCATTATTGTGGGTTGAACAAAATAATCCATCTGATACAAAATTATAAAGATATATGGTTATCAACAATAATTTTAATAACAAATATAACCAAAAAAAATTAACATGAACTGTTTGATATAATGCCTCAAATAAATATGTTTTATGTTCAGGTAAGGCTTTAGAAACATTAAAGCAAATGCAATTGGAGGTTCCCTTGTAGAAATGTATGCAAAACGTGGAAGCATAGACAAGACATGTTAATTTTTTGAGAGAGTTTTGAAATGAGTTTCTAAAATCTTTCAAGCAATGCAACGCCATTTTTTCAACACTCTTTGCCCGTGCCAAAATTGGAGCTTTGGAATAGGGTATGAACATTCATCAAAGCATGATAGAAATAGTGTTTGTTGAAAAAGCTTTAGAAACTTTCAAGCAAATGCAATTTCAAACAAAGAAATGCAGTTTGAAATCTACAAATTTGAAACATTTCGCATTTAGGGTTTCAAAATTTCTCAAACAAATGCGTTTTGAAATCTACGAAATTTGAATTTAACCAACCTGTGAGTGAGCTATGGAGGTCAGGTTGATGCACGTTTTTCCCACGTTTGTTCGCTACATTCACATTCGGGTTCGCTTTTGTTGCATACAGAGCTCCAACAGAGAATACGTAGAATGACAATGACAATTTGTTTTTATTTTTTATGCCCTATTTCAACGGGTTCGCTTGAACATCCATTTGAGTGAACCGTATTAAATATTTTTTTTTTATTCATATGTTTATTGGTTCAGTCAAACACTTAAATTGGTTCGGCCGAACCATAGAGTTCGACCGAACCCCTTGTCATTGTTCAAATTCCTCATTGTAAACCACTATTGTGGCTTAACCCACTCCCTCTATCTCTCTCCCATCCCTCTATCTCCCACTCCCTCTCTCTCCCACTCTCTCTCCCACCCCCTCTCTCTCACACACCTCTCCCTCAAGCACCCTACCTACATAACTAGATAACTCTCTCTCTTAAGTCTCTCCCTCCGACCCCTCTCCCTCTCCCAGGTCTCTCTCTCACACTCCCTCTATCTCTCTCCTATCCCTCTATTTCAACTCCCTCTCTCCCACTCCCTCTCTCTCCCTCTCTCTCAATTATCTCTCTCCCACCCCCCTCTCTCTCTCTCATGTATCTCCCTCAAGCACCCTACCTACATAATTAGATAACTCTCTCTCTATGTAAGACCCTATCCCTTGTGGCCTTGTTGATCCTATTAGTTGTTGATGGTTTATATGCTATATTCTATGTTCTTTTATGTTGGACAGTAAACAGGAGTGAAGGTTGTTGCTACACCATGAAGATGTTCATATTCTTGATTAATCCTATGTAACGATTGTTGTGAATTCTTGTGATAGTCAATAACCATTTCTTGCTGCAAATGTTTCAATACTAACACTCATTTGCCCCTGCAGCATTTCAAAAATTGTTGCTTCCTTGTCTCTGTTGCCAAGAGAAGAGATAGTAACTTACTCATCCTTTAAACCGAATCTGCTTTGTTCAATGGAAAAAGCTATATGGAGGGGACAAGTTTTATAATTATTAATTTGTTCAGTTTAGGAATCAATTTCCATGATTATAATATGTATTAGAAAAATAAAGTTTTATATTTGGATTGATTGAATGACTTGTAATTAAGCTTTGATTTTAGTTCTTATCCATCTGGAAGTTAATGTGTTAATTTTGTAACGGTTTCCACCTAATCTTTTATCTGGTATTGAAATCATGATTGCAGTGGTTCCTGCTAGGGAATTCCATATTAAGCCATGAAGGAATTGTTGGAGGGAGAACCTTTGATCGCATATATGTTAGATGCTTTTATGAACTATTGAAATGTACCTTAAGATAGCCATTTTTTGGCATCTAAGCATTTTAGACTTTTGTTTCACTGTTACCTTGGTGGGATTTTTATGGGCTGTCAGAAATGTCTGTAAAAATGCTTCTTCATTCTTTACTCATTTCAACGTTGGGATTATCTCATTTTGGAAAAGGGCTTCGCCTGTTTAAGTTACCATTCTCTTTCAGTAGGAATGCTAAATAAATACATATACTTAAATTGCATACGTTGTCATGCACAGTTTTTTGTATCGCTGCCTTATCACCTCGTCTTTAACCGGCCATTGTTAATATCTTGCTTTATGTGTTTCATTGTATTTGACATTCATAACCTTTCCCAGTATAAGTCCTCATTATATGCAGCGAATCGAATACTTCTTCATGTTTGATTAAATAATTGTTTAAATTTATGCATTTAATTATATATATAAATATGCTTAAACATATAAATATAGAAATAAATATATAAATAATTTTCACTTCATGGGTAAATAAAAAAATTATAGGATGATGACATTTGGTAATCAACTTAAGATTAAGGTTTTTATTATTAACTATGGTTGAATTTTTATTATGAAGGCTAATTAGCTATATTGTTATATTCTGATGTTAATTAGATACGTTAGTAATAGAATTTTGTGTTGTAGGAGTTTGGTTATTTCATCAATATTGATGATTTTTCTCTCTTTTCTAAATTTTAATAATGAAATTGTATTGCAACTATCTAATTTGGAAACAAAAAAATTGTTCTTTGTTACATGTGACTTATCAATGTTTCTGTTTTATATACACATTATTAAGGAAATTTTAAATAAGCATAAGTTGTATATCATTTATTATTTTATCTACTTAAATTTAGTGATTTAACGGTCTTTAACTAATTTGGTTTAGAGATTCTTTAAGTTCGTTCTAATAATTATTTCATATATTTAGTTAATTAGTTGTTTTTTTAGTGTGGGCATTACACACACACTCTCTCTCTCCCTCTCTCTCCCTCTATCCCTCCCACCCTGGGCATTACACACACACTCTCTCTCTCCCTCTCTCTCCCTCTATCCCTCCCACCCTACCAAGATAAGTCCCTCTCACTCCAAACCCCTCTCTCTCTCAACTATCCCTCCCACCCTACCTAGATAAGTCCCTCTCACTCCAACCCCACCTCTCTCTCTCTCTCTCTCTCTCTCTCTCTCTCTCTCTCTCTCTCTCTCTCTCTCTCTCTCTCTCTCTCTCTCTCTCTCTCTCTCTCTCTCTCTCTCTCTCTCTCGCTCTCTCTCTCTCGCTCTCTCGTATCTCCCTTCCACCCCTTCTCCCTCTCTCAGGTCTCTCGAGCTCTCTCACTCCCTTTATCTCTCTCCCACTCCCTCTCTCTCTCTCCCTCTATCTCTCTCCCACTTACTCCCTCCCTCTCACTCCCTCCCTCTCCCACTCCCTCTCTCTCCCTACTCTCAGGTCTCTCCCTCTCACCCCCTCTCTCTCTCAGGTCTCTCCCTCTAGCACCCTACCTAGATAACTCTCTATCCCTCTCTATCCCTCCCACCCCTACCTAGATAGTACCTCTCCTCCCAACCCCCTCCCCACTCCCTCTGGAGATCACGAGTCTCTCCCTCCTCTGACTTCTCTCTCTGGGATCTCTCTCTTTCTCCTCCTTTATCTCTCCCACTCCTCCCTCTCTCTCCCTTTCTCTCAAGCCTCTCCCTGCAGATTGTACCTAGATAACTCTCTCTCTCACTCCTCCTATCTCTCTCCCACTCCCTCTCTCTCCTATCTCGGTTCTCTCCCTCACGGCACCCCTACCTAGATAACTCTCTCTCTCCTATATCCCTCTACTACCTATATAATTCCCTCTCACTCCAACCCCTTCTCTCCCTCCCTCCCTCTCTCTCTCCCTCTCTCTCAAGTCTCACCCTCCCACCCCACCCCCTCTCTCAAGTCTCTATCTCACTACCCCTCTCTCTCAAGTCTCTCCCTCCCTCTCTCACTCCTACCCTACCTAGACAACTCTCTCTCTTTCTCTCTCTTACAATTCTCCCTCCCTCTAAATACATACACATATGCATATAAGTAGACATACATACATATAGGCATGTACATGTGCATACATACATACAAGAATACATACATATGTACATACAATCTTACATGTACATACTGTAGACTCTGAAAAATGTCCTAAATGATATCATACACTCGAATCAGGTATACTAACATCATTTCCTCTTCAAACCCATCCTCTTTTTGCTTAATTAATTAAATTAGCCTAGCTATTTAATTAATTGCATCATTTGCATATATTAACCTAATCAAGTTAATTCCCCCTTTCATGCTAACATTTCGTCCTATTAAATTAAATAAATCAAACTATTTAATTTAATTCCCTAATTCTTCTTATTCAATTAAATAACCCTAACTTATTTAATTAAATATCATTTCACTTCTCCCCCATTCATTAAATCATTTAATTTAATGAATATCATTTTTTTTCTAATCCCCTAATTACATTAATTAACATTGTTTAATTAGAAATTATCTAACTAATCTAATCCCCCCCCCCACTTGCAAGAGAATATTCCTCCTTTGCACATTCCTCCAAAAGGGGAATATTCCCATGGAATATTTGTGGACTAAGGGAACACTGAGAGGGGGGGTGAATCAGTGTTCAACAAGATTTAAACTTTAATTATGATCATAAACCATTTACAACACAAACAAAAATAAAGATGCAAGCACATGAACAAGATAATCAAAGCACCATAACACCAATAATTTTACGTGGAAACCTTGTTAGGGGAAAAACCACGGTGGAGATTAATCCACAATTTATACTTTGTTAAAAGTATGAAGAAAAGGCAATATGCATGCATTTAGGCACACTGCCTAGAGCTCACTACTCAAAATAAGGAAGCTCGCTACCTTACAAAATGTTTGCGATTACAACAAAAGGTTGAACTGAAAGGATAGCATATGCATATGCCAAAATACAATTCCGGTTAAGCTCATAAATCAGATTCTGGACCTGTTGAATCCTTTTGGACTTCACTTTGCTCTTCTCTAACTCACTTCCACAAAATATTAATGCACAAGTGAAACTGTGCATAACTCGCTCAATCACCCTTCTGATATTCGCACATACATCTGCTCTGCTCTTTTTGCACACTCACACACACACTTCACTCACTGCAAAATGGATTACTGATCTCATATATATAGCCGCTACCAAAATTTTAATTACTCCAAGTCGACTTCAACAAAAATATGAAATACAAAATATTCTTCACATGTCGGCTCAAATCATGAGCAATCTTTGATGTGCACCCACACAAGTTGGATAGACTATAGCTACGACC
Organism: Sequoia sempervirens; assembly: GCA_007258455.2. Classification (NCBI taxonomy): domain Eukaryota; kingdom Viridiplantae; phylum Streptophyta; class Pinopsida; order Cupressales; family Cupressaceae; genus Sequoia; species Sequoia sempervirens. Next base: position 36,505,462 of record VDFB02058242.1, read on the forward strand.
CAAACAATTAATCAGTTACTCCTTATACATCTGTGACATGCAACATACACTAGGTTGGCCACAATGAGGAAATAAATAGGAAAACATCCTGTCGGATCTCCAAGCTCGTACACCGATTAATGCAACATCACAAAACTTACCAATAAGGTAACACATATGCTTAAAAAACTATCTTGGGGATCCACAACACAAAATGATGATCCGGTGAAGCATATAGATTGACAAACTAACCGAATACCCTATTCTTTCTGCTTTCTGCCGCTAGAACATTGTTCTCTACTTTTCCTACCAGTATGAATAAATTATGATCTATAGACCAGGATAATGACTTCAGTTGCCATCAATGACAACACTAGAATCCATATGCCAACAATCTCCCCAAGCCATATGCCAACAATCTCCCCCTTTGGCATTGATGGCAACACTTAGTGAAAAATGACTAAGTGTCAAAACTAGAGATACACTGCCAAAATTTCAAAACTTTCAAAACAATGCTCCCCCTTAAAATTTCAAGGATTTTTTCATAGCACTCTCTCCCCTTGACATCAATGACAAAATTTCACTACTTTCTCTCTGCCCCTTTTCTAATTAGAAATAGGATCAAAATTTGAAGAACTAAAACTGTTGCACAAGTCAGAAATTGATTTTATACTTATCTTTCATTTCCGGAAGAAATTTCTTCCAAGCATCTACTGCAATCCCAATGATTATGATCAAGTTGTTGTTTTCTGATGTCTGGTTGATGATCTGGATGAGGGATTCCAGAATTGTAATTAATTCTTCTAACTTCTCTCCTTTCCTCAAAACCTCAATTAGCTACTCCAATCTACATTCAGTTAAATCCTTCACTTTCCAGAAAGTGTCCATAAGAGTGTTTCTAGAAAAGTGAACTTTTGCATGCTCAGTTTGCAACTCCTAAATCCTTTTCTTGATTGCACCACCCTGGTCATGAACTATGTTATAATCTTGACCAATTTTGTTCAGCTCACTTTAAATATGCTCCAGCTTGTCCTTGTATCTCCCAACAACATGAGGCCATTGAAGACAATAATTATAGATGTTATTTGTTGAGTCAATGCATTTCCTCAACACATTCATTTTCTTTTTCAATTTGGTAAGGGATAGCCTGAACTGCTCCTTCAAATGTAGAATTATTTCTTCCTCTTTCCTGTCCTGAGGCTCAGAGGCCATAGCCTCCCTGATACATTCAATCATTTCTTTTGGAACCACATTCTGCAAACTTTCCAATCCAATGTTGTTATGCAAAAGGTAACTGCCTAGAGTGCTCTCAATCAGGTCCTGCTCATATGAGGGTCCATCTAACCATATGTCAGCAATCTTCTGCATTCTATCTTCCTCCTGAACAATCTGTAGTATCTTTGTTTTGAATAAAACACCTTCTTCATTGCTTCCTTCTGCTATTATTACATCTGGTTCAACTAATTTTGTTTCATCTCTTGGAGTGTACTCATCAGAATCTTCATCTGGTATATCCATAATTATATGTCCTTTGTCTTTTCCTTCACATTTTGGAGACTTTTGTGTTGGAGGAGTGTCATCAACAAACTCTAGAGCCCTTTTTTGCTTCCTCTCCATCTTATCGGAAGATTATCCAACTTCAAGTGCTTTTACCAAAATGGAAATGCTAACTACTCCATACTTTCCCAACAATTCACTAAAGAAATTTGCATATTCTTGCTCACAATTTTCTAAAGTATTAGAATGTTCAAAAAAATTCTTACAAACCAGTTCATTTTCCTTCCATACCACATTATCATTCTGAGGCAAGCAATTCAGAAAATACATCATGATACATATGACCAAAGTACCAAACCTGAAGGGGTAGTCTCCATCCTTTGTTAATTGCACATTCTCCACCAATTGTTCTTTTAGCAAACTGCACAGGTTGAAGTCTTGGTCCTCCATTATCATTTTATGAGATATGTAAATTACACCTATTGAGGTTGCACCTTCCCTGTTTCTAAAGAAAATTTTGTATGAAATCCCATGTGCAATGTACCTCATTATTGGATCTTTGATTGTTGAAATTATCAGAGCCCTTTGATCTCCTATTACTCCAGTTAGGGTTTCTACTTCAATGTTCTGAATCAACTTCTTTTTCAAAATATCCCTGACATTGCATAATCCAGTTAAATTTATGATCACCTCTTTTGAAATGAGATAGGGTTTATCTAGAGTGAGAGTGTCCTAATTCAATCTGTTCAAGATAAACCTAATAACTTCTATGTTGACAAAATAAGGAAACTCATTCCAAATGTCCAAACTTTTATGTTTCACATCTTCAAGCCACTTCAATTCATCGGTCAACAACATATTTCTTAGATCTCTGATCTTCCTACTACTATATTCATCCAAATTCACAATTCATTTGATTTGCTTCATTTTTCTTTCCGTGTCAAACAAGTTTTTCTTTCGAGCACAAAATTAGGAATTCAACAAGCGATCATAAATACCTAATGAATTCACTGCCAAATTTACTTGACTCCTTCAAAATTCTACTACGGAGGCTCTCCTTCTATTTTCCTTCAATGCAAAGCGACAAATGGGGGTTCCAAATACCATTTTATAACTTTGTGCACCTAACCTTTTTTCCGCATTAAATGTTTTTCCCTAGGAGTTTGGTTACCCTGTTTTCTCAGACATCAAGAGAAGAATTCATCTGTGGACCTTCAAGATCTCGAATTCTTGCACAAATGATCATGGAAACATTTGAAGATTGATGGCACAACTACTAAAAAATTCCTACATTCTAGTGCCAACTACAGACAGGGGATAAAATATTTTTCTTGAAAGACTCCCCCTAGGCCAATGGCCTGAGATTAATTTTCGGAGGAATTACTAGAGACTGCTTCCGGTACGGGCTTATTTCCTTCATCAGATTCACTCTTGTTTACCCACGTTTTCTTCATCTGATCTCTTATCTCTTCCATAGTCACTTTTCCTTTTCTTTTGTCATCTTTATGTGAAATTCTTCCTCTATATACCAAACCTCTTCTATCCATGTTTTTGTTCCTGTAGAATCTTGCAATGTGACCAAATCTGTTGCAATTGTAACACACCAGATTTTTTTGTCTAGACCATTAATTCCATTGATTTCCCTTTGACTTGCATTGATTAGAAACATTCCCAATTCTTCCACAAGTGTAGCATTTAACATTCCTTACACTGACAGGCATACTTCTGCATTTAATTGACTTATGACCAAACTTTTTGCAACTAAAAAACTTACTGGGAAATGATGGACTCCTTGAATTTATTTTACTTCTACATTGTGAAGCCATATGACTAAATTTATTGCAATCAAAGCACTAACCATTAAAATTTTGAGCATTTGGTTGTCTTACTGGATACCTTTTTCCTTTTTTCATCGGATTTCTTTTTCTGGAATCCTTGTGTTCAGATCTGGAGCTTTCTCCTTTCTCATAGCCAAGACCTTTCTTATCATTTGCATCCTTCTATCCTTAAGTCAGCTCATCAAGCTTAGCATAATTGATCTTGAACTTCTCCTTGTATTCATTTGTAGTAGTGAGTTCATCTCTGAGAATAACTATCTGTCTTTCAAGCTCTTGCTCACTATTTCTGGATTATTGCAGTTCAATCTCTAGCTAAATGAGTTCACTATTTACTCTGTTGCATTCTTTAGACTTTTCTTTTAAAGACTGGGCTAGATTCTCCTCATTCTTCTTCCTTTCTTCAATCTCCTTAGTTAGCTTCATTGCCACATATTCCATCTCAAGCTTTAGAGTAGCATTGTCCCTAACAAGCTTTTCACATTCTTCAGTTATTTATTTTAGGGTATGATTCAGGTGAACATCTTCCAAGCTTTTATTCTCTTTCTGCTTCAGATGATCACAAAGTTCCTTCCTCTTTTCTTTTAACTCATTGATTTTATCCTTCAATGATTAAATGATTTTTTTGGCATCCACAAGATTTACTTTTAATTCCATGACTTCCACTTTAGACTGATCAAGATCATCAAGTGCCACCATAAGTTGTTGTTCAAAACCACCAGAGTCCATTGCAATTCAAGATCCACCTCAATTTGTTAAAATTTTGTAGAGGAACCTTCCTCTGATACCAATTGTTGGACTCAGGGAACACTAAGAGGGGGGGGGTGAATCAGTGTTCAACAAGATTTAAACTTAAATTTTGATCATAAACCATTTACAACACATAAATAGAAATAAAGATGCAAGCACATGAACAAGATAATCAAAGCACCATAACACCAATACTTTTACGTGGAAACCCTGATAGGGAAAAAACCACAGTGGAGATTAATTCACAATTTATACTCTATTAAAAGTATGAAGAAAAGGGAATACACATACATTCAGGTGCACTGCCTAGAGCTCACTACTCAAAATAAGGAAGGCTCGCTTCCTTACAAAATGTTTGTGATTACAACAAAAGGTTGAGCTAAAGGGATAGCATTTGCATATGCCAAAATAAAGTTATGATTAAGCTCATAAATCAAATTTTGGACCTGTTGACTCCTTCTGGACTTCACTATTCTCTACTCTAACTCGCTTCCACAAAATCTTAATGCACAAGTGAAACTATGCATAACTCACTCGATCACCCTTCTGATATTTGCACATACATCTGCTCTGCTCTTTTCGCACACTCACACACACACTTCACTCACTGCAAAATGAATTACTGATCTCATATATACCCGCTACCAAAATTTCAATTACTCCAAGTCGGCTTCAGCAAAAATATGAAATACAAAATGTTCTTCACATGTCGGCTCAAATCATGAGCAATCTTTGATGCGCACCCACACAAATCGGCTAGACTATAGCTATGACCCAAACAATTAATCATTTACTCCTTATACATCTGTGACATGCAACATTCACTAGGTCGGCCACAATGAGGAAATAAACAAGAAAACATCCTATTGGATCTCCAAGCTCATACACCGATTAATGCAACATCATAAAATTTACCAATAAGGTAACATATATGCTTAACAAACTATCTTAGGGATCCACAACACAAAATGATGATCCGGTGAAGCATACAAATTGACAAACTAACCAGATACCCTTTTCTTTCTGCTTTCTGTAGGTAGAACACTGTTCTCTACTTTTCTTGTCAGTATGAATAAATTCTAATCTACGGACCGAGATAATGAATTCAATTGCCATTAATGACAACACTAGAAGCCATATGCCAAAAATCTCCCCAAGCCATATGCCAACAATATTTCCTCCCCTTTTGCACAATTAAACTTTGTTTTAATTTGTAAACTACCACTTTCCCTCACCTATGAGAATATTCCATAGAATATTCTCTCTCCTCCAATCATTTGAAAAAGTCAATATTCTCACTTAGCTTCATATGCAAGTTATCTCCAAAACTTCTTGTGCAAGTTAACTTTTGACCTCTTGTATAGGTCAAAAGTGTGTTTGTTTGGAAGGAATGAGAACCATTGATTAAATCTCATCTTGCATTCTCACCCATTGATGAGAATCCATGATCCATGCCTCTATCTTCTTCCATCCTTGACCATTGATTAGCTTTTTCAATCTCAACCCTCCATTTCTCATTTTCTTTCCTATAAATAGAACACTATTTGGAGACAAATGGATCCATCTTTCAAAAGAAAACTCATGTTGTTGAAATCACTCACACTCACACTCATACTTAGCACACATTTAGCATATTTTAGTTCATTTTAGTTGCATATTAGCTTAGCTTCCATTAATGGCTTCCATAATGCATCCATTTAGCTAATTAGAGAATTAGGGTTTGAATCTTCTTAGCTTCAATCTCATTTAGATTAGCTTAGCAATTGTATATACGAATCATTTAGCATAAAATCATGTTAGATTAACTTTCTCATCATGTTCATTTTAGCATAAATCATGTTTTCATTCACATCTCACAGCTGTTTCATCGATTCTCCTCAATAAAATCGATTGAAACAAGCTCATTGATCACAGGATTGGGAAAGGGTCATCCTTTCACATCATCACGACACCAATCTAAAAATAGGATAAGCTTCAAATGGGTTAGAATTAGACATTTTAATGTTTTCATAATTTAGAATGCTTTGTTTTAATGAATGTTTAGTTTAACTTCCATTTGATTGATCCTGTTTAGATTGAGTATTAGTGGCATGAATATGCTTTTATTATTCATGGATCAAGCGTAATTGGCCCATACTAATATCCTTGGTCACATTCTAGCGCTAGGAGGGAAAACTGATCAAATTTAATCAATTTCTAGCTCGAATCCCATTTGTTTTGACTTTTGCAGGAAAGAGCGATGCCCAACACAATTTCAGTGACACCTTTATAGGGTGTCGCCATACAGCGACACTATCATCATTACAAACAATGATGCCTATTAAATGCACTAATGTTGATTAAACAAATGATGGCGCTAATACTTTATAGAGGTATCAAATATTTTCAAATGATGATTCCCAACAAAATAGTGACGCTATTGTGCTCAATGGTTTCTCTGGAGAGCGACACCCTTATTGACCAGAGCGACGCTATCGTGAATAGTGATTCCCAACTTTGGTAAGAGATTTAATGATAATTTTTCAGCATGTGCTTTAATTTTTTTGATTTATTAGAATACTAACATGCTTCTAATGTTGTTCTGGTTGTTATACTAATAGGGTTTTGTAGGGTGGATGACACAAAGTTAAAGTGAAGAAGCATTCTCATCTTAATATTTTATGATTGTAACAAGTGTTTGACACTTTGGGGCAGATATAGCCCAATTTCTTAAGATTTTTAATTTACGCTCTAGTACCTCACTAATTTTCATTTTGGTTTTGTTGATGCCAAAAATTGGCAAGGTAACAGCCTTTATGGGAAACTTAGTTGACGGGGGGACCAATTACGATAAACTGAGTGACCTCTAAATTTTTAAAGAAGTTGGCTGCTTCTGTAATTGGGTTTTTGGAATGGGAAAAGGAAGGAGATATAAAAAAATAAAGTCTAACTAAGGCGATGCACCAAGACTTAGATGTAAGGCACAATAAATCTATCTTTAGGATGCGATTTAAGAGCCCATTCAGCAATCTACTATGTCCCATAATAACAAAAATCAAAGATGAAAACCTGAATAATTTATCCAATGACATAAAATAATTCTCATACACATTTACTAAAAAGAAGATTCAAAAGACATGGTCTAAATCAGCAAGCTTGTATTGAAATCATAGAAGTTTTGCAAATAAATGACTCAGTACAATAGTGGCACAGTATAATGTTTTATCAAATAGCCTAAGAAAACAAAAAGGTTGAAAAATGGCACAGTTTGAGAGTCTTATACAATAATCTAAAAGCAGTACTAAAGTCCTAGTGTCTTTTCCCTAGTTTTTCTATATCTTCCAAACTCATTTTCAAAAGGAAGAAGTAGTATATATAGATAAAAATCCCATCGACTAGCAAGTCAGTAACAGAAAGGATTATGTCATCATGAGCGAAGATACCCAGAGCAATGATTTCCTTCGGTCGTTGCAATAGAAAAGATTCGAGCCATGGAATGTAGTCGCTCTGAATTCAAATGCATCCCCTAAGAATGATGGCAGTGGTCCCAACAAACTCTTGTGTAGACAAGTGTCACAAAATTATGCAGTTAGTTAAGATACACAGAAGCCTAGCGGAACACATTGCTTGCTCTCTCCTTGCATTCAATGAAGTCCCCATGAAAGAGACATGTGGAGGCATCCATATTACTAGCGCTGACTGTGGGGACTGACCAAAAGTGAACGCGGATAGACATTATCTGGCATGCAGATGGTGGCCAATTAAAAAGTGAAAGGAAGTAGCCTTGAAGTGCCTGTGGTGATGACACATGGAAGTATGGCAGAAGATGGTAAGAGAGTGAAGGAAGAAATTTTTGCGAAGAGCGTCTAGCGGGCACATGGCGGAAGTAGATGAAGTTCTTCAAAAAGGGTCCTGATGATGTTCAAATAGGTGAGGCACGAGCCGGTACTTAGCAAAAACAAAAAACCACCCATAAGGAACTCAAGGAATTTATGTATCCATAGCTTTTAGCAACTATCAAGGGCATTTCACCTATGAAATGAGAAACTCATAAACTTTTTGTCTTGTAGAAAAAAGTCCTATTCATTGGGTGACACAATCAAAGCTTAGATAGAGTGGCCTACAGAGGCAGCCAGTTGGCCTCAGATGGTGTTGATATGTCGCGCAGATTCTCTTACACTCTACTCAGATTGATCATTTCCTTGTAAGGCAGCATCGTGAATATACCAGCCCTAGACTCAAGTTGAAAGTGCAGCCGCACAATCTGATGAGTGATGCCTTCAATATCCACTACAGCAGGGGGTTGACTGAAGCTCTGGAAAGCATATGTGTCTTATTACTTCTCTTCTATCTTTGTTACAATGTACTCTGTAGTAGCCATTGAGTCGTTGGAAAGAAATGAGGAGGGTAAGCCCATATGAGTTAATTGGGAGAACCTAGCCTGTGTGTTATTCATGGTCTGGTCCAGTGTGGCAGTGCACTCGCTAGCATGGAGGATGGCTGTATGGCAGTGGATGAACTTGTTTGTTGTTTTGGCAGCGGCCTTCCTATCCCTGATTCCCTCATTTCCTAAGTTCTCATATGAGACCATTTATAGATTATCTAGCAAGTTTTTTTCCATAGGAACCTTCTCCATAATGATTTGGGAGAACCACTTAATCGCTCCATGAAATTCCTTGCCTAAGCTTGTTGCCTTCACCATAAATTGGAGCATCGATTGAAGAGTTAGGCAGATGCCTTTACCTTTTCCTAGTATGAAATGTATAATTGTTGAGCCACTGGAAGGAGGTTTGACTGGGCAATAGGGGTTTGGGGAAGACTCTTCAAAAAGTTGATCTCCACATCCTTTGAACTAACATTTTGTTTTAGTTTTGCAATATTTTGTTTGCGGTCGAAAGTTGCTCCGACAAATTCTTCCATTCGGCGAGCCATTTTTCTTCGGCCTAGTTTTGTTCCTTGATTCCTCTTCAAGGGAAGACTTCATCTCCTAGACCTCATTCTCTAATTGAGTCTTTCAATTCTCAAAGTTTGTGTCCTTCTACTACATTTTTTTCTCTAATTGAGTGTGTTGATGGTCAGACTCCTCATCTTTTCATTGTATCTCTTGCTCCACCTAAGCCAACTGACTCTGTAATTCCTCATTTTTCTAATGTAGCTCAGTGACTAGGTTGGAATCATCATATTGGAATTTTGAAAGCTCCTCCTGGAGCTTAGCTTGCTCTGTCTACATTTTCTTCGATAAGTGCACAAATTTTGCTTCTCTCGCCTTGTCTTTCGCCAACAGGACCTCGATCCTCTTCTTTACAAGTTCCAGCTCCTCTTTCCTTTTCTTCAGCTGGCAACCGGACTTGAGGAAATTAGTGGTCACCACCTACTGTGTTTCTTCCATTAGCTCAACTTTGTCTTGCGGTCAGGCTATGTTCTAATCGAGTCCCATGGAAAACATGTAATTGTTGGGTTGCATTTCCCCCTATGGTTTGATGACAGTTAAGTACATAGTTGCGAAATGCAGTGATTGTTAAGCCTCATTGAAAACAGTCTGCACCTTTGGCTCGGCTAGATTTTTAGCATCCTTGGCCTTTTGCTTTTGTATCTTGATATCCCATGCTTCTTTTGTTCTATCTCCCTCCATGAGAAAATGAGAAATTGTGTTAGTAACCTAACTATCCTACCTGCAAAAGGTGTGCCAGGAGGTAGGGCGAAAGGGAACGAAAGAGTAATGGTTCTAGATGTTTTCTTCTTCAGAAGATTGACTGTAAGCGGGGAGAATGGAGGAATATGTCAGAGCCTAGTTTGTGAACTAGCGAGAGGACTCATTAGGTATTGTGACGATAGCAGAGTCATGGCGGACTCCATTTGTTGGGCAGATTGAGCTAGGATTGATATGGTAGTAGTGAGAGGGGTATCAATGGTAGTCGCGAAGGAAAAATGCGAAACAATAGCAGATGCAGATGAGGCTAAGGAGAAAGGTGGATAGGTCCATGGAGGAGTAAAGAAAAATGGTACCACATGGGAGAATTGTGAGAAACCTCCTATGACCATTGTGGCAGAAGCGAAAAAAGAAGGGTCAACACTTGAAGTGATGGGCGACACAGAGGAGGCAGGAGGAACTAAGGATTGTGAAGCAAGAGAAGATGGAGCAAAACTTACCTGCGGTGTGGATGATTGTGATCCTTGGCTCGTCACTGGATCCATGCTCATTGCAAGCCCCAAGCTTGTTACAGGCTCCTGCGAACCCTCTTCTTCAGTTGCATCTGTGCGCTACCTCTTGTTGGGTGGCGAGTCCTCCACCTATATCATCTCTGATTGTTGTTGTTGGGATATTTTTGACCTTCTTGCATTCCAAGTGTGTGTATGCAAGGCTCCCGACCATGATATGTTGAACTACACATTTGAAGAAACTTTGTTAGGCTGCTTCATCACCTTTTCTTTCTACTACACTGGGGATGTTTGTACTTCACTTTCTTTCTCCTTTCCCATCACCACCACTTGCATCAGAATCAGTATGTGTGTCATCCCATAATTTATTGAATCTTTCATCCATCTCTACGCTCTGATAAGGAGCATCAAGGCATTGGATTTCTTGTTGGTAGATCTAGAAATCTCTAATTATTTCCTCACTCCAGCTTTCTTTCCTTGACAACTCATTGTGGAGGGCGGCCCCTATTTGATACTTCTCATTATACTTTGCTAATCAGAGGTAGAATTTAAGCCATGGTGGTGTGTGATCCTCAGTAGGAATATAGGCTAGGTCCACCAACAGATCGTCATACTCCTCCATCGAACTCTGCCACTTTTCCCAAAATGACCGGGGGTTGTGGGTTACCTTGATGAATTTGTTGCCTAAGTCATCGAAGGGGTTGTATTTCCATTTTTTGCTAACCAACACCAACCCCACATGAGCCAGTTTTTCCTCCGGTGGCTTATGCGACTAATTTTTTGCCATTACCACCCATTTGAAGGTTAGCAGGCATTTGCAAAACCTCTCTTGCCCTTTCCTCCACAAAACTTATAATCAATAACAGACATCTACCAGAACATCTCAAGGGCCAATACCCTGTGTGTGACACTCTCTGGGAGCCAGAATGGTTCCTCGGTGAAGTCGTGCATGTGAATAAATGTAAAATCTCTCCCAAGGAACCAGATGCATTTAGGAGTGAAGCTTTGCATCCACTCCGTCTATTCGGCTGAGAGTCGATAGAGACAACCATCCTTATCAAAGTCTCGTAGAATCGGGGTTAAGAAAAACTCCAAAAATGCATAATAATTATGTGTTGCGGAAAGGAGGGGAGTCCATATAGAAATTGGTTTTTTGGCTCCCTTATTAGTAAAAATAGATAATGACATCTATTTATTGAAGAATTTTGGGTTCTAGTATAAAAAAATATGAGCAAGTAAAGAAGGAAACCTGAAGTTGCATCACATATAGTACTCTCGTATTTGGTTCATCATTTCACAGTAGATGACTCCTACGAAGTCATACCAGAACAAGGACTTTTTCCTTTGCAACTGAAAACCCAAACCCAACTGAAATTCTTGCACCCATTTGTCTTCATCCAAGCTACAAAAAAATGCCATCATAGAGAGTACATCCTACATATCTTGTTTGAAGGTGTTGTGCGCAATTGGAATTTTTGGCAGCTTGTTGCAAAATTCTTGAGGCCTCTGTGTTTCCACATTATAGAAGTCCAAAGCTTTGCCTTTGCCCCTCCAAAAGGTGCACCCATTTTTTGGAGTAAATGTATCCATTCTATCCACTTTAGAGTGGTTCACTGGAATACACAACATGCTCCAGATAGTGTCTTTGCTGATGTGGACTCTCATCTCCTGGCCTTCGATGTTGTTTGTATCTAGGTTGAAATTCGCAATGGCCTTGTGAACGAGCTCTGGGCAATAATCCACAAAGTGGACCATGTACTGTAGAAGACCACTGAACCATAGCTTGTACGACATTTTTTGTGTGCTATCAACCCTTTTCATTCTCTTGCAAGCTCCTTCCCTAAGAGTCTTAGGGTTCTTCACGAGGATGGGATCATGGATATTATCCCATTCCTCCTTTATTTGACTTTGGTCCCTATAAGTTTTGGGCTTGTCCAAGGCCCGCGTGTGAATCCATTCTGGTTTCTCCAACATCCCAGGCGATGCATAAGAGGTGTCATCAAAAATATTGATGACTGGTGTTGCTATCATGGCATCATACAAGCTTTGAGTTACCTTGGGCTATGCCTCCATTCGCGAACTTCTAGCCACTTCAAGGTAATGTAAATCTTAGTGGTGTTCAAACTCTTTGCAATTCACTTCAACTCTATTTGCAATCAAAACTCTTTTGCTCTTGGTAGCGTGCTCAATAATCTTTTCACAATGTTAGCTTCCTACATGCAATACTTAGCCATTTCTTTCTTGGGGTAGCCAACAATAGTTGCCTTTTAGCATTAAATTTAGCATGTACTGCCAACTCATTTGCTTGTGTAAAATGAATTACTTTCCATTTTGAAATGACCACAATTCATAATGACAATTTGGTAATCATGTTGTACAGCACGATTTCCTTGGAACTTGAGTCGGCGATTTGAAGGGAGCATAAGATTTCACATGCTTGGGAAATTAATATCCCAAAGAGAATAATTAAGCCAAAGACGCAATAATTACTTGAAAAGATATGTTCCTTTTTGGAGTTTGAGAAGTGCCTACAGATTGACACATCAACACCTGACCATATAAATGATCGCCTATGACTGCCACTAGCTTATATTATTAATTAGCTCTTATTAATTTTGCACGCAACAAACCGTACCTAGAAGATGCAACTAGGTGGGAAATTCAAGCAAGCTCTGGTGGTATTTTCAATTTGGTAGTCAATTAACATCATGCTTATGGCATGCAACTATCTCATATATTTCTATAAATAGGCCCTAAGACAGTAGTGAAATCACACTTAGCAATTAGCAAGAATTGGTTTTAGGCAATTGGCTATAACTATCGTTAGGCAGTTGAGTAGAATTTGCATTTGCATAGAGCTAGACTTAGGTAGTTGTGTAGAGGCTAGTATTAGACAGTTGCATAGAGCTCGCTACCATGAATATCCCTATTAGGCTAGTCTGTAAAAAGTCCTAGACAACATTCCTTGGTGAGATCTCAAATAGGAAACTGAAAAGAATGACCAAGAATAAGCATTCACTGGCTATCATAGCCACGAAGTGGGTTCTAGGGAGGGATTGCATTCAATACGAGGATAAATACCGGGTCAATATTGATGTGTGTTCTCACTTTGTTGTGTCTATGCTTGATATTCAGGTTCCCAAGTCATTGATTATTTTCCTGGTGCTTGAAATATTTTTGAAGAAGTACCTTGGAGGCCTAGGCGAGGTGGTGGCGAATGTTGCATTTGGTCTGGGCCTGCCAACAATGAGTGACCTTTGTAAATATATTGAAGAAGATGCAGTGGTACCATGGGTACCGTTCCTGAGTGGTTTTTGCATCCAGTCACATGAAGAGCATCGTCAAAGGCTGACCCATGCTTGCCACTTCTTGTTTCGCTACTACAATGTGGTGCCCTTCTATGACGTTGACTAGTACACAGACTTCAAGAACCAGTTGTTCCCTCTACCACTTGCCATTGCTCCTACGAATGTTGTTACTACTCCTGCTGCTCCTGCTGCCATTCCTGCTGATGAAGTAATTTTAGACAATGTTGTTGATGCTTCCATTTCTCCTGGTCAAGACTAAAAACTTCTTATGTTTTAAGAAATCATCACTTTGTTAATCCATTTTTTGCATATATGCCTGAAAAAGGCCTTACTGCATATATATGAAGAAACTACGTGGGTAAAAGCACAAAGTTGTGTCACACTTTCAGCCAACATATCAGCACAACTGAATTTAAGTATTTCTAACTAAAAAAATATTTTGGTCAAACATATGATCTAGTAAGATTCATTCTAGCTAAATTAGATACTTCCACAACTTGTTCAACTAAAATTGTTAGCTAAAAATATATGGAGCACCACTTTGAGTCCAATTTACCAACAAAATAAATTTATTTGAAAAACTTGAAGTTTCAATAACTCTTGCTAATCTAAATAATATTTTTAAAAAAATATAAAAATACCCTTTTGTAGATCCATAAGTGTAGTTTTCAAAAAAAAATTATTTTAATAGTTTAATTATTTTTTATATTCTATTTTTTATTTTTACTAAAAGTAGGTTATCACACAAAATATTAGGTTGATTACTATGCCAAGGAAAAATACTAAAACTTATTAAAAATTGAAAAAAATATGATGCACTAGATAAAAGAATCTATTTTAAGATGGTATAATTTTTTTTCCATTTTAAATAAATATTTAATATGAAAGTTGACGTCCGATGAAAATAGTTGTTTTTTTATTCACGCACATTTTAATATTTATTTAAAAATATATTTTTATCAAAATTGGAAAAAATATATCCATGCACTAAAATTTCAAGTTATAAATACAAATAAAAAAAATTGAAAGAAAAAAAAAATTACTATAAAAAGTTTGACGTCCCATGCAACTTCAATTTTCAGCATTTTATTAACAACTAAATTATAGTTTTAATTTATTAAAAACTAGTTTAAAATAATTTTTAAATTTTTTTAAAAAAATACAAGAATAAAATATACTAAAAAATACATATTTTACTAGTTTACATCATTTCAAAATTCAAAACATATATACCACTTTTTAGTGAGTCAAGTTTAAAAATTGGATCAACATTGGCCGTTTCCTTTATAAAGTGTGACACAGCTTTGTGCTTTTACCCACATAATATATAGATATACTCTAAAAACATGGCCTCAAAGCCATTTTGCAATGTAATATTGAAGTATATATTTCCGTATATAATGAATATATAGCTTATATTAAACTTTTGTCTCCTCTGCCTTTTGATTTTGCAATGTGGATTCTCTTTATTTTCTACTTCTTGCACATATATGTTCATTCCAATTCTGCACATGGGTGTCACTTTTCTCTGCTTCATGAGTTGCAAGTTAGTTCTCTCTACCTTTTGCAATAATGGGTTCCATTTATTTTTGTTTCTCACACAAACGAAATTAATTGAAAGACCGGTTGACAAAAACATGAAAGAAAAATAATTACACTACTCACATGTTTACATGACAGAATAATACTGAAGCTTTAATTAAATTTTTTTAGGTGAATCCCATTAACCAGAATACCCAATGCTTCCTTATCCATATTTTCCATTTTCCAATTCAAATGCATTGTGTTGTTTGCACTGAATTATTTTGAACGGGCCTTCCCATAGGCTTTCAAACTTTCCATGTTGGTTAGGCTTCACAGCCCTCTCATTGAACTTTATATTAGGTCCCCACACTTTAGACCCTAGTCCAAAGCTTTCTTGTTGAACCACCTCTTAACCACCTGTTGGCGATTAGACATGGTTATCAGGGCCTTTTCCCTCTTTTCCTACACTTCTAGCAACTCGGCCAGCTGAACCTCCGTGGTGCCATTTTGTTCTACCTCAAGAGATTTAAGCAGTTGCAGCGCCAAAATATCCATAGAGATAGGCAATAGCGCTTCTTTCCCATATACTAGCTCGTATGGCGAAGTCTTGAGGACTTGCTTGGGAGTTATGCAGTTCACCCAGAGTGTTGCTTGAAGGTTCTTATGCCATTCTCTTTGGTGTTTCGATCTGATTCTTTTGATGAGTCAGACTAATTTTTTGTTAGTCGATTCGGCCAGGCCATTCCCCTATGGGTAATAATTTGATGACATTTTCAAGAATATGTCTTGCACGAGTGCAAATTGGCATACCTTAGAGCCTAGGAAAGCCTTGGTGTTGTTAGAAATGATGATCTTTGGTAGGTTGAATCTCTTTACTAGCCCTTCAAGAAAGTCCACAATCTCCACCTCCATTGAATTCTTCAAGGGCATGGCTTTAGTCCTTCTAGTGAAGTAGTCTATGGCAGTTAGAATCCATTTATGTCTGACGTTGGAGGCGGGATTGATCATCCTAATGAAATTGAAGCCCCATTGTGCAAACAGCGCATCAACCACTATCGGGTTGAGAGGCATTGCAAAGTTTTTCCTCCTTGGCGCGAAGAATTGACATTCCTTGCATGCTTTTACCAAAGAGTATGAGTCATTGAATAGCATGGGCCAGAAGCACCTAGTGCACATGATTTTGATGGTTGTGATCTTCATAGAGAAATGCCCACCTGCGGGACTACTATGGAAAGTGTCAAGGATATTCTTTGCTTGCTCCATGGTGACACACCGTAATAGAACACCGTTGAAGTTCCTTTTGAATGGGACTCCTTTGATGAGTTTGTACCTGTTGTTCTACAGTCTATAGAATCTTCTCTTCTAAGAAGGAAGGCTCGATGGATATTTTTTAGTATGCATAAACCTTACTCTATCCACCAACTAACAGACTTCAGACTCAAACTCATTTGTCAGAACCAACTCTGGTTGCTCTTCTTCGGCTGCTATTTCTCCATCGTGCACAAGATATTCACACAGTTCTCTTCCTCAGACAGTCTTTGTAGGCTTGACCTCAATGTCGTATTCAATGATCTTGGTGATCCAATTGGCCCTTTTTTTGATGATTTCTCCTTCCTTGATGTATTCACACACACTAAAATATGTGACATAAACAATCACCTTGTTGCAAGATATTAGATGTTAGAACTTCTTGAGTCCCTTAACAATTGTGAACACTTTCCTCTCGACGAAGTTGTAGTTGTCTCATATTTCTTTAGGGTATAGGAGTGAAATGCTATCGGATGTTCTCCCTTTCCTTCATCATCCTTTTGAGTTAAGACAGTAGCAATACTGGATTTGATGTTGAATACATACATTATGAAGTCCTTCGACAAGTCAGGATTGACCAGCACAAGAGCTGAGGAAATAGCATCCTTAACCTTCTCAAAGGCTTCTCTAGCTTCTTTAGTCCATTTGAATAATTGATCATTTTTCAATGTCAGGGTGATTGGTCTAATTATTCCTACAAAATTAGAAATAAATTTTCTTACAAAGTTCACTTTCCCCAAAAAATATTGGACTCCTTTATTTTTGACCAGTAGGGGAAGCTCTTTGATTTCCTTTACTCACTCAGGATCAATTGCAATTCCTTCTTTGGACACTACATGTCCCAATAGCTTGCCTTGTGGTACTCCGAAGTCACATTTTTTTGGGTTCAGGGATACCCTGAACTCTTGGAATTTTTTGAAAACCATCTCTAGGTGATCAAAATGATCATCCTTAGATTTTGAGAACACAATTAGATCATCCATATAGATCAAGATAATCTTGTTGATCAATTCGTTGAAAGCGATATCCATTGCCCGCTAGAAAATGGCTCCCGCATTTGAGAGGTCGAAAGGTATTTTAGCATATGTGAACATTCCCCACTTGGTAGTGAACGTCATTTTGTGTTGGTCCTCTTCTTTGACTCGGATCTGGTTGTACCCAGAGAAACCATCCAGTAGAGAAAACATTTTGGATCTTGCCACTATTTGCAAGATAGACTCAATGGAAGGCAGTGGGTAGTGGTCTTTTATGGATGCTTTGTTCAAGTCCTAAAAGTCAGCACACAGGCAAATGTCTCCATTCTTCTTTTGGACTAGGACCGGGTTGGATACCCATGTGCTTTGCAAGATCGAGAAGACAATCTGAGACTGAATTAGCATTGCCAACTCTTGCGCCATCAAGGCTTCAATCTTCAAATTTATTGGCCTTTTTGGTGGATTGTTTTTGCTCCTTCTATCAACTCTATTGTATATTGGATGATATTGGGATCATATCCCTTAATTTCATCATATGACCAGGCCACTACTCCTCCATACTTCTCACAGAAGTTGATGAAATTTTCTTTATCATGATGTGGGACATCTTTCTCAACTTTGAGCTTTCTCCCATCTCCGACCTGAAGGTCCGCATAATCGCTTTTATCTGCTATAATCTTCCTTTGATCATTCCTCACATCATCACAATTGAAGAGGTTTTTTAGAGTGACCAGTCCTTTCAGAAGCTTGTTGGATCTTAGTTGAATGATTTGTCCATCGTAGGCCTCGAAAATCTTCAGTTGGAGTTGGTTGGAAAAATCTCCTGACTGTTGGATGAATGAGGCGATATGTTCATCGTTTTCAAACACTTTCCAACTTTGATCATTATCTAGAATCTCTAGTCGGACTATCTCTCATACAAAGTATTTGTTATAAATTAGGTCAGAGGCAGGGTCAAACTAAGATCCGATTGTGGCCATACGGTTTGCATCGACATTTTGTTCTCAAGGCACTGTCTGGATGTTGAAGGCTTCAAAACCCTCAATCAAGTCCCAAACTCTATGTCTATAAGATCTCATGTGGACATTCTTTGTAGTGGAGAACCCTCAAACTTTGTTGACTACTAGTTCAAAATATTTGAACACCATTAGTTGCTTTATTCCCATCCACTCTGCAAGGCTTAGACCTTGCACTAGTCCTTCATATTCAGCTTCATTGTTCGAACAAGTGAACTGGAAGTGGAAGGACCAGAGCATCTTTTTATTGTGCGGGGATGTCAAACATTTCCCAGCTCCTGCACCCACTTTGCATCTTTCCCCATCAAAGTGCAGCTTCCATAGCTCTGAGGCTTGATCACTTTTGGATTCCTTTCTAACCTTCATAATCTCTTGCTCTTCATCGTAGATGACATAATTCCCCAACTTGGTAGCATGATAGTTTCTGAAAGGATCAATGTTTATGTATTCACTCAAGAGAACTTCCTCTAAATTTGTCTGGTCTTCGGTCACTTTTACATCCTCTAACAACTTGGTGCAATACATTTCTTCTTTGTTGAAAGAGGTATGGGCAGCCTCAAAGTTGATCATGACTTTGTCGGCCACATGTTCCGAATGCAAATCTTCAGACACTATTTTTTATTTTAGCTTCATGTTAAATGGTCCTTAAGATCAAGTGTGACTAATCCAAAGAAAGATATCCACCTATCTTTGAAGTGAATTCCCAAGATAGGCAAAGGAAAAACATAGGAGGAACATCTATGATCACAATATCTTGTGGAACTGTGATGCTAGGGAAAGAGAATAGAGTTAAGGGAAGGTCTTTGGTGACACCTATGGTTTTGACTTTGTTCCCATAAAGTTGCATAACCCCCCTCTTTAAAGGTTCATAGCTAAGTCCTAAGGCTTCATCTATCTGTTTGGGCATGACTATGGTGCTAGCGTCAAATTCAATCATGGCATTGTGTAATAATTTCTCTCCCACAATAAGAGTTAGGAAAAAGGGTTTCAGTTTCGGCTTATCTCTAACCTCGGTAGAGGCTTTCTCTATGCTATTTGTGAGAACTTTGGCAGGAGGTGATGGGTCAACAACTTTTCCCTTGAGTGATTGCTCCATTGGCTCAATGATTGGATCCTCTCGGAGAGCCTTCTGTAGCAATTTCTTCTACTCCGGAATAGCTAAGATATCCCAAAAGGACACATTAGCAGTCAATTTTTTCAATTGTTCCACCACATTGAATGGTAGCGAATTTGAAGGCTTCTGCTCCTTGGCCCTAGTTATGACAATTTCCCTTCGCGATGGACATTGTTGTGCAACTGCGGAGGTACTAGGTGTCTAATCAGAAGCACTTTTGGGCTGTGGGCTGACTGGTTGTGGTGTGGCTGATTCTCCCATCAATCTCCTCTTTGAGCAAGTGTTGTAAGCGGACTATACTTTTGAAGTTTTTGATGTGAAGGCATCATTTGCAAACACCGCCTCTTCTTCTTCCATCCATGAGAAGAGCGTGTGATCAGGAGCAATATTTTTTTCTTGCTCCAAGGACATCCCTTGCATTTGCATAGTGAGTACCACATTTTCCATTTGCGAAGAGGTATATACATAACCCCCATGGTCTGACACTGCACCTTGGTTGTGTTGTTCTGCCACCTTTTGTTGTAGGTTATCGCGTGAGCAGTTTCAAGGCATAAGTGCATCGCCACAGGGGAAGCACCAGGGGTTGATATCATCAACTAAATTGTTTTTCCCTACCGTCAATTCTCTACTCAAGTTTGGATTAGCACCTTGCAATGAAGTAGGCACTGGTACAATTTGATTAGTTGTTTTCCTTTATGGATTTGTGCATGAGCCTCCTTGGAATTGGTTTTTTTGGTAAGAAGATCTTCTTCCTTGATAATTTTGATATGTTGGATTTGGAGGTGCACATTGGTTTCGCTTGATGATAGTTATTTCATTGGTGATGGTCCACAACATTTCCTTGACATCGCTTATTTCATCTTTTTAAGATTTGGATGTAGAAGCGGCGTTCTATGGTGCACCCAAATACATGTACATGGATTGAGGAGGAGCAAATGTGTTGGTAGATGACATCTCTTGGGTGGAAACTGATATTTCAAGAAATATAGGCATGATAGGTCGAGGCGGAAACTTTCCAGCATCTATTAGATTCTTCTCTGCTTTGACTACAATGTTGTATGCATTCAGTAGAGTGGTTTCGTCGAGTGACTAAATCATCATCGAGATGTCAGTGTTGATGGATTTCAAGTAGAACATGAACACCAACTCGGCCAGCGGGTGGATAGCAGCCTGAATTCTCTAGCAAGTCATTTGGAACCGGGCGTTGAATTCAGTCATGGCTTCATATGGGGCTCATTTTATGACCAAAAACTTATGATATTGCAAAGACCTATCTCCATCATTTGAGAATCTTTCATAGAAGGGGTCTTCGAGCTGATCCCAGGTAGCGATGGTATTAGCTTGTAGGGTGTGGTACCAATCCAATGCTTTGCCCTTGAAATAGGTTGCAAGAAACCTTAGCACTACATTTTGGGCAGTGATTCCATGCACCAAACACATGACTACCACATCTTGCAGATATGTCAATGGTGTTCTTGAGCCATCTCTAGTGAATTTAGGTATAGCTTTTAAAGCATAGACTAGGATAGGGGCTCAAACGACGGATGTTATTGGTGCTACGAGGGGACTTTTGGCATCCCATGCCACATAATTTCTATTAGCGGTTGGCAACATGGCTAGTGGAAGGGGTGGAGGGAGCAAAACATTCACTATCTGGGTCACGGCTTGTACTGTTCCTAGTGGCAACACTAACAAACCAGGGTTATTCGTTGTTTGGGATCTAGTAATAGGCTAATGGCTCATACACCCTCTTCATATTTAGATTCATTTAAGTGTCCCACTAGGCATGCCAGAAAAAAGAAACTGTTGATGCCAAAAATTGGCAAGTTAACAGCCTTTATGGGAGACTTAGTTAATGGGGGGACCAATTGCGCTAAACTGAGTGACCTCTGGATTTTTAAAGAATTTGGCTTCTTCTGTAATTGGGTTTTTGGAATGGGAAGAGGAAGGAGATAAAAAAAATAAAGTCTAACTAAGGCATGCACCAAGACTTAGATGTAAGGCACGATAAATCTATCTTTTGGATGTGATTTAAGGGCCCATTCAGCAATCTACTATGTCCCAAAAATAACAAAAATCAAAGATGAAAACATGAATAATTTATCCAATGACATAAAATAATTCACATACACATTTACTAGAAAGAAGAGTCAAAAGACATGGTCTAAATCAGTAAGCTTGTATTGGAATCATAGAAGTTCTGCAAATAAATGACTTAGTACAATAGTGGCACAGTATAATGTTTTATCAAATAGCCTAAGAAAACAGAAAGGTCTAACAATGGCATAGTCTAAGTCTTATACAATAATCTAAAAGCAATATTAAAGGCCTGGTGTCTTTTCCCTAATTTTTTTTATCTCTTCTGAACTCATTTTCAGAAGGAAGAAGTATATATAGATAAAAATCCCACTGCCTGGCGGGTTAGTAACAAAAAAGATCCTGTCATCATGAGCGAAGATACCCAAAGCAATGATTTCCTTCGGTCGTTGCAACAAAAAATTGCAACAAAAAATATTCGAGCCATGGAACGTAGTCGCTTTGAAGCCATATGCATCCCCTGGGAATGATGGAATGATGCAAGTGTCACAAAACTAGGCAGTTAGTTAAGACATGTGGAAGCCTAGTGGTGCACGTTGCTTTCTCTCTCCTTGCATTCGATGAAGTCCCCGCAAAAGAGACATGTGGAGGCATCCATACTACTAGCACTGAATATGGGGTCCACCCAAAAGTGAAAGCGAATAGACATTATGTTGCACGCAAATAGGGCCTGATTAAAAAGCAAAGGGAAGCAGCCTTGAAGTGCCTGTGGTGATGACATGTGGAAGCATGGAAAAATCCGATAAGAGAGTAAAGGAAGAAATTTTTGCGAAGAGTGTCGGGCGAGCACGTGTTGGCAGTGGATGAAGTTCTTCAAAAAGGGGTCATATGATGTTAAAATAAGTGAGGCGTGGATCGACACTTAGCAAAAACAAAAAACCACCTAGAGGGAGCTCGAGGAATTTATGTATCCACAGGTTTAAAACAAATGCTCAAACGAGACTAAAACTGAACCCTCATCTCATCATTGTCTTTTGGGTTTAAAATTGAACAAGGCAACTTAACATTTCATTTGGTGCATAAAATGAATTCATCTTAGCTTTAGGGGTTAAAATTCATGAGTGTTTGTTGTGTTTTGATTTACAATTGTGTTATTGAATGCATATGCAATTCTCTCATACCACTCAACGATCTTGAGAAACATAAACATTCCTTAACACTTTGCAAAATCACCTACATCTTTCAAATTGGATTAAAAATGAACCCCTTGCTAGTGTAGGGAAAAGGCGTGGTGTGTGTTCTCTCCTTGTTTCATGCAAATTGGTATGATCAAACTACAAACAACTTCCTTACTATTGTTTATCTTTAGAGTGCCTACCCCTCGCTTCGAAACGAGGGAATGACACAAGCGGTAATGTGCTAAAGCCAAGCTCTTCCAAGTCGCTATATAAAAATGTGTTTCTAACTAAGGTCATAAACAATAGGTGTGGACGTGCCGTACCGACAAGTGTCACCCCTAGTACCCGTGTGGTACATTAAAAAATTCTTCTTAGGAAGGGATTGGGAGGCCTCTTGGTTCTCCATAATCTTGAGCAAATCTTGTCGTGTGTATGGCCACTTTGAAAGAAAGACCTTATTACGAACCATTGTTTAGAATCCAAAATCCTTAATACTTGTTGGTGCAAGAACAATCATTTTGAAGCCAGTCCACATTTGTACTATTCGTTGTTGAAACAAAAAAAACCTTAGGATATTAGGATCTTCAAGATTTTGAGATTTTGTGGTCCCAAGAAGTGTGTGCTGAGAAAGGGGGAGCCAGTGTCACCAAATCTCTAACTTTTCACAATGTCTTAGTTTTTGGAGAAATTCAAGTGGAGACTCAATAAGTATAGTCATTTCAACCTAGGATTGTAAATGATTGTGAATCAGTTTAATACATTTCTTGGTACCAAGACGTTACAAACAAACATTCACTATATTCCTCAAAATTTCAAACACTTTGGCTTAAATATGGATACCTTTTTAAATAGCCTTGATATTACTAATTGTCCTAAGGATTTCTATCCTTAGAGATTTCTAAATATCTTGACTTATATCTCAATCCATATTTTCCAAAGACAAATAGGAAATTATGGCTTCAACCTCATGATTCTCACAAAATGGACATTGTGAAAGTTATGATGTTTTTGACATAAACATTTAGTTTGGAAACTTAATCAAGACAAGTGTTTGTGGTAAAATAAATTTGCTTAAGCAAGATAAATTGACACAATTGAACCCCACATGACCATTTGGAGACTGATCACTCATATTGAACAACCTGATCTTACTGGTGCTATCATTCAACCAAACTTTGAATTCATTGAGGGAGAACAAACATATATAATTAGTAGCTTGAGAAGCTTTATCTTTGAAACAAAAGAAACACCAATTCAATGGAGAAATTCCACAAGAATCATAGACAAAGAAGAGGAACAAACCGATATTAAGGTCGAACAACCCCTATTACCACCACCCATGTGGCAATAAATATCTTCCTTTCTTCCATAAACTTGAACTTTTTTTAATGATCTCACTCAAAATCAGAATCCCCAAAAGAAGTTCTACAGGTTGTCACTCCAAACTTAGGCATCTTAGTTCAAAAGCAATCAAAAACCGCATTTCAACACTCTACCAAAACATAAACAAGTTGATAATAAACTTTTATGAATGTGCACTAAGGAAACATCTAGACATGTATATGTTCTTTATGAGTCAAAATCCGAATCTTTTTCATGATAATCAACCTGTCTAAATCATTGGGTCTTTAGGATTTGAAAAATTTAGAGGTCTAGCATGTTTCTCACTACCTTGGTCTTGTCAAACAAAGGTTCACTCTAAGTCAACATTGGGTCAAAAATTTCGTCTACCCCTTCATCAAAATTTCATCCTTCACTTCACCAAACTTTACAAAACTTTTGAATACACCAACACTTTGGAAACCAACCCCTAACTTAGCTACTTTGTATGTGAACTGAATCTTTTTCCATGCATTTGGTGTAGTTAATTATCATCTTTGAACTAGGTTATCTTGAAGGTCATGAGTCATCTTGAAGGTCATGAGTCTTGTAATGCCCCGCCAAGCAAGCCCGAAGGATACATTACATCTAGCATTTATGGCACCAATTTTTTTTTTAAAAGGTATTAATATACATCATAATAATCATACATTACATGATATGAAACTAAACATGAATCTACATATAACAAATCCCTCGGGTTTTACAAGACTGCATTACTTTTCACAACAACATCATTACATCACATGGATGGTAAGTATACACCAGTAATCATAAGATAACATGAACATGGTTAATATATTAATCAAGGGTTACAATATTACAATGTTGTTTCCCAACATGAATGGGGAATATACAATACAATAGAATGTTACATTTGAAATGAAAGAGTACAAAGCTGCAATACTGGATTCAATTCTGGATCAACTCAGGAATCTCTGCAAGGTACAATTTCGCACTTCTCGATCGACAATAGGGGACCCAATGGGGTGCATAGCACGTTCCACCCAACCACGTGGACCCGAAGGCCCACCCCCCATGCTAAGAGATGACAAGAAGGAACCTCAGCTAAACCATCATACAAAACAAGAATACAAGACTTCACAACAAAATCCACAATAACATAAGGATATCTCTGCACAAAATATAACCAACACAAGATGTGTCCAACATAAGGAACAACCAAATAAACATCAACATACAAACGCCAACAAGTGCTTCCAGAGGCCCAAGAATAACATAGAGGGAAACAAAACATACATAGTTGTTTAAGGAAGAGTGTCATCGCAATGTTGCATGGGTTACCCTAGCGAATCTTCCTAGGCCCCGGCCCCCAACTTGGGTTACCCTAGTGACCTCTTACGAAACCTGGCCCCACATGCAATCCAATGCGGCATCGATTATCTTTCATAAGGACAAGACAATGATTTCGCCATTCCAGGCCTTCTCAACTCATCCCAAGCCCATACAAGCACTTGAGTCATGAGTGAGGCATTCACTTATATCTTGTTAATGTGTGATTCTATCCAAAACCCCTAAATAAATATTATCATTTTCACTTGATTAACAAACTTCCAATGAGTTACCCTGAGACCACTTCCGGGTCTCGGCCCCCATTGAAAGCCACTCCCCTTATGAACAACAAAACTCAAAAGACACTATCAAGGTAAGCCCACATGCACGACATATAAAACCACATGATAATTTTCATTAAGCAAGGCAAACACCATCCTACACAAAATCTTCGTAACAAATCTATTTTCAAGTGCATGGCTATAATCCATAACATCAAATAGATCATACAAGCAACAGTTCACAAATAACCAAAAGTGAAAGCCAAAAATAAAGCAACACTTTTCTTTCCCTTTTCTCTGGAAGACTAATAAATCGCTAAAAACAAGGTTTCCCAATAAGGTGGCGACAAAACTTGATCTCAAAATTAACATCAAACTCAAGACCAAAAACAACCTCTATAATTAAATTCATCGTAAACTCCAAAATTTCACACAAAATTCTCCTCAAGAATACACTCAAACATTCCAAATTTTCCAATTTACCAACATGATATGTCATGCAACATCTATTCCAATAATGGAATAAAGACATACATGATAGATTAACCTATCAACTATTAAGTAACTACAAGAGAATCAATTGTAGGAACAACCAACAACAAAATCAACCCGCTGATTCTCAACTCAATTCAAGGTCTAATAATCAATTCCAAAATATATAGTTGTATTGATATGTTGTCGATAGAATCATTGTTCCTAGCTTAATAACAACTTTATTTTAATACCAAAATCAATAATAATGATATCACGTTAATCTAATACAATACATCTAAGGTAACTCAACTATGCTAACAAGAAGATATTGTAATTACACTTTTCATGGACTAACAAAAACATATACAATCAAGTGTTAACAATATCCATCGTAATAATTATCTAACTAAATCATTACTATAAGCATGGAATTCCAAAAAAAAAAAAAATTCAAGGGAGAATCTCTTAAGTCATAACCCTTTCCTATAAGTATATTATAACCTATATTTCACAAGACCCAATTTGATTTGACACTATAGGGATAATGTTAAAGAAATAGACCCAACATAGGGTGTGGCTATGAAGATACATTAAGGCAGGCACATATATTCAAAGACATGCGAGAAACATAAATTTAAAATTCTATTTCTATAACCTTTAATCCACTCAACTTAGTTAAGTCTTTTTAATCATCAATATTTTCTTATCTGATTCCAAAATTCACTATCTTCTAAATTCTTTGCCTTTAATTTCCTAAATCTCTTATCAATATAAACAAATAAATAGACACAAATTGTTCTTCTATGGTAAAAATGACTAATTATAAATCAATCTTGCTAATAATCTCTTATACTTATTTAGAAATAGCTAATCAACTTTCCTCTAATTATTCTACCACTCATATATCTATCAAATTAATTAACTCACTTATACATACTATATAATATCCAAATGCTAATATATTTGGAATCACTTTATAAAGCTATTTTGTCATTTGTTGTAATGCTCAAATATTATAATAGTAGTGTACTGATCCAGTCAGCAATAGGCAAACACAACTCACACTAAACAATAAAGACAGATTGTACCATTTCTAATAGACTATAATGTATGATATTTGCAGTCTAAATAATGATTAGAAACAGTTTACTCGACTATGATAGGTAGTGGCATATATTTGAAAATTGAGTAGTAATTAGGGACAAAATACACCAGTTATGACAATCTGTGGTATTAAGATAAGTACAAATTTAGATTGCAACCCGCGAAGAATAGATATAGAGCTGATACAAACAAAATAAATGGCAAGCCAACATATATCAGCATAACCTCAAGGTATCACTCCCGAATAAAATTAAAAGGGAAGTAAGAAACGCTATATAGGCATAAGGAGACAAAACTCAAGAATCTGTTGCAGCGAACTCAACTACCGCTTACCGTTATCACATACAAAATGCAAGAGCTTAGACAAGGCACAAGAACTGTTTGACAAAATGCGTCGATGAATTATGGAGACAGAAAAGGTACACAAACTGTTTGATAACATAACCCAAGAATAGTGTTTTCTAAAAAGAGGTAATTGTAGGTTAAGCACAATATGAATTTATTGAAAGGGCTTCAGAAGAAAACCATTTCAAGCAAAAGCAATTGGCAGACTTAAATCTGGAACTTAATATATCCGCCAGAGTCCACCCATCTTGTGCCAAAGCGAGCACTTTCGAACAAGATACGTTCATTCATCAAAGCATAACATAAAGGATTATTTTGTCAGGTATAGAGAATGCAAGTTCTCTGGTAGTCATGCATGCAAAATGTGGAAGCACATGCAAGCTGGACAATTTCGACAGAAGTTAAAGAAAATTCTTTCACAAACTTTGACAAGGATCAGGAGGTAACAACGTAGCCAAATAAGGCTCTCTAACAGAGAAATGAGAAAGGAGCATGTATAGAGGTCGATGCCAAAGTCATGCATGAGACAAAGATCCACACTAATCGACCAAAAACCGAGGTATATTTATTCTGAGATTCAAGACATAACTAATACTCATGTGTCGAATCTCTGTCAAGAGCGACTAGAACTAGCACAGATCGATATAAGGACAGCATGATTTGAGGAGAAATATATACAAATTCAAACTGTCAAGAAATAGGCAGCTCAAGAAGCGCAAAAGACCCACAAAATGAAATTTGTTGGATGTGACTCAGAGACTCCCAAACATCATCATGATAGATATCACAAACGGGTTTACTACAGACCAGTCTCAAATACCTTCAGAGAAATTTAATGCTCTAATAATTCCAATTCCAAAGCAAATAAGCACGAATTATCTGATACTAAATAGCATGAGCATACACAGTTTTATTATGAGAACAAAGGTTGTTTTAGAAAGAAGGAACCTGGAATTAAATTGATTGAGGCACCAGAATATTTTATGTCGAGATCTTCAAGAGTACTAGAAGCCGGCGAACAAAATCATCACCGCTTCCTCATGCACCATGGTTAACAGGAGTATCTCTGCTTCGTTCTATTCATGCAACTCTTCACAGGAACTGCAACCTCTCTTAAATGGTAAAATTCTGCTCTATTCTCAGCAATCCAAACTCCTGCGTGCCCCTCCAGCATGATTGTGATCTCCTGCCTGAATGGATTAATCCTCCCTCACCTCTTCCACTCCATTAGAGGCCTCATCCACAGTATTCTTCTCCTGTCGAAGAGGCTTCCCCCCAAAAAAAAAAACTGTATTGGTCGCATCCTCCAACCAAAAAGCCCTTACCGTTTTCTTGTAACTGCCCCCTCTATCGATACCGACATGCAAGGAAATCAGTTGTGTTACCACAAGTTAAGCCCCCTAATAACGTGCTCCCTAGCCAGACATTATTAACGCCCCCATTAAACAATAAGATAAGATCATGAGGATAAGAAGAAGACTCCCTATTAAATTAGTACATTGACAATATTTATTTTCAAGTGCTGCCTCTACGATAGATTATTAGTAAAATCAAGCAGGTAATATATATATATATAACTTCCTATTTTATTCAAATTTTGCAACTGCGACAGGTTGCCAGTGGTTTCAGGGAGGCTATTTAATTCTGTACAATACCTCAATTCTAAATGTTGTAACTGTGACAAGTTGCCAAGTATAATAGAAAGTGAATATTGAAATTTGGATATACTGCCTTGTACATGCACTTATTATTATTTTTTTTTTTAAATGCTGAAACTGTAAAGCAAAGACTTTAGTTTACAGAGAGTGAATAGCCAAAAGAAACAAGGCTCTATAAGGAGGACGCCAGCAGGAGGGAGAGACTTTAACAGGGAGTTTCAAAGAGGAGTCTATCAACAAGCAATTTTCACGCAAATGTGATAACATCTAATCTACCGTGTGCTGGAAGAAGAAGCAAGAGAAGGAAATAAATTACTAACACATTGTTTTCCACGATTACTACATTTAATAACTATACATTCACAACACATCCAATCAAGAAGGAACCAAATCACATACGGCTTCATGGTCAAGACGAAGTGCAGAGGGGGTATTACAAGTCTACCCTAAATATTTCCAAGTTCATAAACATTCTTTATCCAACATTAAACATCAAGCTCTTAAGTCAAAAGTGTTGTCCCAAAATGATTGCAACGATCACTACCCATATCATCCATCTTTTTATCTTCCATTATCATCATTGCTCCAAAAAAGACTCAAAGCATCCCTCTTACCTAGATTTGAGTCAACTAGAGAGTTCAAAAATTACAAATCTAAACACAACTCT
The DNA here is from genome assembly GCA_007258455.2 of Sequoia sempervirens. Taxonomy (NCBI): domain Eukaryota; kingdom Viridiplantae; phylum Streptophyta; class Pinopsida; order Cupressales; family Cupressaceae; genus Sequoia; species Sequoia sempervirens. The sequence continues at coordinate 36,535,322 of VDFB02058242.1, forward strand.
CCTAAAGGTGACCCAAAATTTATGGTAAAGACAAGATCACAACACAAGAGAATCATGGAGAAAACCAAAGTCAAATTTACCTCAAGTGATCCAAATCCTCTAGAATTTGATCCAAGAAACTAGGTTACCCCATCATAGCAACCATCATCTCCATCAGGACCATATGAGATTGAAGATATCATGAATAATCCATTTGAACTTACTAGGGAGGAAATCATGGAATGTCAAACCTTTGAAAATGTAGCTAAAATTTCCCATCGTTTGTTGCACAAAATTTGACACAAAGCTTTACAACTCCATCCCTAGGGCTAATTCAAACATCCACTCCCAATCTTGCAACTAGCCTTGCTAAGGATTTTGTTCTAACTCTTCCATTTTAAAATAGCACACTTGTGGGTACCCTTGATACCAATCCTCCATCCCAAACAACCATATAAACCTCTTGAAATTCATTATTCCACAACAACCTCCACATATCAAGGACACCCCTCTTCATCCATACCCATGAGTACCACAAGTGTTCCCACCATCACGCAAAGTAGTATAGACCAAATGTCTCAAAACAACACACAAGGGTATGTCAATACCATACCATAGAGTCAACCCTTAATGCAGATGGGGACATCTTTACCCAATCCTCTAATTGGTTCATCCATACCATTGGTTTCACAAAGCACATCCATCCCATCCATTATCAACCCACCTCAAAACAACCCCTTGGTCACAAATCCCATCAACCAAGATAATACCTTGTCCACATCCCTATCACAAGGAAGTCCTCAAGACATGGGACAAGGAAAAAAATTTAATCAATGGACTCAAGGTCCTAATATTCCATTAACATTGCAAAATCTAATGGCATCATCCTCATCTTTCCCCAGAGTCCCCTTTACCATGCAAAATCAAATGGGACCTCAAACATACATTCTATTATCTCAATCCACCAACACACAAGGAATGTTGAACCAAGGGAACCCCCAACCTCTCATCACCAATCCACTACCCATTCAAAACATTAACATCCACAATCCATCACAAATGTCTCAACCACCTGATCCTACATTGCAAGCACGTGCCTTGGCCTTACAACAAGCATAACAAGCATATCAGAAAACCATATAACAATAGCAACAACAACAAGCAGCCCTAGCAGCACAACAAAAATAGCAACAACAACAATCCATCCAATAGCAACAACAACAACAAGCCATCCAATAGCAACAGTAACAACAAGCAACCCTAGCAGTGCAACAACAACATCAACAACAACAAGCAGCCCTAGCAGCATAACAACAACAACAACAAGCAGCAGCATCACAACAACAACAACATCATCAAGTTCATCAAGCAGCCTTAGTAGCACAGCAACAAAATCAGGCCCAACAACAAGCCCTCAAGGCACAACAACAACAACAAGCTCAAAAACAAGCCTTACTAGCTCAACGGTATGCCCAACAACAACAAAAAAGTTCCTACTATAATCCTCAACAAAACATCGTCAATACAAACACGTTAGGAACATATACATCAACACCTCAATCACCTTCACAGAATCTCACGCCACCATACACCCCATACAACACCTTATCATATCAAAACCCATCCACCATCCCACCATATGTTCCTCCACCAAATCCACAAGATGATCTAACATTGCAATTTAAGGCGTTGTCACAAGAAATGCAGGATTTTTGGATGGGAAAGACAAAGAAACCTCATACATAGAACCTATGCCCTTATCCATTCAATCAAAATATCGCAATGGTACCATTCCCTTCCAATTTTGAAATCCCCAAATTTGATAAATACAAAGGGAGAGGAAGTCTTTTGGACCATGTCAAAGAGTTTAATGTCATGTGTATGGAGGTGGCCTACAATGATTCTTATTTAATGTGCCTCTTCCCTCGAAGATTAACAGGTCCTGCCATGGATTGGTTTTCTCATCTACCTCCCGACATCAAAACTTTCCAGGAAATTACTGATAAATTCATCGATCACTTCTTTAATCTTGGCATGGACATAAGCCTAGAAGAACTGTACATTCTTAGGAAAAACAAAGGAGAATCTTTCACCAGTTTGTTGCAATGATGGAGGCAAAGAGCTAGTAAGAGCAGGTGGCTTCTTCTCAATGAACAAGTGGGAATCATCATATCCAATCTATATCTAGATCTATCCTTCCACTTGAAAATGCAGTGTGTTACATCTAATGATGAGCTTGTCTCTAGAGACCTTAACATCGAGAGAGCTCTAATCTCACAGGGGAATACTCAAGCTTACAAAGGCAGCCACCTATCAACCAATTCAAATAACAAGCCTCATTTTTGGGCTAAGAACAAGAACATAATAGACAATGTTGTGGTAGATGCTAAGGTGGTCCTAGTGCTCCTCGACCAAACAAAAATCAAGTTGCTAACATTCAACCAATGGTGCAACAAACAACACCTCATCAGAACAATCAAATCAACAACATTGAATCACAACAGAGGCAAACCAATAACAAGAATAACTATCCTAAATGCAAGTACACACAGTTATCTGAACCCATCAAAACCATCATGAAAAAGTTGGTAGAGTCAAATTTGATAACACTTCCCAACTTCAAAAATTACCAAGAACCACAAGAGAAGCCATCTTGGTACAACTAAACGATCACTATGACTTTCACAAAATCAAAGGACACAAAATGAAAAATTGCATGAGGCTTGAGAACATTATCCAAGATCTCATAGAGAATGATACCATATATATTGAGGTACCAGTCGGGAATCAAGATCTTAAGATATACAAGAACCCTATGCCAGATCATAACAAAGGGAACAATAACGGAAAAGCTAAGGATTACACAAGCATGCAACATACCTATTCTAATGTAGTCAGTTCTTGTGATAGTGTTATCACCGTCGTCACCATCAAAGGGCCTAGTGTAGAGTGTGGAGTAACCACATGACATGGAAAAATCACCATCCAAGGAGTTACATCTCAATCTAGGGCACAACTTACTTTTCCAACATCAAATCCCAGTAGGTACAATCTCCTAGATCAGCTTAAGAAGACCCCCACATAGATATCAATCTTGGAACTATTGAGGCTATCACCTGCATGTAAGGAAATCCTAGAGAACGCTTTATCAAAGTCATCCATCCCTGAGGATATTGATACATATCAGTTTCAAGCTATGGTAGGGCATATCGCTAATCACCTTCTCACCTTCTCATAACAAGACTTACCATCATAGCCATCTCATAACCATGCTTTACATCTTGAGGTTTCCATTCATCAGAACAAGTTCAAAAGAGTCTTAGTAGATGGAGGTGCTAGTCTAAACATTTGTACCCTTCAGTTACTCAAGCACCTGGGCTATTCAGAGGATACTATTGAGAAAGCAAAGAGCACCACCATCAAAGCATATGATGATCAAGAGTGGGTATCACAGGGCATCATTGCACTACCCATCCAAGTGGGACCTAGATCATTGTAGAGACTACATGTCAAGTTTTAAACCTTGATCTTCCCTATAACATCCTACTTGGTTGACTATGGATCCATGCCTTGAAAGCCATAGCTTTGACCTATCATCAATGTGTAAAGTTTCCTTTTGAGGGTCAAGAAATTACCATCCATGGAGATCCCGAGCCTTTTTACTACTGCAACAATCTTGAGGTCAAGTTCTATAAGATACCCCAAGTACCCAAGAATGATGAAGGACCTACACCATCTTCCTCCATTGTTGACCCATCATCCCTTGCATCTACTTCAGAAACAAAAACACCTATTGTGTAGAATATACTCAACATAAGAGTAGTAATCCAGGATGATGGTTGTGGAAACTATAAACTGATGGACACCTTTGTGTTGGGGGAGCTACCTATTTCTCCCAAGTCACATGGAAAACTCGTGTCTAGCAATGAAGCACTCAAAACAATCAAGATGGAAGCTACCACCTTCACCAAGTGGAGGGATTTAAACCAAGAAGATGTCAATGAGGAGGATGCCTCTAAACTCCTCTATCAAGATGAACGATCTGTCCTTATTCTTCCTATGGAAGATGATAACAAAGGCTTGCATCTCATGCAGAATTGGGGATACAAATGGAATGAGAAACTAGGGAAAAATAATAATGGTTTGCTAGAATCTATCGTTCCTGAGAAACACTTAAATAATCTTGGCCTAGGTTGTACTACTAGCAAGGTTATACTTATCGGCAAAGGTATTCCTATTAAACGAGTTGAGGCTTCCTCCTGGTTACCTCCATCACGTGATACGAACCTAGATAACTTCTGCCTTGATGTTGGTGATCTATTTGAGAATAAATCCCTCTTTATGATATCCATAACATTCTTCACCCTGAGAAATCAACCAACTAAAGTACGCCTAATATACCCACAACTCATTGACTTGGACCACCAAGGACCATCGATTCTTGATTTATTCAAAAATGATGAAGCGATCTTAGAATTCATGGGACTCCATGACAACTTACCATGGGTAGATCACAAAGATGGTTTTGAAATAGAACTAGACACAAGGGAATACTATGGGGAGACAATTGAGTCCTTCAGTCGCAAAATTGATGAAATGCAACTAACATACAGATCTTTAAGTGAAAACCACACTGTGGCACTTTCTGATCCTAAAAATAGTAAAAAGAAAGGATGCATCCGAAGGTGAAAACCTCTCTGAGGTGCCCAAGGATGAGGGATTCAATCTCCCCCTTAGTGTGATGCATCCAAATAATTCAATAGTGCTAGAAAAAAAGGCCACTCCAGTCAATGTAGGAACAGATGAAGCACCCAAGATCACTTTCTATGCCAAATCCTTGTTGCACGAAGAAAAAAAGAAACTAGTAGCATTCCTAAAAGAGCGAAGAGCTAACTTTGCATGGTCATACACAGATATGCCAGGGCTTGATACAGAGGTGGTTGTGCATCATCTAGCAGTCTATCCTGAAGCCAATCCAGTAAAGAAAAAAATAAGGAAGATGCATCCTTAGATAGCACTCTTGGTGAAACTAGAATTACAAAAGCTTCTTGACATTGGATTCAACTAATCGATAGATTATCCTGAGTGGGTTTCAAACCTAGTACCAGTCTCAAAACCTATTGGGGGCATCAAAATCTACACAAATTTTAGAGACTTAAACAAAGAACGCCCGAAGGATGATTTTCCCCTTCCTAACATCGACATCATAGTAGAATTAATAGTAGGGCATGAAATAGTATCACTCATGGATGGTTTTTCAAGCTACAATCAAATCATGATCACCAAGTAGGATCAACACAAAAATGCATTCACTTGTCCATGGGGAACATATTGTTGGAACGTGATTCCATTCGAGTTAAAGAATGCAGAAGCAACCTATCAAAGAGCAATGACCCTCATATTTCATGACATGATCCACAAAATAGTTGAAGATTATGTGGATGATATTTTGGCTAAATCAAAGAAAAGGAGTGAACACATACAAGTCTTAGGACCCATCTTTGACAAACTTGAAGAATACAAGGTACGACTGAATCCAAAAAAGTGTGTCTTTGGGGTTACATTAGGAAAACTTCTCAGCTATATTGACTCACATAGAGGGATGTAAATTGATCCAGCAAAAGTAAAATCCATCTTAGACATGGAACCACCACAAAAACTAAAGCAGATGAGAGGGTTACAAGGAATATTGCAGTCCATCAGAAAGTTCATAGCGCAACTATTAGATAAAATCCACCCCTTTTTGCATCTTCTCCATAAAGGAATAACTTACAAGTGGGATGAGAAGTGTGATAAAGCTTTCTAGCATATCAAATACTATCTACTAACACCTCCAGTGCTCATGCCACCAATACTGAACAAACCACAAATCCTGTATATCTCAACAACATCAGTAGCACTAGGTGTTCTTCTGGCACAACGTGATGAAAACAAAAAGGAAAGAGCTATCTATTACATCAGCAGGACCTTAGTTGGCTATGAAATGAACTATTCATCTATTGAGAAATCATGCTTAGCGGTGGTCTTTGCTTCACAAAATTTTAGACATTACATGCTATTGCATCAAGTCAAGCTTACTGCATCAAGTCAAGCTTCCATTGAAATACTTGTTGTCTAAAGCAATTCTCACTGGGAGAATGGCCAAATGGGTAATGATCTTAACATAATCTGACATAGAGTATGTGGAGCGCAAAATAGTTAAAGGACAAGTAATCACAGTATCTATGCAAAGAACCCATTAATATTTGAATTCCCTGATGAATCAGTGTTCCTTGTTAATCTCATAAGTCAGTGGAAGATGTACTTCAATGGATTATTCACCCAACATGGATTAGGAGCAGGTATTATTTTATCACCCCTCAAGGTGATTGCATTCCAAAGTCATACAGGCTACCATTCTTGTGTACTAACAACATTGATGAGTATGAAGCCCTAATCATAGGTCTAAGGATAGCAGTTCAATGGAAGATTCAAGAGATGAAAGTCTATGGAGACTCACTGTTGGTTATCAACCAAGTCAATAACAAATACCAAACTAAGGACGATAAACTTACTCCTTACAAGAAGATGGTGGAAAGTCTTAAAGACCTTTTCATAGATATAACTTTTGAGAAAATTCCTCACATGAACAACCAAGCAGTGAATGTTATGGAAACAATCGGATCACTGTTAGACATGTCGAACAACGTCCTACAATGTGAATTATTGGTAGAACAACTTCTTGTACCAAATTTTGAAATCCCCGAATCTGAATTCGTGTGTCATCATTGGTCCTATATCCTCGTGGTATCATGACATATTCATCTACCTAAGTAGAGAAACCCTCCCATCTGATATCACCTCGAACCTTAAAAAAACCTTTATCAAGAAGGCATCCTGATTCATGATCCTAGGTGATACCCTTTACTGCCAAAGCATCAAAGGGACATTACTACGATGTCTTAACCAAGAGGAAGCCTTGACTACTTTAACAAAGTTACACAATGGCATATGTGGTTCCCATTCTAGCAGTATGACTTTAGCTAAGAAACTGTTGAGGACAAGATACTATTGGCCAACCATGGAAAGAGAAGCCCATCAATATGTGTAGAAGTATGTCCAATGTTAACAACATGGAGATCTAATTCATGCTCCAGCTCAAGAATGCAACCAATGATCACACCTTGGCATTTCTCGTGGTGGGGACTTGACCTCATAGGAAAAATTACTTCCACCTCATCCAATGGCCACAAGTTTATCATAACAGCCTGTAGACATCCAAATTTAATCACTTCCATATGATTAAATTTACTACCTTTCCATCTATCGTATTAATATTAATTTATTAAATTAATATTACACCTTTTGTCTCATATCGGTAAAGTATTTAATTTAATAGTTAATACTTTGTCTTTTACCCTATTCCTCTCTAAATTAAATAAATACGCTAATTTATTTAATTTAGTCATTTTCCCCTTTTTTAATTTAAAATCAATTTAAAATTCCTCACTTTCTCTCTCCTTGTCACATCCTCCATAACCTTGCCCTAATCTGAATTAATTTAATTAATTCATGATTATGATGTGCATCCTCTTAATCAAAGATTAGTGTCACATCCTCCTACATTTGCCACTTGCCCTTAATCTTCCATTAATTAGCCTAATCCAATATTTGCACAACCTTAACTAAAGTCATTAGCTAAATTTAACATCACTTTTTGGTCAATTCTTCCATTTTTCCTTTTTGGACATTGACCCCCTTTCCCATGTGAATTTTTAATTCACATTTATTTGTCCTAGATTCCTCTCCTTTATATGTGAATTTTTAATTCACATTCCATTCTTCCAAGGCTTCTAGAACTTTAGACTTGTCACAATCTCCACATGTGACCAAGTCCCACCTTTTTGGAGCCCACCTTTTACCCTCTAGATCATCCTAGGAATATGAATTTTTAATTCACATTTATATCCCCAACCACCTTTCCCTTTCCCATGTAGATTTTTGAGGAATTCCAAAATTCCTCAAATGTCCCTTTCACTCCCACTTAGGGACAAGAAATTCCTTTTTTGTGGAAATCCTCTCACTCCCCAAGGTGCATGTCCTTTTTCCACCTCATGTACCTTCTTGACAACTCATTTCCATCTCATATCCCCTTGGCCACTTCACCCTCCACATGTCAAGATGTGAGGGCTTGTGGGCTCTCAATCCACCATAGCCCTTCATCTTGACCTTATTGGATCAATCTTGACCGTTGAATTCTCTAGAGAATTCAAGTTCCTCTATAAATACCCCCTCCTCAAGGGCATTTAAAACACTTAGTCATTTTGCAACTATATGCTGCCATTTTGTGAACTCATCCAATTTTCAATTACATCCACTTGCATTTGCATCCAAGCACATAGTAAAGATCCTCAATAGAGCCATCAAGGAGCACACATCTCATTCTAAGCAAGGGCCAATCAAAGGGGTATCAACAACAAAGGAAGGTAAAACCATTTGTGTCTTATGTTATGTATTTTCCTTATTGTTTTGTCACTCTCTTTTGGCTAATCTTGAGGTGTCCTTGGTCTATTATCATTCGTATTTTGAGTTATTTTATGCACTAGAGTAGGATAAATTCCAATGTATACATTTCTGGCACGCCCGGTGGGACCCACAAACAGGTTCCCATACTTTTACGTTTGTTGTTGTTGAAGTTTTTGCAGGAACACGTCGCAGAAAGGCGACTACGCCCCTGTTTTACTGCAGAAGTGCAATTACGCCCCTGTTTTCACTGCAGAAGGGCGTGTGCGTCCACCTGGACTGAAATTTCTAACATTTTTCTGTAGAAGGGCGTGTGCACCCACGTGGCTAAAATTTCACTTTTGACTAACATTTTTTCTGCAGAAAGGTGTGTGCGCCTACGTGGCTGAAATTTCACTTTTAACTAACATTTTTCTGCAGAAGGGCGTATGCCCCCACGTGGCTGAAATTTCACTTTTAACTAACATTTTTCTGCAGAAGGGCGTGTGCGCCCACGTGGCTGAAATTTCACTTTTAACTAACATTTTTTCACTTTTAACTAACATTTTTTCTGCAGAAGGGCGTGTACACCCACGTGGCTGAAATTTCACTTTTAACTAACATTTTTTCTGTAGAAGGGCGTGTGCACCCACGTGGCTGAAATTTCACTTTTAACTAACATTTTTTCTACAGAAGGGCGTGTGCACCCACGTGGCTGAAATTTCACTTTTAACTAACATTTTTCTGCAGAAGGGCATGTGCGCCCACGTGGCTGAAATTTCACTTTTGACTAATACTTTTCTGCAGAAGTGCAATTGCGCCCTCCTGCTTACTGCAGAAGTGCAATTGCGCCCTTCTGCTTACTACTGCAGAAGTGCAATTGTGCCCTCCTGTTCACTGCAGAAGTGCAACTGCGCCCCTGTTTTGCTGCAGAAGGGCGACTGCGCCCCCTGGAAGGTAAAATTATTATCTTGACTTCGAATTTATTGCTATTTTTCTCATTAACGTTGTTCTTGCAAGGATACATGTGTTTTGTGCTAACCTTTTGCAACATATTCTTGTGAAGTTGATGGAGAAAGCGGGATAAAATATCTAATATTCGCTTGCAGGGCTATCCATTTGCTCAATCTTCTTTAAAATTATCCTTGCTGTTTGCATTAATCTAAGAACATAGCTTAATTAGAAGGAGTAATATTTGTTGCTTGTTGTTCTTGTCTTTTTGTGTTACCCTAAGGGAGTATTAGCTTGTTTCTGCTTTCCCCTTGCACTTCGTGTGAGCCTGGGGAGTAGTTGGAAACGGTTAGTGCTTTCTTCATAGTGGGACTTGCTTGGGGATTTCATCACCCCAAGGGACGATTCCAACCACGCGTACCGGTGGGGTATACAAAGGGGGAGAGCAAAGCTATACCCCAATCTAGTCACGTCAGACTGGCTGAGTCGGCTTAGTGATACCTAGATAGACGTGGAAGAGTTGGTCCCGAGCCCTTCGCATCTCGACGGGTTCCCCGACTCACGCCAGACTTGGTGTTCACTTGTGCCTCAATGCACGTAGATTTCAAGGACTCCTAGATACCTTGTGCATCCTAGATTAAAACCACTTTGGCCCATACCCTTAACACTAATCATAGGGTTATTTGCTTGAGAGTGTTTTCTTGTGAGAAACCAAAGTGAACTTTTGACAGTTTGGCCTTATCATTATCATTTTAAAGTCCTTGCCATAGCCATTTACATCAAACCAAGCCTCTGATTAGCTGCAGAAGTGCAATTACGCCCCTGATTCACTGCAGAAGTGCAATTACGCCCCTGTTTTGCTGCAGAAGTGCAATTACGCCCCTGTTTTGCTGCAGAAGTGCAATTACGCCCCTGATTCACTGCAGAAGTGCAATTACGCCCCTAATTTTACTGCAGAAAGCTGTCTACGCCCCTAATTTTGCTGTCAACACCCCGATCTTTGCTGCAGAGGGGCGAATTTGCCCTCCTGAACACCCGAAACTGCCCCATTTGGATTGATTTAGCCTCTAAACCATCATTTAACCATTTCCAACCATTATCTTATCATCCCAAGCCTCCGTTTGTCACTCTAAACCTCCAAAAACCTCCATTTGACCATTTTAAACCCCCGCCTCATTATTCCAAACTTTCGCTCAACCATTTTAATCCCCATACATTCTCCACAATTATCCTTAATCCCCCATTCATCCTAATTCCTCCCTAATCCACCAATAATTCCTTACCATTTGCATCTCCAAACGCCACCCATAACCAAACTGCCCTAACCTTGTATTACAAAGCAGTTACCCAAATTGACTATAGCGCTTGAAGTTGATTATTGGTCTTTAACTTCGACCCCAATCAATTTGCCTCCATCTTGAGGCGAATTCGGTGGCGTAAGTTATCATCTTCGACCCAATCAATCCATTCCTACCGTAAGGTGGATTCGGTGTCGTAATCGCCCTCTTAATCAATTAAAGCTCTTGGCTATTAAGGGTAACTTTCTTTGATCAAACTCAAGGTCTCCCTCTCATCTCTTTCCATCCAAATCCAAATCCAATCCAATCCAAATCCAATCAAATCCAATCCAAATCCAAATCCAAATCCAATCGAAAGTCTAAATCCAAATCCAAATCCAATCGAAGATCTAAATCAAAATCCAAATCCAATCAAAAGTCTAAATCCAAATCCAAATCCAATCGAAAGTCTAAATCCAAATCCAAATCCAATCGAAGATCTAAATCCAAATCCAATCCAATCCAATCCAATCAAATCAAATCAAAATTGAAATCTAATCCAATCCAATCCAAATCAGACTTAAGTCCAATCCAACTCAAATCGCAATCTAATCCGATCAAAATCCAATCAAATCCAATCCAATCTGATCAAAATCCAATCCAACTCGATCAAATCCAATCCAATTCAATCAAAATCCAATCCGAGTAATCGAAATCCAATTGGATCCAATCCAAATCTCATCACAATCAAATCATTCGACAAAGACATTAACCTACTCATCTAGCATTTGCATGCCCGTTCAGACCCGTTTACAAGCAAAGAAAATGGCCGACCGTCAAGCTCAAAATGCCCAATCCAACAACCCCCAAGACCCCAAAAACACCTCATCAGATCCTAACAAAGGTACCAACATCACTCATGATCCCCATAACGGTACTTCATCGCACTCCAATACTGAGAATCAGAATAACTCGCCACATGGAGAAGAGAGTATGGTTAATCAACCTGAACTCACACTGGAGGAACATTTTAGTAATCCCACCAATGTGCAAATGACCGACCGTTTGCTTGAGAAACATGGGGAAGAAATCTTGGCCCATCTAATTGAGAAGGGTGTTAAACCCCCCTCCAATGTTGACTTGTCCAAATATAGGGGTGCCCCATCTAACGTACTCCAAGAGTCTCAAAATGCACCCGAAGGTTCGTACTTCTCCAATGTTCCTCCAGTCGAGGGTTGGCACCAACCTGAATTTGGCAATGTCGTTCTTTATCAGGTTAATTATCCCCCACACGCTTCGACCTCAGCTATAGGTGGACCTCAAGTTCCTGATCCCAATAATCCTTTTGCTTACGGTATGCCACCAAGTGTTCCACAACCTCCTCCATTGGTGTTAACAACACCCCTCTCTTCCAACCAACCCCCAGTCAACATTGGGGTACCTCCTTCGCCACATCGCTTCCACCCCCTGGGACCACCAATATACCACCTCAACAGGTTCACCAATCCACCATTCCACCTCAATTACCTCCACAAGGCACACCCCAGCTGAACATTCTGAGCGGAACCCAACAACCCCCTTTACAAAATACGCCTACGCTACCTCTGCCATCTCATCCACAACAACTTATACACAATGCTTTGGCCCCTTCACAACAACCACCCTACCAATCACAAGCCAATCCATCTCAACCGACTGCCCAAACCATATCTCCCTTTCTTGCATCCCTTTTGCGTCCAAGGGTTCAACCACAACACAATACCCCACCTCAATCCATACAACACTCGACGCCACAACAACAACCTCCACAACACTACTACTACCACAACCAACAACAATTCCCCCAACAACCGCTTTATACGACCTCCCATCCATCACAACAATATTCCCAATACCAACAAACCAACCCGCAACGTCCCATCCAAGCTCCTCAACAACCTGCCCCACACTCTTATCAAACAAATCCATATTGTGCCCCACAACAACAACCCCCATGTCAACAGAATCCCCCGTCTTACCAGCAAACCATGTCATCATCCAATCATCCAAACCCATATTTCAACAATCCGACGCCCTTCCAGCAAGATCCTTCATCATTCTATCATCAATATCCCCCCAACCCGCCACCAGCTAGCTCGGATTTGTTGGAGATCAAAGCCACACTTAAGGATCTTCAAGCCAGGTCTACTAAACAATCATTCAAATTTGAAGATATATGCCCATATCCGTTTGATCCATCCATCTCATTGATCCCATTCCCTAAACATTTCGAGATTCCAAAATTTGACAAATACAAGGGACACAAAGACCCTAAGGCTCACTTGCAGGAGTTTTATGCACAGTGTCAAGAAGTCATGTACAGTGATAACTATCTCTTGCACTTGTTCCCACGAAGCCTAGCAATCCATGCCCTAGATTGGTTCATGACTCTTGAGAAGGGGTCTATAAAAAATTTTGCAGACTTATCAGAGCAGTTTGTATCCTACTTCTCTTTCAATTTACAAAAGGATACAGACACCTTAGATCTCCTGAAAGAGAAACAACGTGATGGAGAAACCTTTACCAGCTACCTCCAACGGTGGCGTGCATTAGCTAGTCGAATGAAGAACCCTTTGAAAGAAAAGGACATGGTCACTCTTTTCGTGGAAAATTCTCATCCTGACATGGCCCACAATTTTAGACTACACTGTGTCACCACTTTCGCCGAGATAGTGGAAAAAGGACCTATCCTTGAACGTGCCCTTATTGCTAAAGGACACATCAAAATACACAGTCACGATAAAGAAAGGTCATTTGGAGATAAACCACGGTTCTGGAATAAGAACAAGAATGCGGTAAATGACGGAGTGACGGACACCAAACATGTCCAAATAGCTAATGCATCCCAAAAGCAACAGCAGTCTATACCCAATGCCATATCTATACCACAGGGGGCACCTCATCCCCCTCAACAGTCAAACCAAAATAATCGGGGGAACACCAAACGTCAATACTCCCAATTGGGTGAACCCCTGAGTGTTGTTTTTAATAAATTGTTACAAATCAATTACCCCATCGCATACCCTGTCACCAAGCCATTCGACGAGTCAAAACCTAAACCAGCATGGTTTAAGGAAAATGAGTATTGTGACTTCCATAAGATCAAGGGACACTCGTTAAATAAGTGTCAGGGTTTGAAAAATTATGTCCAAGATCTCATTGATCGAGGAGATATCAAGGTTGACCCCAGTCAACCTTCGTCGTCCAATGCTCAACTGCAAATCTATCAAAACGCCTTCCCAAACCATAGTCAAGGTCCTAGCACCTCCAATAGTAATCCCCAAAACAACAGCACCAATAATGTGAATTACAAGAATGTGCCCTTCAATTATGAAGGCGTTATTCATTACATTGAGCAGGTCGAACCTCGGGTATCCATGATACACGTTAAAGCCAAAGATCCTCAATGTGTTGTGACTACATGACGAGCCCGCATCACCATCCCTGCAACCTCCACACCCATCCAACCTGCTCCCGTAAACTCTCAATATAACATTCTTGATCACCTAAGGAAGACCCCCGCTCACGTATCCATTTTAGATTTGCTTAAGTCTTCCCCGGTACATCAAGAGATTCTCAATAGAGCCTTACAGGAGACCCATGTACCAAATGACATCGACCCCACACAATTCCAAGCTTTGGTGGGACACTTGGCTTTGTCCCATCACCTCCACTTCAGCCAAGATGATATGCCCAACATTGATGTCAATCACAACCGCCCCCTACATATCGAAGTCATAGTCGCTCGTCATAAAATAAAAAGGGTCTTGGTAGATAATGGCTCTGCCCTCAATTTATGTACTTTGAAATTCATAAAACAGGTAGGGTATACTCAAGCGGACCTAAGCAACCAGATAATTACAATCAAAGCTTATGACAATGCAGAGAGAAATTCAGAAGGAATCATCAGTCTCCCTATCCAAGTGGGACCTGTGCTCCAATATACTACCTGCCATGTCCTTGATCTGGACTTACCGTATAATCTCCTCCTTGGCCGCCCATGGCTCCATGCTATGCACGTCGTCCCATCCACGTACCATCAATGCCTCAAATTCCCAGACAACGGATAGGAGGTCACCATCTATGCCGACCCCCAACCATTTGAATATTGTCGAGCTTTAGAAGCATCTTTTCCCCATTTACATTATTGTCCTGGGGTCAAAATGGGGGCATCCTAGTCGTTATCCTCCAATCCATCATCCACTGTAATCACCACTCCATCCTCTGCCACTAATCCTTCAGTCACTAGAGTCTAGATCATTGACAAAGGGTGTGGTGAGTATGAGATGCACACGGCTCTCAATGTAGCCACCATGCCGCCGTCGCTACATGAGTACGGTCAACCGTCACATGCCACACAAAAGGAAGACAAGATCATCACCTTCAGCGGTAAAAACATTCCTACTACCACCTTCATATCTTCGAGTGTCAAGGTTGATGCACCAGAGGAAGACATAAGTCAATGGGTCTACCGAGAAGAGCCCGAACCAGAAACTCCTCTAAAGAAATATTTTCAGGAAAAGTATCCTTGGCCAACAAAGTTTGTGGAAAAACATAACTACCAAGGTAGAGGCCTAGGCAAAGAGGAACAAGGGCGATTGCAACCCATTGATACACCACAGTTACCAAAGAAAGTAGGAATTGGGTATGACAGCAAACAGAAAAGCCCCGCAATATAATCTAATACTTCTAACAGTATCACCAGGGATGAAGGCTCATTGGCAGACATACCCAAGGAGGAATCCATCATACATGTGTACGATGATGTCGATCACACTGACTTGTTGTCCATGTTCGAATGTCTATCCGTTTGCACCATCAGCCTATCCCTTCGTCACCCTGAACTCATTGATTGGGACCTACATAACACCACACCTGTCAGTATGTCTGCGGACACGTATGTCAACCTTATGGGATTGGGGGAGGATGAACACTCCAGTCGCAAAAATAAAAATAAAAGTAAGAAAAATAAAAAGAGGTCATCTAGTGAAAACCTCCCTGTGGCACTTCCTGACCTAGAAAAAGTAAAAATAAAGGACGCATCTG
The DNA here is from genome assembly GCA_007258455.2 of Sequoia sempervirens. Taxonomy (NCBI): domain Eukaryota; kingdom Viridiplantae; phylum Streptophyta; class Pinopsida; order Cupressales; family Cupressaceae; genus Sequoia; species Sequoia sempervirens. The sequence goes on from VDFB02058242.1 coordinate 36,551,095, forward strand.
AAGGCGAAAACCTCGAAGAGGCACCGGAAGATGGAGATGTTCATCTTCCCCTTATCGGAACTCAACTATCCGCCAGATCATCCATCCTGATTGAAGAAACGCAAGAAGTTAATTTGGGAACTGTTGACAGTCCGAAGATCACCTATGTAGCCAAGTCACTCTCCGAACAAGAGTATCCGATCTTTGTGCAGTTACTCCGAGAAGGAATCATCAATTTTTCCTAGTCATACTCAGACATGCCAGGCTTGGACCCCGCTTTAGTGGTCCATCACTTAGACATTCACCCAGATGCCAAACCTGTCAAGCAAAAACTCCGTAAGATGCATCCGCAAGTCGCATTATTGGTTAAGAAGGAATTAGAGAAGTTACTGGATGCGAGTTTTATCAGACCAATTGACTACTCCGAATGGATCTCCAATATAGTTCCAGTTGCCAAACCCAACGGAGATATTCGGGTCTGTACGGATTTCAGGGATCTCAACAAAGCCTGCCCAAAAGACGATTTCCCTCTCCCTAATATTGACATGTTGGTCGACTTAACAGCAGGACATGAGATGTTATCCCTCATGGATGGATTCTCCGGTTATAACCAGATCCGAATTGCACCTAAAGATCAACACAAAACTGCCTTCACAACTCCCTGGGGCACCTTTTGTTACAATGTCATGCCCTTCGGTCTCAAAAACGTGGGGGCAACGTATCAAAGAGCCATGACAGTTATCTTCCATGACCTCATCCATATCATCATGGAAGACTATGTTGATGACCTATTAGGGAAGTCCAAAACGCGAGCAGAACATCCGGCCATCCTGAAGAAGATATTCGAGCGGTTAGAGCATTATAAGTTGTGGCTGAATCCGAAAAAGTGTGTCTTTGGGGTCACATCAGGGAAATTGTTGGGTTTCATAGTCTCTCGCAGAGGTATTGAAGTTGATCCTGCCAAGGTAAAGGCTATTCTGGACATGCCACCTCCACGCAACCTAAAGCAGTTAAGGAGCCTCCAGGGAAAGATGCAGTCCATCCGACGGTTCATAGCCCAGCTCGCAGATAAATGTTAACCATTTACCCATCTTTTGAAGAAAGATTCCACCTTCCGATGGACTCCATAGTGCCAAATGGGTTTTGATAAATTAAGGAATATTTAGCTCATCCGTCGATTTTGATGCCGCCTATTCCAGGAAAACCCCTCCTCCTTTATATCTCTGCTACTTCAGTTGCACTGGGGGCATTATTGGCTCAACATGATGAGTCATTCAAAGAGAGGGCCATCTACTACATCAGCAGAACACTAGTTGGCTATGAGTTAAATTACTCCCCTATGGAAAAAGCTTGCCTAGCACTGATTTTCAGTACACAGAAACTTCGTCATTACATGCTCAGTCACCCAGTCAAGTTAATCGCTAAAATTGATCCCTTGAAGTATCTGTTATCTAGAACCACTTTGACTGGCCGCATGGCCAAATGGGTCATGCTCCTTAGTGAATTTGACATAGAGTATGTCGAGCGCAAAGCCATAAAAAGACAAGTTATTGCTGATCAATTGGCCGAAGCACCGTTGGCAGATGCTTACCCCTTAGACACTGAATTCCCAGATGAAGAAATCTACACAGTGACAGAAGCACCGACTTGGATGTTATATTTTGATGGCTCATACACCCATAATGGATCTGGGGCAGGAATTCTATTAGTCACCCCTCAAGGCAACTACATCCCAAAATCATTCAGGATAGCGTTTCCCTGTACCAACAATATGGCAGAATATGAAGCTCTCCTCACCGGCCTTAGAATTGCAAAACAGTGGCACATTACACATTTGAAAGTTTTTGGGGATTCCTTGCTGGTTATCAGACAAGTCAATGATGAATTCCTCACGAAAGATGACAAACTATTACCCTATAAATGCATGGTGGACGACTTCAAGAAATATTTCACCTCCATACAGTTTGACCAAATCCCTCGGGTACAGAACAAAGCAGCAGATGCCATGGCCACTATTGGTTCTTTGATTGACATGCCCAAGGATCGAACAGAGTGTGAGTTTCTTGTTGAACAACTGTTAATCCCTACATATGATGTTCCTGACACTGACATGGTGTGCGATATTGTAGGTCCCTCCTCCCCGTGGTACCAAGACATATATACTTACCTCCGTAACAATACCATACCCCCAGAACTTACACGCAACCAACGTAAATCCTATATCCATCGTTCGTCCCAATACATCATCGTTGGTGATATGCTTTATCGTCGCGGGTATGATGGAATCCTCCTGAGATGTCTGAATGAGATCGAGGCCCAAACGGTACTAATAGAAGTACATGGTGGTATTTGTGGGGCTCACTCAAATGGTATGGCTCTGGCTAAAAGAATCCTACGGGCTGGCTACTATTGGCCTACATTGGAACACGATGCTTGCGAATTCGTGAAGAAATGCCTCCCGTGTCAACAGCATACGGATTTGATCCACGCCCCAGCACAAGATCTTCAACCTCTCCTAGCACCTTGGCCATTTTCTCAATGGGGTTTTGACTTGATTGGAAAGATTCACCCACCATCATCCGACGGCCATACATTCATCATCACCGCAACTGAGTACTTCACCAAATGGGTGGAAGCAATGCCACTCTCCCAAATCACCAGTACTCAGATTTCTAAATTTATCCTCTACCATATTCTCTGCAGATATGGTATCCCATCCACCATCATTTCCGATAACGGAAAACCATTCAAAAACCAAGCCATGAAACACTTATGCGATACCTTCCATATTCAGCATCGTTGGTCGACGCCTTATTATCCTCAGGGTAATGGTCAGGCAGAAGCAACCAACAAGACCCTCATCCGCATCCTAAAAAAGGTTGTCAATAACACTGGACGTGATTGGCACCTTCACATTCATCCTGCCCTCTGGGCATACCGCACATCCATCTGTACCCCAACAGGCGCCACCCCATACTCTTTGGTATACGGTGCTGAAGCCGTCTTGCCAATCGAAGTTGAGCTCCCCTCATTGAGAATTTCTTTGAAGAACCTCATCAGCGAAGAAGATGCTCGCATTGCTTGGCTTGCACAGCTAGAGTTACTGGATGAACGCAGAATACGGGCCTATGATCACCTACAAGTATACCAGAATCGTCTCAAACGTCATTACAGTAAAAAGGTCTACCCCAGGCAATTCCAGGTTGGTGAACTTGTACTCAAGGAAAATCAGCATACTCAGCAAGACCGCGACAAGAAAGGCAAATTTGAGGCAAACTGGCTAGGTCCGTATATCATCACTGCCAAATATGGATCTGGAGCTTACAGGTTGACTACTCTGGACGAAGATCACCTTGATGAACCTATCAATATTCTCCATCTGAAAAGGTTCTACGCTTAGGTCCGCTTGATCTACCCTATCCAACAAATCAAAAAAACAAAAATCCAAAAATAGTAAAAAGAAATAAATCTGTCCTATGGTGAAAACCACCTCTTGGTGGTGCCTTGGATAAGTATGGATGGTGAAAACCTGTCACCAGGCATCATCCATAGAGGGCTTAATCATTATCTACTGGGTATCCTAGTTATCTTGTGCTTTCATCTGCACTTTCATCCCCACCCACATCAGCCTAGGCCACTTGGTATTTGTTGATTGAGCACTGGACGACTCACCTTACCTATCCCTCATCCTGAGCTTCCTTATATCCCACTTTGAGCTTATGTCTTTCGGTTGGTATGTGTCGTCATATAGGATCATCCATCGTGTCGGTCTCCATCTAGATCTCATCCTCTTGTCCCACTTCCATCTTTTTGTCGAACTACGTTGCCCCTGCTCTTTCACGTAGGCAAGGCTGATCGGGCGATCTGCCCCCGGGGCATTTTTGGATCAACTTGTTTTGGTCCTCCATCACTTCATCTTCCCTAGTCCCTTTTCGCTTTTATCCATGGTCTTTTTATTGAACTACGTTGCCCCTGCGCTTTCACGTAGGCAAGGTTGGTCATTTGATCCTCCCCCGAGGCATTTGTTTGTCACGTCTTGTGTCCATCATCGGTCACCATTGTCTTCTTTCCGCTTTATCCATGGCCTTTTTCCATGAACTACGAGGGCTCTGCGCTTTCATGTAGGCAAGGCCAATCTCTGATCGGCCCCCGAGCCCCTAGGTCTTTAGGTTGTGTCTTGTCTCCCTTGTATTGTGACATCAAGCTATGCCTTTATCTCGCTGGTTCTTAACAAACAAGACCCATTTGTACCAACGAATCTAAACAATTTCGAATATCATATATTATACCGATCTTTTCGCTTAGCATCCATCATAGGTCTTAACAGGATGCGTCCTTCCTAACAGACCTCATCGATTCCATCTATCCCCTGGATCCTATGGCAATGGACATTTGAAATTGATTGTGATCTTTTTGATGCTTTTGGTTTTTGTTTATCATTTGGGCTCCCTATCATCACTTATCAAGGCCGTCATAATCCATCATATTATGGCATGTTTTGATTAGTCTACATAGGGGCATATCTTGATCTTTTCCTTGATTGTGTCTTTTGGTTGTCCCACATAGTACCCACCAAGATCCCAGAGGTCTTGTGTTATGTTGGGGCATCCCTTTCGTGCTTGTGGTTATCTCAATACCGGACCCGAACAAGGTCTTCGTGACTTTGGGGTATCGGGATAGCCTTCTTGTCTGGCGTGTTTGTCTCATGCATTAGACACCAATCTACCTTAGTCCTCTATACCTTGGTAGAATCGTGTCTTATGCTATAGCAAAAACTAGTGCTCCAAAGATGGCAAATTGAGTTAGGATTGCATTTTCATAATCATTGCATTAATACTCGCCCTATGGTTTTGGTTGTGCAAATACCTTCCCCCATTCTCTTTCATTCTTCTCAGGATACTGATACATTTTGACAGATGCCAAATTACATCCATCACCACGTACCCATCTCCCATTACCATGTCAGTTCTTATTGGCACTTATGGCCATGTGTTACTTCCACTAGCATTATAAAAGTATTATCCATACATCTATCGTTCCCTGCACCACTATGTGATAGGTCCATACGTACATCGCCACCTGCATCACAAAGTGTTAGATGCATAATGCATCACATCCTGCATATATCAAATGTTCATACAACATCCATCATACACACATACATGATAAATAAGTCAACTAAGCATCCATATATATAAATCATCATAGATCTCATTGGTACACATAACACATCACCATATGCATCAATAAAAACATTCATATTCCCTAAGTACATATATCTACTCATCCACATGAACATCTCATATCATCCACATAAACATCTCAATAAACCAACGCATAAGCATAAATAAGCATAAGCATGATTATCCATATAAAATTATTCATATTCCAATCATCCATGTAAATAACCCAACACATGAGCATAAATAAACCAGTGCATCCATCCACATAAACATATAGTACCATATACACATGCATATAATCATCCATCATAAACAGAAACATACTACATGGTGCCAATACGAACTGTCTCATATCAAAATAATATAACATGTGTCCCATGTCCATCATACATAAAATCCCTCATATGACAAAGTACAAAACCCAGAGATATAGAACATCTCTGATCTCTGTCAATACATCCTACACAGTCCATCATGCATCTGTCAAAAACTCAGTAACCTGTCACCTCCCAAATGAACTCCCCACATCTGATCTCTGCGGAGACTCAGGTCCTGCTCCTCTGCCTGGTGAGACACCTGGTGAATCACTATAACCACGTGTCCATGTCCCCAGTGACTGGGATGGCGCTGGCATCTGGGGTGCCTGCCAAGTATACTGAAATATCCGCTGAGACGGGTCTGGAACTGAATGATAGTATGCGGCCATCCAAAATCCTCCCTCTCTCGCATTCTCCTCTCGCTCTGCAACCTGTACTCGAGCGAAATTCCGCTCCTGCCGATATCTGTCCCGATCCCTCATAATCATCCTCCTCTCCTGCTCCCAGGCCTCCTGGGATAGGCGTAACTGTGCCATCTCCGCGTGCATCCGATCTCTCATCTCCTCCGCAGCTACCGCTCTGGCTACTGCGGCATCCCTCTCCCTCTGTAATCCATGCATATCTCCTCCTATGACATCCCTGCCCTACATAGACTGCCACTGTGCCACTGCTACATCCAACTCCCCCTGCAGCATCTGCATCTGTCTCTCTGCAGCATCTCTCTCTCTGTGCAGTCTGCACCTGAACCACTGCCTCATCCCTCTCCTCCTACAACTCTTGAGCTCGCGCTAACGCTGCATCCCTCTCCCCCTGCAACTCCTGAACTCGCACCTGCACTAACTGTACTCGCGCCTGTGCGGCGTCTCTCTCCATCTGCATAGTCTGAACCTGCTCCCTCGCCTGTATCTCCCTCTCCCGCATCGCCCCCATCTCCCCCACCATCTGCTCTAAGCAAAACACTCTGTCCTGTAACTCATCTCGCTCCCGCCGGAGATCATCTACCTGCTAACCACTACCTGCCGATACAGTCGTCCCCACTGCTGCCCCTCTGGCCTGCAATATAATAGTCTCTGCCTCTAGTATGTCTCGGTCCCAACTAACCGCAGCTAACTCATCTCATAACCCCTGCATGTCAACCCGTAGTACCTCCCTCTCTCTCAACAACAACTCCATCAAAGCTCTCTCAGTCCCCCAAACTGCTACTGGCACTCTCGATAGCTCGGCTCTGAGTCTGATCACCTCCGCCTCTGCCACCCTCAGCCTCTGATCTATACTCTGACCAATCGCAACCCCTGACGAACTGACAGGAACCACCGCTAATGGCTCTACATCCCAAATCTCTAGATCCGGCACCTCGCCATCTATCTCCATAGCCTCATCACTCTCCCCAGCCTCCTCCTCCTGCTCACCCCCCAAATCCTCCATGGAAGGACAGACTTGCACTCTCTGCGGCTGACCATGCCTCCCCACTCTCATCAATCTCTGTGGCTCTCCCATCTCCGACTGCTCCTCATCCTCACTCTCTCCTATCTCTACAACAGG
>VDFB02058242.1:36558215-36585242 GCA_007258455.2 Sequoia sempervirens
GAACTATTTGAAAAAATTCCTCAATAAAATGTGGTCTCATGGAATGCCATGACAAACAAATGCAATTGGCATTTGCTCTTAGTTATTAGTTATGCCGTGTGAAGTAATTTCATCACTGCTTATGTTGACATTCTAAAAAACTATTGTAATTGAAATTTTGTCATCTATCAACATCTAGTTATAAGTAATGCAATGTGAAGTAATGCTTTGAGTTTGATTGATGTGTAATGTAATGTAACCAACAATATGAATATAAACTACACAAATCTATTAAGTACAATTCATTAGTTAAACTCTTTATTCTATTACTTGAGTGAAGGTTTGAATTCCACTGCCACTGGGAGGTGTTGCCATGAAATATCCAATATTAATCTATTCAACATCCAAAATCAAATAGTAGAATACCATTCATATAACAATGTTATTCATATGTAGTATTTATAATTGTTTATTAGTTACATACCCCGAAAATAGATGCAATGGAGTAAAATGCAGGTGGAGGGCCGTTGAAAACAGTATGAACACTATGACGGTCCTAAAATTTTATTACAATCATTAAAATAAATTAGTTAATCTTGCATTTCAAAAATGAAATTTAATAATTTAAATTCAATGAATATGCTAACATTTACTTGAGTACCGAGGCCGAAAGCCTCATTCAAAAGGGCATATTTCATCACCAATTGGTCATTTGCAAACGTAGTCTGCATACCAGCCTCCTAACTATCTATTGGGTCATATGTATAGGTGGACCCCTAAGCCTGAAAAATATGGGGTGGAAACCTACCCCTTGAAGTCTCCCTTGGCTCATGTTGTATTGCAAGACCTGTACATTGGATGATAATCTGGGTCAGAGAACTAATAGAATGTAGAGTGTCCACCTTAGCACTCTCCTTCACGATGGAAGGGATAGCAACGTGCTCATAAGTCGGTCTAGCGAGTGCTCATCTCGCTTGCCACTAAGGATCGAGACGTGCACCTAGTCTATCCTGTGCTGACCCACCACCTCTCCCTTGAAAGTCCTGCATATCAAAATAGTTGGGGATTCTATTGAGGACAAACTCGCAGAAGAGTTTCCTCAAGAAATATTGGGTGACCTTGTTATTGTTGTATGGAGGATGGTCAAAAACCATCCACCACCTCTTCCAAAAATTGCTCTTTATCCCTTGGTGGTTGCACCAATAGATAGGAAACCTCTTGCTTGTAAGGTCAAGAGTTTGCTTTGTATGTGGGTTAGTGAATAGTGAACACAAGTCATATTTTGTATTTTTTTCATTTTTACTTGTTTATAGGATAGTTTATCTGCATAAAAAATCTTTGTACTCTCGCCTCTTATCTGCCCAACCACTTAATTGCTTGCTAATTGCATCTACACGTGTTAACATAGCTTGAAGTGAATTTGCAAGCATGGTTCTTTATGAGGTTGAACTTACAGGATCATTCAACCTTGCAATTAACTCCTTAATTTATTTTTTGTTGTTCTCAATTTCCCAAATTAAATTTTGTTGAGTTCTAGGAGGATGTTGAGGAATTGTTGGAGGAGTTTATTGTTGTGGTTGTTCATCAAGATTTTGTTGGTGTTGTTCATGAGGTAGAGAAGGATTTTGAGGAGGAGAGTTAGGTGGATTTTCAACTCCTAAAAATTAAAGAAATTAACATAAAAAACATATATTAAATCTACCCATTTAACAACAAATTCACAAAAAAAACAATAAAAACTTACTCCTTGGAGCTCTTTATCGATGTGGCGACATTTTGGCGAAGAAATAACAATGATTTGGTGAAGGAATTGATGAATTTTGGGGTCTCCACAACATGAGTGCACCTTGGAAGGGTTTGTAGGCTGTGGATGAAGGAAATATGACAGTCTAAAAATGATTTTGTTTTGCTTTTTTCTTCTTATAACAACACATAATGTGCTCGCGTTATAAAAAAAGTGCATTATAGGATTGGTGTGACCGAGCCTTAGGCTCAATCACATCAAGCCATAATGCAAGCATGTGATAATGCGAGTGCGTTATAACGTAACATGATCGTGTTATGGATTTTCAATTTTTTTTTAAAAGTTGGCAATTTTAGGCCCCCCAACTTTTTGCACCCACCCTTCAATAAGAAAATACATATATAACAATAATAGAAATTATAATATGAAGTTGAATCCATATCCCATCTTTTATATCATTGTACCCATTCTTGGCATGTTCGACGAAAAAATAAATCTCTTTTCAATAACAGTTGGGTCTAGCACAAGGATGTTAAGGGGGTTTTGGATAGTTGGACCCCGTCAGTTTCTCACCACATGCTCATCGAGATATGGTGGAAATCTCTTTTTTCACAGGGTGGGCACTCTAGAAAGAGTGTAACAATAGGATATTTAGAGATAAAAAAAACTTCTTGGATAGTTGTTGGCCAATAAGGTTAACAATCAGATTGTTGAAAATATCATCATGACCTCCTACAAGCCTAAAAGGAACCTTAACAATTTGGAGTTCTCTATTGCCTCAACCTAGAATCTTTCTAAGGCCCTCAATGCTTTGATCTCTTATATCCCTCCGGACCGAAGCGATACTCCCTAGTCCCCCCCTCCCCCGAGCTTGATTGGCTTAAGCTTAATTTTGATGGCTTAGCCAAAGGTAACCCGATTCGGGCGGGTGGGGGTGCAGTCATTAGAGATCATAAGGGGGAAATGGTTTTGGCTTATGCGGTGAATCTTAACCTTCACTCCTCCAACTTTGTGGAAGTGGCAGTAGTGTACTATGGTATTTGGATTTCCACAAATGTTGGCTTTTCCAACTTGGCCATTGTAGGCGACTCCAAAAACACCATTCTTATGTTGACTGGGATGGCTAAACCTTGTTGGTCCCTCTGCACGATCCCATCCTATCAACACATAATCTCATGATTACTCTTGGGATTAGCAGATCTACTCACATGTATAGAAATGGAAACAAAGTGGCAGATGTGCTTGCTAACCTTGGCACTGTTACTCTAAATTTGGTTATTTGGGATAATATCTCTCAAATCCCCAGGCATTTGTGTGACTTAATTGAAAATTATGTTAAAGTACTATAGTAATGAGATTGAACTAGATTTCTTGTCAACTCCCTTCATCATCTTCCACGGTTTGTAATTATGGAAAACCACCCTCTCTGGGAAGTCTTTTCATAAGCCTTTCTATTCCTGGCTTAGTCATTCTTCTCAACATTTTTATAGAACTCCTTCTCTTGCTTTGTTGTCTATGAATTTCTTCATGATGAATGAGCTAGTCTAGGACGAACCTGTCTCCTACGAGGTGCGAAAGAATGATAGGGATGTTTGAGCTATTCTCCAATGAGATAAATTGGCCTTGTATGTGGAGGGAATGAAGGGGCATGACCCTAATTTTTCTATTGAGTTATCCAATTCCTGGAATGTGGGAATCATCACCATTAGTAGGTGCTCCTTCCTTGTGAATGTTGAGTTGATTGCAGAGGTAACAATGCTTTATTTGGAAAATGCTTGCATCCCACAAAAATATAAGGGGCACTACTAGAAAGACATCCATTGAGAGATTCTTGAAGGAAGGCGAAAAAGTTAATAGGCTAGAAAATGGTTTCAACATATTTGACCTCCCTGGGGTCTGGAGAAAAATTGCAGAGGTGCTTATGAAGTATGTCACATTGGAGGGCCGCTTTCATCTTTTTCATGTAGATCTTTTTCCCATGTTAAACCATTTTTGTTATAATATCAAAATGAACTTCACTTTCTGGGTCCTTTCTTCCTTTGAAGAGCCCATCAAGACTGTTTAGGGTAAAAGTAAAAACCTCCCCATTCACCAAGGGTTAATTTTCTTCCTTTTCCATCACCAGTCTGCTCTTTCCCCCTCCCCAACTTTTGTTAGAAGGAACACTCTTATCATTTGCAATCCTCTCAACCCCTTTGAGGACCCCCTTTCCACTTGTGCCCTAGAGGAAACCTTACCACCACTCGCAAAATCACTAGGGAATGTGGTATAACCCTTGTCATCAAGGAAACCACCCTCGACCCCAAAAAGTATGTTTCTTTCCCCGAATCCACTCCCATTTCTACCTTTGGCTCTGATAATTTGACTAAATCTGACGATGAGTCCTAGAAAGCTACCCCTAGAAACTCTCTCGCGCATTCCCATATTCATGATGATGTGTCTGATATTTCTAAATCCTGCCTACCATTAACCCTCCTAGCCCTCAAAGATCCCCTAAACTCTGTGTTAATTTGGAAGGGACCTCCGTTGAACCGAATCTAGGTAATAAATTTGTGTCTCTTGTATTCCCCTTCGGCATAAACTGGATGAAATTTCGGTGACTGTCAATGTCTAGAATGACATTCTAAAGTGGCTTTTGGCTCAACTTATTATTGCCAAGGAAAAAATCCAAGTGATGGAAAACAAGGTGCTTAAACAGTAGGTGTCTTGGCCGAGGGAGGTTAAGGATGATGGGTGTTGGGATATGCTTTCCTCCCTTGCCAAGTCTTTCGACAAATGGGCTAATTGGGAGAAGGAGGTGAATGAGCTCAGAGCCCTGGTGGAAATAGAGGAGGACTAAGTGAAATTACAAGAGGAAATTGCCACTATTCACAACAACTAGGACAAAATGATGAAATTTCTCCAAGAGATTGTTGACTACAACAAGGAGATTATGAAGAATACCGTCATTACCATTCAGGTTTTCTAGCAAGAAATCAAGAATAGTCATGGGAAAAGGGAGGCCGAGGTTAATCATGAAGCCAATCACCCTTAAAACAATAAAGGCAAGGAAGAGGGTAGTTCTGCTCAACCCAATGCCAAGGAGACCCAACCTACTCAGAAGGGACCCTTGCCATTCGATGAGAAACTCCACTTCTTGGTTAAGGAGTGGTAGACCATTAGTGGTCTCAAGCTTCTAGGTGACCAATAGCTAGTCTGATTTCCTATTGGTTTTGTTCTATGTGTTATTTTTGTTTCTCTTGCTAGTATGTTTGTTGTTGTTTCTTTTATTTTTGCTTTCTAGGTGTCTCACTTCTTGTGAGCCCCTCGCTTGACCTCTATGATCGTTTTGTAATGAGTACGAGCCCTTCCTATTTTAATCTAATCAAAACAATAATAGAAATTAAACATGTGACATCCATGACTTAATTTTCAATAGTATTCTATCATACATATATAGGCCATCTTATATATAAATTTTATTTTCATTTAACTACAAAATAAACCTTAATATTTTAATATCAAATTAACTCATTACTTAATATTATATAAACTTTAACAAATAGATTCAAATTTTATCATTTATTCTATTTTAATTTGTTATTTTTTATCAAATTAAATTTCTATTTTAACAATGCGTTACAAATTAAAATAATTTTTTAAATAAAATACTCTATTTATAATAGATAAACTTATACTTATTAAATAACTCAAATTTATTAATATTAAATATATATTGTATTTACAAACTTATTAAATTTTATTTTATTTTATGAAATAAAAATATTTACTTAGATATATAATAAATTTAATTATTATTTTTAAAAAATAATTATATATACATATATAATTAGAGAGAGCTTTTGGATTAAACTATGTATGAAGGAAAGAGTGAAATTAGATTGGACCTTAGTATTACAAAATCATTAATAGAAGTTGTACTCAAATGTGTAAAAAACTTTGAAACTGTTGGACCAATTTTTCATGAGAATTTACATGAGTTTGAACAAAATTGAGAAGAAATTGGCCCTCTAAAATGGCTGAGAAAGATCTATAAATAACATAGGGATTAAGTTTGAAAGCAATAACAAAAGCTAGACTAAAAATAACACAGTGGTGCAAACTCAATTAAAAAAGGCATGTTGAAAATTTAAATTCATGCAAAATCTCAAAAACTCCAAATTTTAAATTCACGTTTTCCCCTTCTGTAGCAATTTATTTGTTGAGAGAAGCAATAGCATAAGGGACAAACTTGCAACTTTAAAAAAAAAACACAAACAATGCCACCTCCTGTAAACCAATGTGAATGATGACCCCATTTTACATTAGTAGAAAAACCATCATTTTTGCCAAATGCAAATTCACTTGCTTTCATTACCTTACCTTTTATAGGATAGGTATGTCATTAATAGGTTTTTACTTAAATGAGGAGATTTAATACTGTAAAGTATCACTAGTTTATTTATCTTATTAAAAAATCAACAAAGGTGTACATATATCTTTGTTAGAAATTTATTTTTAAATAAAACATATCATTCCAAAGCATTGACAATGGATTTTTAATTAAATATCGAATTAAATGTACTATTGTAAAGTATCACTAATTTATTTATCTTATTAAATAGACAGTTATTTTTTATATTATTTAACATAAATTGAATATAAATGAATTAAAATTAAAAAATAATTAAAATAATGTAAATAATATGAATAATTTAAAAATATAAATAATACAATAAAAATATAAAGCATGTAAATAATCAAAACAATTAAAATAATTTAATATAAACATAAATCATATATATAATCAATAAAATTAATATAAATAATATAAATAACACAAATAATATAAATATACATAATCTAAATAGAGTATTCAATAAATAGTATATAATATTATATTAAATTTGTATTATATAATATAATATAAATAAAATTAGGTGACCATATGGATTGTTGTGACAAATTAACATAAATTGAATATAAATGAATTAAAATTAAAAAATAATTAAAATAATATAAAAATATAAATAATACAATAAAAATATAAAACATGTAAATAATCAAAACAATCAAAATAATTTAATATAAACATAAATCATATATATAATCAATAAAATTAATATAAATAATATAAATATTATATTATATAAATAACACAAATAATATAAATATTATATTATATAAATATTATATTATATAAATAACACAAATAATATAAATATACATAATCTAAATAGAGTATTCAATAAATAGTATATAATATTATATTAAATTTGTATTATATATAATATAATATAAATAAAATTAGGTGACCATGTGGATTGTTGTAACAAAATATTGTATAATATATGCTGCTAAATAGTTTTCTCATGGAAAAGTTATTCGACTCATCCAAAGGACAACGATAATTGTACCAATAAATGGAGAAATCTCCTTGAAATTAGTGATTCTCCTCTGAGAGGGGCAACTCCCTCAAATGATATAGATTTGAGTTTTTCAAGTGTGTTTTTAACCAAGAAAACACAAAAGGGCACTTAAGCTTAAAAAGAGAAAGGAGAAGAAAACCAAGTGAAAGAGCAGGGAAAAAAAAGGAAACAAATAATGAATCAAAGATTAATAGTTCATACCCTGAAAGATAATGATGAGATGACAATAAATCCTTATCAGCAAGTGCATAAGGAATGATCACACATCAAACATACGAAGAATATGCAATCAACTCAAATATTGGGTTTTCATATTAATCTCAGGTGCAACAAAAGTAATAGAGAAACATTGAAGAAAATGGTATGAAAAAATGTTAGAAACAAAGATTTGAATACTTCTTTAAAATCTTCAACAATATAAGTGCTCAAAGACTCCAAAAAATATCTGCACAATGATTATGTTAACAAGATAACCCATTGCCACCAGGGATTTATAGAATGAAAACCTCTCCCCCATCTCCCTCTATATTCTAGCAGCAAAAAGATCCTTTTTTATAAATAAAATATTCTTTTATATATTTTTCCTTCCCCCTTGTAACTGCTTCTTGGGATTTGAATTATATTTTTATTATGAATAAACCTTTTGAATTCCTTATTCAAAACATCCTCTCCATTTGATGTTTCTCCTTTTACTCTAGTTCAGTAGTTTCGAGGCACTCCTTGGTAGCTCAAACTCTCGATGCATTTTAAACAAGTGCTGTTATTCCTTTAGAACATGGAATAGAAAAGAAGAGGCTGCTACTAAGAGATTCATGAAATTATAAAAACAGTAGAGATTCTACTAGAGGAGAACATCGCAACCATTTGGATACTTTCTTCTTCCAATGTCCATAGTTATTTTTTGTAACATATAATTGAGAAGTTTTTTGGCCTTCTCCAACTTTCCTACCTCACATAACTCCTTAGCAAGAACCTTTTATGTAAGTTTATAGGGAACAATCCAATTTCAATTCCTTCTTAGAGATGTTAATGTGCCCTTGTGAAATATCCCTGCATATTTTCTTCAATAAATGTATTACTCCAACAAGCCCAATAATTTAGAGTTCAAGTTAGTTTATGTCATATTCAATAAGAAAAATTTTTAAGTTGCATTAATTGGATCATTTGTTTCCAATACCTTCACCTTTTCTCTTCCTACCTAGTCTTATTCCAAGCATCATCAACACTCAGTTTCAAACCCATTCTCTTTTCACTTGTTGTTTTTGCATTCTCATCAATGTGAATCATGTTCAAAAAATATATGATATTAGAGGATCATACCAAGCCAATATTGAACATATCATAAGAAGGTTTACAAAGCTTGTCTACTTTGGTGCCAAGAAATGAAAAGTGAACATTCTGAGCTTAGAATATAATAATATGTGTAGATACACATATATATTAGTGGGACAATTGCAACAACCCGCACTAGTATCTTTTACTTGCCTATAGTTTTGAAAAGGACAAAAAATAGTGAAAGATCAACCTTGCTTGACAATAATGTAGCTTATGCTTAAGAGAATTGTAGCTAGCATACAACCCAAAAGAACTACCAAAAAAATTTCAAGTTGTTTCCTAAGAGCACATCACCAAATCCATCCTAGAGCTTTTGTGTATGAGAGTAAGAATGACTATTTAGAGAAATCTAATAGAGCCCAAACTTAAGTAAAAGATGAGATTTCACTATACACTTGTTTTTAATCTCCCTGTAATTGTGAAATTTGCACCATCTTCATAAACCCAAATAGTTGGAACTATAGCTTATGATAAACTTTTATAGTGTAGTATGGGATGCCCTAGATGTCAATTTTTCTCTATGTATGGTTTTTGGTTTTGGTGATAGGGTATAGATAGTTTTGTTGTTGTAATGAACATAGTGAAATTGCAGGCTTGAAGCTTATGTATCAAGGTTTAGTGTTTGACCTTGGCAAGACCCTGCATGGCTTGTGTTTGGTCTCTTGGAAAGGGGGGGTGGGGGTAAAATATGATGAATATATGTTGATTGTAAGAGAATTCATGTCCATTTTGATTGATAAAAACCTTTACTTACAAAGAAAAAAATATATTAATAAAAAATTACATAATCTTTTAAAATACATTATTATTAATTATTAAAATACATACATTTATTAGATAAGGTAAATAGAACCTTATATTTATAATATTTAATGTATTATAAAAAATTAAAACATAAATATCCAAGGTTCATAATAATAACACAATATAAATATAAATTTTATATTTTAAAAATTCAAGATTAAATAAATATAATAATGTATGTTTCTTTTTTAGTTTTTAATTTGTATTGATGATATTATTATAAATATAATTAGTCACTAAATATAAATATAATAATTATATTGATAATATTATTATTTTTTGGTCGGTAATAAGTGTTCTTTTATATTACTTTTGTAAAAAGATTACATTATCACTTCAACCTCCATCCAAACAATAGATACAAAAAGTTTTTTCAGAGAGCATCTTAACATGCAGGGTAAATTAAGAACCCCATTCCCAAAAACTAAAAAAAAAATCCAACCAAACACCATAGCTACCCATCAACATAAATCCAACCTTATTTATAGGACCTACAACTAACATTAACCAAACTACATACTACACAGCCAAAAACAAACGATAGGACCTATAAGTCCAGAATTATGAGCTACGGGGTCACCCACGGCTGAAGCTGCTTGCCACTTCCTTGTCTTCAACTCGAGTCACTTCTGCCTTGGACATCGATTTTCATTCCATGACTTCACCGCCTCCTCTTGCAATTATTCCTTCGCTCATTCCACCACCATGTCTTGCTCCATTAACTCAATAAAGAGTTTTAGAGCCTACCACTCAAGATGAGATTCCTCCCTGCACCTCACCTTATACCTCCCTTCTGACCACCGGATGAAATATAGGAAACCATCCTCCCCAAAAGGCCCAACTAAGTCTTCATCCACTAGTCCTTCACTAATTTCAATTCCAACCCCTAGAACACACCACTCCAAGATTGACTCCATTCCGCCTAAAAAATCTTCATGCACAATTAGTTTCAAAATCCTGCGAACCATTGCGACCTCCTCACTCAAATCAAGCCCCCAGTTGCAATCATAGAATAGACATCTAAGTTGGTTCGATATCTATGGTGAAGGTGACCAAAGTCTTTTCCAAAAATCATCTTTACACATTGCCTTAATTTGCTATCCTCGACCAAAAAGAGACCCATCAGCCGCTTTTTTGAGGCATCCCCAAAAAAGGGTCTCAGTTGTCTATTGGAAGAGAAGGAAAAGTGGGCTTCCATTGGAGCCTTGCAATGTAAAACTTCAAAGATCCCCTAACAGTTTGCTCAACACCTACAACTTCTTCACTGAAATCACTAGACTCTTTCGTTCGCTTGCCAAAACCCAGAATTAAAAGCTTCTCATACTCCGTAATGATGGCCACACATATTTTTGCACCACAAATCTCCATTCTTATGCTTCGCTTGTCATGTCCAAGCTACTCCGGGCATTCATCAACCGCGTACATTAATGAATTGTCCTCTCTGGTGACGGTCCTAAGGTGACGCCTCTAAAATATTCTACCACCAATTTCCCAGGTTCATTAAATGTTATGGTCCATTTCGATAACACATCAGCCTCTGAATTACCTAGTCTTCTTATATGGCTAATGTAGAAGTTTGCACACCCTTCCAACTCCTTGATATTTTCCACCACATTCTATAAGTTCCACACCTTTATGGAACCTTTCATAATCACCTAGATTATGATCAACGAATCCCCCTCAAGATGAATCCTGGATGCTCCAAGTTGTTTACCACACCTGATGGCCAGAAGTGCTGTTGCAACTTCAGCTTCATTATTCATTCCATCCATCAACTTCTTCACCCCTAAAACTAAAACATTCCCCTACCAGTCCCTTATTATGAAGCCCACCCTTGACGGACTAGGGTTTCCCTTCGAGGCTCCATCAAAGTTGAGCTTCCACCAACCTTCTTAAGGTTTCTCCCATGACACTTCTCTAAGTTCCTTTGAAGTCAAATAAGCCCAAACCGGCCCCTTAATGGGCCTGTATTGATAATATTATTATAAATATAATAAGTTATATAACATGTTGGCTCATAATAATAAGCATGTACTATATTATAAATATTAATGGATGTGTCTAATTTTTTTAGTGGTATTGAATATGGTTGCCATTAATATTTATCTATGTATGATAGAGTACTATTGAAAATTAACTTGCAAATATCTTTGATGGGCTTGTAATTTAGAAGGATAGGTGTAAAAATATGTTAGAATTCATGGGGTTGATATTGATGGTTATGTAATTTTGTCACCTTGCTCACACATCTCTATTGTCTACTAAAGAATAAGTACTAGTGGTATATAAAATATCTTAATTTTTTTTTTGATAAGGAGGCTCAAGTTCTACTCAATCAACCCCATTGTTTACTAGTTTTAGATCTTAACAAGTGAAACATCTTAGATGAGGGTAAGTGCACCAAGTTGTGACACAAAAATGGCTCTAAAGATGCCACTTTTTTTCTTGAAATAAACAAAGTTTGATGTTCACAAGAAAATGAAGATAGTTACGCTCAAAATTTGAAGATGCAACAAGAACAAGAGTTATAGTGCTCTGAATCTACTTTCTAAGCTCTACTATTTTTTTTGAAAATAATGAAGATTAAGTGTTTCAAAGGGGGGGGGGGAAGTGGTCTTGTTTTAATGAAAAAAACAACATAGCATTTGTGGGCCCCTCCCTTTTTTGTTAACTTTTTTTTAGAATTCAAAAAGTTTGAATGGTGAGAAATTAGATAAAATCATGTAACTTTTATCCCAGTTCTTTGAACTAATTTTTTAATGAATATATAATATTTTATAAATTTTTGAAGTGTACAGATCCTAAAAATCTAAAATTTGAGTGTGCCCCCCTAATATTTTTGAAAAGTAATTAAAAATAAAAAAAATCATTACGTGTAGAATGGAGTCTAGTTTATAAAAGTGTAATTTTTTTCAAAATTTGATGAACGAGTAAAAATCTATGTTAAAACTAACACATGTTGGTTTTTGAAAAAAAACGGTGGCACTAACAAGAGAAGTTATGGATGAAACCCTTAACACAATAAAAATGTTAAAAAATTATATAGTTATGTGGGTAAGAGAGAGCTTAATTTTATCACATTTTTTTTATAAGCTTGCATTGAAAGATGTGTAAACTTGATGATCAACACAGGCAAAATTGTGTGAAATTTTGTTACCCTTTTAAAAAATAGCATCCTTGGCATGAAATGGTAATCCAACCTAGGGTTGGATTCCCAAGACAAAATCCAACCATTTGGGTTGGTATTTCCCAATGCAATTCATTTGGTGAGTGCCAAATTCATCACTCACCAAAATTGATTGCATTGACAACAAAAACTAACTTTGCTTTCTCTTTCTGTCTCTCTCTACCACTTTGATATGGCTTAGAGTTTACATTTTATGATCGATAATGGATAGTTGAGGTTTTACCTTTCACTCCCACTCTGCCCCCTTCCCTCTTAACCAATACTTACCCTATTCTCTCTCAACCCTCTCTAGGTCTTCCCCACCCTCTCTACCTTTCCTTCCCTCCTTAGGTTTTAAGGGTCAAGAGTTGATGGATTAGGGTTTAAGGTATAGAGTTGAGTGTTTAATGTATAGGGTTGAGCTCGTTGAGGGATTAGGATTTAAGGGTTGAGGGTTGGTAGTTGAGGGTTGAGGGTTGAGGGATTAAGGTTCAAGGTATAGGGTTGAGGGATTAGGTTTGAGGGTTTAATGTATAGGGTAGAGGGTTGAATGTTGAGAGTTGGGGGTTAAAGGGTTGAGGGTTGAGTGATTAAGGGTTTAAGATTTGAGAGTTTAATGGTTGAGGGTTGATGGATTAGGGTTTATGGTATAGGGTTGGGATTAGGGTTTAAGGGTTGAGGGTTGAGGAATTAGGATTAATGATGTATAGGGTTGAGGGATTAGGGTTTAAGGGTTAAGGGTTCAAGGTTTGAGGGTTTAAGGTTCGAGGGTTGAGGGATTAGGGTTTAAGGTATAGGGTTGAGGGATTATGGTTGATGGTTTAATGTATAGGGTAGAGGGTAGAGGGTAGAGGGTTGAGGGTTTAAGGGTTTAGGGTTTAAGGGTTGAGGCTTGAAGGTTAAGAGTTTAAGATTTGAGGGTTTAGGGATAGGGATTAGGGTTGAGGATTGAGGGATTAGGGTTTAAGGGTTGCAGGTTAAGGGATTAAGGTTTAAGGCATAGGGTTGAGGGTTGAATGTATAGGGTAAATGGTTTAAGGGCTTAAGGGTTTAAGGTTTGTGGGTTTAAGGGTTAAGGTATGAGGGTTGAGGGTTTAAGGATTGAGGGTTGAGGGATTAGGGTTTAAGTGTTGAGGGTTGAGGGATTAGGGTTTAAGGTATAAGATTGAGGGATTAGGGTTGAGGGTTTAATATATAGGGTTGAGGGTTTAATGTATAGGGTTGAGGTTTTAAGGGTTGAGAGTTGAGAGATTAAGGTTTTAAGTTTTGAGGGTTTAAGGGTTGAGGGTTGAGAGTTGAGGGTTGAGGGTTGAGGGTTGAGGGATTAGGGTTTAAGGGTTGAGGGTTGAGGGTTGATGGCTGAGGGATTGGGGTTTAAGAGTTGAGATTTGAGGGATTAATATTTAAGGTATAGGTTGAGGTATTAGGGTTTAGGGTTTAATGTATAGGGTAGAGCGTTGAGGGTTGAAAGTTGAAGGTTTAAGTGTTGAGGATTGAGGGATTAAGGGTTTAAGGTTTGAGGGTTTAAGGGTTGAAAGATTAGGGTTTAAGGTATAGGGTTGAGGGATTAGGGTTCAAGGGTTAAAGGTTGAGGGATTAGGGTTTAAGGTATATAGTTGAGGGATTAGGGTTGATTGTTTAATGTATAGGGTAGAGGGTTAAGGATTAGGGTTTAAGGGTTGAAATTTTATGGGTTGAGGGTTGAAGGTTGAGGGTTTAAGGGTTGATGGTTGAGGGTTTATGGGTTGAGGGTTGAGGGTTTAGGAATTAGGGTTGAGGGTTGAAGGATTGGGGTCTAAGGGTTGAGGTTTGAGGGATTAAGGTTTAAGGTATAAGGTCAAGGGATTAGGTTTGAGGGTTTAATTTATAGGGTAGAGGGTAGAGGGTTGAGAGTTTAAGTTTTATGGGTTGATGGTTGAGGGATTAAGGGTTTAAGGTATAGGGTTGTGGGTTTAATGTATAAGGTAGAGGGTTGAGGGTTGAGGGATTAGTATTTAAGGGTTGAGGGATTAATGTATAGGGTAGAGGGTAGAAGGTAGAGGATAGAGGGTTTAAGGGTTGAGGTTTTAGGGATAGGGATTGGGGTTGAGGGTTTAGGGATTACGGTTAAGGGTTGAGGATTGAGGGATTAAGGTTTAAGGTATATGGTTGAGGGATTAGGGTTGAGGTTTTATTGTATAAGGTAGATTATTTAAGGGTTTAAGGTTTGTGGGTTTAAGGGTTGAGGTTTGAGGGTTGAGGGTTGGGGGTTTAAGGGTTGACGATTGAGGGATTAGGGTTTAAGGGTTGAGGGTTTAATGTATAAGGGTAGAGGGTTAGGAGTTGAGAGTTGAGGGATAGGGATTAGGGTTGAGGATTGAGAGATTGGATTTAAGGGTTGAGGGTTGAGGGATTAAGGTTTAAGGTATAGGGTTGAGGATTTAGGTGAGGGTTTAATGTATAGGGTAGAGGGTTTAAGAGTTTAGGGTTTAAGGGTTGAGGGTTGAGGGTTGAGGGATTAGGGTTTAAGGGTTGAATGTTTAATGGTTGAGGTTTAAGGGATTATGGTTTAGTATAGGGTTGAGGGATTAGAGTTGAGGGTTTAATATAAGGTAGAGGTTAAGGGTTGAGGGTTGAAGGATTAGGGTTGAGAGTTGGGGATTATGGTTTAAGGGTTGAGGGTTGATGGATTAGGGTTGATATTTTAGGGTTTAAGAGGTTGAGGATTACTTTAAGGGTTGAGGGTTGATGGTTGAATGTTTAAGGGTTAAGGGTTTAATGTATATGGTAGAGGGTTAAGGGTTGAGGGTTTAAGGGTTTAGGGTTTAAGGGTTGATGCTTGAAGGTTGAGGGTTTAACGGTTGAGGGTTGAGGGTTGAGGGATAGAGATTGGGGTTGAGGATTAAGGGATTAGGGTTTAAAGGTTGAAGGTTGAGGGATTAAGGTTTAAGGTATAGGATTGATGGATTAGGGTTGAGGGTTTAATGTATAGGGTAGAGGATTTAAGGGTTTAAGGTTTGTGGGTTTAAGTGTTGAGGGTTGAAGGTTGAGGGTTTAGGGATAGGGATTAGGGTTGAAGGTTGAGGGATTGGGGTTTAAGGGTTGAGGCTTGAGGGATTAAGGTTTAAGGTATATGGTAGAGGGTTGAGGGATCAAGTTTTAGGGTTTAATGTATAGGGTATAGGGTTGAGGGTTGAGAGTTGAGGGTTTAAGGGTTGAGGATTGATGGATTAAGTGTTTAAGGTATAAGGTTTATGGATTAGGGTTAAAGGTTTAATATATAGGGTAGAGGGTAGAGGGTAGAGGGTAGAGGTGAGGGTTGAGGGTTTAGGGTTTAGGGTTAAGGTTTAAGGGTTGAGGGTTGAGGGTTGAAGGTATAAAGGTTGAGGGTTGAGGGTTTAGGGTTGAGGGTTGAGGGTTTAAGGGTTTAGGGTTCAAGGGTTGAGGGTTGATTGATTAAGGTTTAAGGTATAGGGTTAAGGGATTAGGGTTTAAAGGTTGAGGGTTGAGGGATTAAAGCTTAAGGTATAGGGTTGAGGGTTTAAGGGTTGAGGATTGAGGATTGAGGGATTAAGTGTTTAAGGTATAAGGTTGATGGATTAGGGTTAAGGGTTTAATATATAGGGTAGAGGGTAGAGGGTAGAGTGTTGAGGTTTGAGGGTTTAGGGTTTAAGGTTTAAGGGTTGAGGGTTGAGGGTTGGATGTCTAAGGGTTGAGGGTTGATGGTTTAAGGGTTAAGGGTTTAAGGGTTGAGGGTTGAGGGTTGAGGGTTGAGGGTTGAGGGTTGAGGGTTGATGGTTTAAGGCTTGAGGGTTCAGGGTTGAGGGTTGACTGATTAAGGTTTAAGGTATAGGGTTGAGGGATTGGGGTTTAAAGGTTGAGGGTTGAGGGATTAAATCTTAAGGTATAGGGTTGAGGGTTTAATGTATAGGGTAGAGGGTAGAGGATAGAGTGCTTAAGGGTTGAGGGTTGAAGGGTTGAGGGTTGAGGGATTAGGGTTTAAGGGTTAAGGGTTGAGGGATTAAGGTTTAAGGTATAGGGTTGATGGTTGAAGGTTTGAGGGTATAATCCTTCTATGCCTCTCCATACCTCCTTAACCATCTCTACATCTCTCCATCCATACCTTGCTACTCCACTAGGTCTCTCCCACTCTTCTCTCTCCCCTCTATAGGTCTCCATGTAGGGTTAAGGATTTAAAAATTACAAATTCTCTATATAGTAGATTTGGTGGTCGCCAAAGTGCAAAACCTCCAAACATAAAATTTGGTGCTCGCCAAATTGAAAGGCTATTTTATAGCACACTTGGAAAGAGCCAAATGACATTTTCCAAAAATAGTAAAAAAGGTAGTTGACCCACGATAAAGGCCCATAGTTCTATGCCTTTGTCTGGTTCTGCACTTTCTTCAAAAAGAAAACACCTTTTTATGCAGTTGACTTATTGTAGTACCATATTATGCTTGCTCCATCACCTTTTGAGAACCAATTTTCTTGCTATAAAACATAGAAGATAATTTCAAGTATCTACATCATATTTGATTATCTCAAGTAATATATTTATTTTTGTAGAATTGAAAATGCTTATATTGATTTTTTTGTTGTTTAATTTTGACAATATATACATTCCTTTCATAATTTTATTAATCATAATAGTTTTACATATAATTCAACATTGAATAAGATGGAAGTTGCATAAAAAAGTTAAATTTTTAGGAGTTTGAAGAAAAAAATATGAAAATCATGACATAATTTAGATGGATTAATATACTTATATAGAGGATTTTAATTTAACACAAACATGCTTATGTATTCCATTTGTATTTCTTATAGTAGTACATTTTGATCATGGTTAGTGGAATTCACTCTTTGTCATTGTAGGTAGATGGATTTTGTGTAAAGGGTCTAGTGATATACCATTAATTTCTATGATTTTTGTTTGAAGTTTATGATGTAGTATAATTTGATTGATCTGTATGGGTTTTTTACCACTACCACCCCTTTGTCACCACATCCACTATCAATATTCCATTCCAACTATGATTTGTTCTTATAACTTCACTATAACTTCATTTGCATCATCAAAAAATAATTTTATTTGAATTCAAGAATACACTTATAGGAAGAAGATCCTACCCATATGTTAATTCCACTCCTAACATTATGTGCCATAATATTGTAATTATTATCAATATCTTCATTTCATTGACCAATTTAAGAGTTATTTCTGTGATTTTCTCATTATGTTCTCAAGAGTTGTAGGTGAATATCTAGCTTAAGATAAGTTATGTTTAATGTATCTCTAGGGTTATATACCTAGTGATTAAAGAGATGAAGTTAAAACAAAGCTCCAAGTTTTAGCAAATTGTCATAGTCAATGAATGTATAAATCTCCCCCTTGTATTCAATAAGACCTTTGCTATGGATGTAATCTATCCCTTGCTCCATTAGCTACATATTTTTTTTACTTTAAGATAGATCAATTTCTTTTTATTTGATTCTTATAAATCGATCTAAAAACAAACAAATTGATTCACTCTAAATTGGCTAGAGTATAGGTGGATTTGTAAATATCAAAAGGATTAAGAACACTATATTTATCCTACAAACCACCACTATAATGAAGAATTATGAACACTATATTTATCCTAGAAACCCTCTTAAGAGAGAAAATACAAATTGTGGCAGTGGAAAAATAGACTGTGGTAGTTACAATTTCCTACTACCTATATTCTATATCTAGCAAATTTTCATTTTCAACGAGTGTACAAATGATTGGCTACAAACCACCCCTTGTAACTTATTCAATAATACCTTGGCTACAAAAATGTAACTTGCCCCTTCCTCCATTAGTTGCATATTTGTGTTTGTTACTACACTCCTTTCCTTTTCCTCCCATCTCTTCGAAATACTACATACAATTGTAATGTTTAATTCTAAAGAAGAATATAAACAAAATTAAATGGTTCCCTCTTCCATCAATATAAGAAGGCACAATATGAAAATTTTCCTCCCATTTAATTTTTACAAACCAACACAACCTCCCAATTTATAGATTCTTAGGAACTGCAAGGTTCTCATAGGCCCAAGAAAAAATTCATCTACATTTTCTTTTCTATATGCATGCTTCTTTACCTAAGATTGTCATAGGTCTACCTCTACCATATTCTTGGTGAATAATGCCTTTATTACCCTTCTTCATATTGGTTTTCCTCAACATTATGTTCACTGGCCTTTGTAACCTTCTCCATGTTCATTGCATTGTTTGAAACCTCCTTCATTGCATAGTTGTTGCTATTTGTCTCCTATTCTCATTATGACCATGTGGTTGGATTCTTGATTGCATAACCTTCTTATTGATATTACACTCCTACCTTGGATTGAAAGTGACAATAATTTTACTGTTGCCCTCTCAAACTTGTTGTTGTCCCTTCTTGGAAAGGTTTCCCCTTAGACTGTATTACAGTCATAAGGCTACATAATCTTCCCTCTCAAACTTGTTATTATCCCTTCTCTTGTTGTGAATTCCTTTGTCTTTCATTCATATATAAACCCTACTCAAACACCTTGAGGTGAATTTATTGAAATGGTGTTATGCCTTGTGAAGGTGATCCATGGGAAATAAAATTATTTGATCAATAAAAGAAACCACCATAAAGAGGAATTGACCTAAAGATGAATATCCCATGAATATAAATTTTCTATATAAAATTTTAACTTATCACTAATAAGGGGGTTCCATAGCCAAAAGTAAGTAAAAAAATAAGATCAAAATGATCTAATGATGAAGATAAAGTCATTTGTGACCCAAATGCATGACTTTATTTTTTTTACAAATGTAATGTAGATATCTACCATGACAAAGATAAGTATACTTGAAGCCACACACAAGAGAGATCTAGGTCATAATTGCTTTTGACTATAATAATCATCCTACACATACTAAAATAAAACTTGACAACATAGAGAGTTCCATAGAAATGGTGTTGTGCCTTGTGATGGTTGTTATCATGCTTTAACTTTATCCTTTATCTTTTGAGTTTGTTGCATACATAGTGGATTGTTATGACTATCATAAATACTTATGACTGTCCTTTATTACATGTTGCCCTTTAATTGTTATGAATAAATTTTCCACTTCTTTCTCTCAAATACTTCCAAACTATCTATGTTACTTCCATTTTTAGACTAGGTATTTGCTTAGGGTTTTGAAAATAGTCACTTCAAATAGATTTGATATTTGAAAGAGTATTATTTCTACCCTTGGTGAAAGAGTATTATTGCTGCCCTATACATTTAGGTGTCTTTGAGAAGGATAACAATCGTGTTCATCAATTAAAGTGACCGCCCATTTTCTATTCAACAATTATGTTGGTGTAAATTTGAAGTTTTTAGATTTATTTGATTATATGAGGTCATATTTTTAATGTTTATACAATTCAATTGTTTATCAAGAGTTTTTTTATATAAATATAAAGGTTTGTGCTTGTCACCTTCTTACATAGATCAATTACAATTGTTTGAACATTTGATTTTGATATTTTTGTTTTAGTGAGAATTACTTATTTTTTTCTTTTGTGTTTGTGAACATGTAGCATTCAACATCATGCCAAGGAGATGAGCAAAGCCTCTAATGCCAGATGAACTTAAATCCAAAATTTAGGAGAAGAGAAACAAAAAGGAAATTTCATGAAGAAAAGAAATTGAACCCCATAGAAGAAATTCCCGTGCAATCTACGAGAGATGTTAAATTGGCATCACAAAGGGAACAGATGCAAAAAGTCTGTGCAAGGAGATAAATGAATCCTGATGTTGGGTGCACATCATCTTACCATAAGTGATGTTCAAGGTACACCATCTACAATATGTCATGTTCAAAGTACATCAGCAATCACATCTATAGATGAAAACACACCATCTACAACATGTAGTGTTGAAAGTACATCAAAAAATACATCTCTACTTGAAGAAACTCTACATACACATCTCAAGTTGGAGGTACAACATTGTTTACATGTCAATTTCAAGACATGTCATCATTTTCATATTCAATTTAAGGTACACCATCTATCCCTGATGTTGTTGGCATTCCTCATGTTGACACAACTTTTCCTTTGAGAACTCTTCCTAGAGTTTTTGCATAGAAAACCTAAATATTTGATTGATATTGATGCTATTTTTTCAAAACCAATGGTTGATAAGATTCCAAAATGCACATGTCAAAGATATGGGAGGAGGATATGGAGATTATTTTTTGACAAGCTAAATGAGGTTGGAAGATGTCAACTATTTATTGAAACGATGAGGCAACTCAATTTTAGGCCCATCATGAATATTATTGGGCTAAGAATGTCAGATAACTCAAGTGAGAAATCTATTGTAAAGTATCTAATGAGTGCATATGAGAGTGTGGGTTCTACCTCACACACAAAAGATAGTAATGCCACACGATGTGAGATGGCATCAACATTGGTAAGCAATCAAACTAGGAATAAGATGATCCTTTCAAAGACAAGTAAAACTTTGAAAATAAGTAGATCATCTCTAATGAGAGTCAAAATAAGGCATGAAAGAGTGGAAGATCCAAATAATAATGAGTTATGGGCATTCTTAGGTAGACTACCATGAAAAGATAAAGAAATAGTTCAAGCCTTGAGATCTCTAATACAAGAATTTTGGAAGAATAACACAAGGGTATCTCCCAATCAAAGAGATTTTGTAAGAAGGAGAATCAGTAGTCAAATCGGTGAGCCACATCCAATTTTTTTTTTGTATGTGACTCAAACCCAATTTTTTCCTAAATTTATAGAGATGTATCCTCAAGTTAAATTTTTCCAAAGGTTTTTTGAAATGCTAATGCCTTTTTATGTCAAAATAAATCACTCACACACTACTTTTTGTTGTAGAGTAAATATTGAGTTTTCTAACCATTATGATGTTTATTATCATATGTGTCTAGATATGCATACTAACAATTTTTGCAGGAATGTAACATAAGGCCTCCACCTAGATCTTCAAGGGATTTTTTATCTACAATTTTATGTGAAAGAGTGGAAGGTCAATTTTTTTTTATAGATAATCATGTTTGGATGGCACATGTGTTGATTGTGCTGGCTTACAACATTTTCTAATTTTCCAACACATGGATAGTACACATGCAATTGGAAATGAAATTGCGGAATTTGGAAAATGTAGGACAGTGGCTTATAGTATAAAAGATGGGAAAGAAGCAAAAAAGTGTGAATTGGTCAATGATAAGATTCTAGTGTATTAGTTTATGGGTATTTTTCGTGATCATATGGTCTATGAGTATGTAAGGCATACATATAGATCTCAATGGTTGGACTCAAAGTTAAAATTATACAAGGACATGTTTCCACTTCATAACATTGTTTTAGTTGTCAAATTTGTAGAGAACTACACACTACAACCACAAAATGAGGTGCAATCATAATACTACAACTCCACACAAGTTGCTATATTTGTGCATATGACATTCATTCATGTAGCTAATAGTATAGAGGATAATAGGAAGGTATTGAGGGAGTATCACTTTTATATTAGTGATGATCACACACATTCTACAGAGTTCGTGCAAGGTTGCTTTCAGATGTTCTACGTGGATTTGGCTAGTAGGGGAATATCATTAAGTGAGCATATCATATGGTCAGATAATTATACATTACAATTCAAGAACTCCAAAATGTTTTATTGGTTGTGTAGGAATATGATTAGTGGTGTTCATCATATGTGGAAATTTTCAGAGGTTGGGAATGGAAAGGGGGAGCATGATGGTATAGGAGTCTATATCAAAAGAGCCTTAGCATAAGAAGAGTTAAAGTAAAAAGACAATCCAAAGTTGACAGATACAAAATCAATTGTCCAATGGTGTAATCATGTTATAGTCTAGGTAATGAAGTCAATTATTTAGTTCATATATTTTTTTGGTTGGTAGATGATACTAATATTGAAAAATATGAGGATTGTTGTACACTGATTGGATTGAGTGAGCTAAACTCTTTTAGAAGCTCCAATGAAGGTTCATGGAATGTCCATACGTGAAAGATGGCATGCTTTTGTTCTTCATGTACAATTCAAGCATGGAAAGACTGTGACTCAAAGGAGTGGGCTGACGGTCGATTGTTAAGAATTCTAACCCCACTTGACACATATTGGCTCTCGACAACTCGAAAAATCATGAAGATGCAATCATCTATTCACTTTGATCATGTATCAGATCTATTAGAACCAGGTAATATATCTTCTTGCATAGTTTACAAAATTCCTAGTTTTATCTTAATTTGTATTTTTTTGTAATGTTCATTAAACAAATATAGCTAGATGCACACATCAATGCATGGCATGTTTATGCAGTGATTGTATATGAATATAATTAAGAGGGAACATATTATTACTTGTGTCATTGTATCAAGGCTAAAATAAATTGGAGGCCCCAGTTATAGATGGAGAAAGCATAGAATATCCTAAATGTTCGGTGGTTGGTATTGGAACATGGCTTAGAAGGTACCCAATTAAGAATTCTGATGTCTGGTTGTTTGAGGACTTTGACATGCATCGAAAGATTCTTCACTACTCAAACCTTGTCATGGCAGCTAACGTTCATTTGATCAAATATTGAGGAAGACCTGTGAACAATAACTTATGGAAGGTGCGTGAGTCTTACCACAAGACAATACTTTACCCAATAAAGAGTAGAGAGGACCTAGATGGTTGTTGGATTGATTTGGAAGTATGTGCATTGAATTTTTAAAGTCATGTTAAATTGATCACTTTTTTGGGTTGTGAAAATATGTAGCATTATCTTGTGCTCTAACTGCTATGGAAATGAGAAAAGAACATATAGTATTAAGTTTCAATTTTTTAAATCACATTCTTTCCTAGTTCATAAACTCATAACCTCATGGTTTCTTGGCTCATCATGACCCCATTTGACACCCAACTCACCTTTTAAATATTATTCATTTTAGTCTTGCAAAGAATTCAATTATTTGTGATCATTTATCTATGATCAAATCTCTTGAATGATTGTTTCCCCTTATTGTTTAAGACTATTTTCCATGTATGAAAGTTCCGCCCTCTCCAATCATCATTTGAAGTCTACCTTTTTGATCTCATCACATGTTTATGATGTGATTGCCCTGTATTATTCACATGAGGTCTTCACTTGCATTATATAGTTACAATAAGGTCCTTTTGGACAACAGACTACCCTCATACTTATGACTAGTATCTTAACATCTAGCATTTGTCATGGGATTGCTGCCTTCAAGTCTTTGACTACACATTCATACTCAAACATCTCCTTTTATGCCTTTCTATGCCATTCAAAATGATTCCCATTATGCCTCTTTGAGAATGTAATTAAGACTATCCTCATGATATTCGACTGCACTTTTTCATGATCGTTTGACTTTCCTTTGAATGTCCTTTGACCTTCATTTACATGGGTTTAGCCACTTATTTGTATATTAAAAAAACGGAAATATAATTAAGTATGATAGGCTTGGATATGTGAATGGAGTTTTTAATATATATAATTAGAAATAGGTGAAAACTAATTTTGAATGAGTAATTAGGTTGTGACTCAGTTAGACTACATGCAACCATCTAAAAGTGATTTCCATAATGGAATTATGATGCAGTTAAATAATCATAGAGTTTTGAATGAGTTAGCCTCCATGATTGATGCAGGAGCATCTTTGATAGCTAGGAGTTAGATAGTTATGTTTTCACAATTAATAGGTTTCTAGGTGTGTTTAAGAAGGGAATATTTGATGGTCCAAACTTGATAAAAAAAATTTCTTCATGTAAATCCATGAATATATATATATAAACATTGTATGATAATAAGCAAGGGATTGGTGTATGAATTTGGAGAAAAAAAGTGGTTTTGAGTGCATTTTTCTAAGACTGTCAGGACTGTTGTTGCAAGGGCATCAAGCAAGTAATCAATAGCAGTAGCTTGGGGACTTCGTCATACTTTTGTGAGGAAATTAAAACTTGAACAAGGTATAAATAAGATCTATAAAATTTATTTGAGGTCTTGGTACTTGGATTTGTGGATTTGAACTCAATTTTTGTGTTTTTGGACCAAAACTAGGGCACATGCACAACTTGTAATCCACTTGTCCAAAAAACTCCAAATTTTGTAATAATGATGCTTATGGGAACATATGGAAGTTTGAAAATATCATACTCATCCCACACATGCAAAGGATAGATCCATTATACCCCTCTTTTCAGGCTTATTTCATGACAACAAGATTGTTTCTATATAATTTCTTGAGTTTAATGTTTACAAATAACTCATGCTTTTAGAGACATCCTAGAAATTCTAAATTTTATCTTCCCACAAATTTTCAGGCCTTAATTCAACCATTTACTCTTTCCTATTCCAAAATAAACCTCAAATTAGGCCTAATTTGACTACTAATACCTACCTTTTGGCTTAGTTTGTACAAAGGAACCCTAGTCCATTTTCACACATGTCAAACAAGGGCTTAATGAGTGTCTAAATCAGTTTCCATACCTCTCTGATTAGGTGTGTGTAGAAAGTTATGATCAAATTTGTCTTTACGAAGGGCTACTAGTTGTAGTTTCATACTAGGTGGTAACAAGGTACAAGTAATTGTACTTGGACTATACTTCATGATTTGAACAACACAAGTAACAACTCATACACATCCATATGATCACAAAACTGTACCCTTCCAAGGAAAGCTCTTCAAATTGAAAATCCATGTCCACGTGGTGTCATTCTGCATGTCAACAAATTCATCCTTAAGTGTAGACCTAATCTACTCATCACCGTGAAAGAAAATACATGTCATTATAATCTAGTGTCATTAATTTCACTTGTATCCTTCAATCCAATGCCATTGCATCTTCATTATGCTATGCATTTTCATATTTTACATTACAAGCCTCACTAACGCATATTGTGCTTAATAATCCATTTCAAAGTTATACCTTGATCTACTATGAAATAAGAGAATACCATTACAAAAGGTTGGAAAGATCACCTAAGTTTCCACAATATTCCATGGAGACATTTAGTTATCGAGATAGCTTCAATTGAACACCCTTTCTACAAGTTACAAAGCATGTTCTTTTCACTTATAGAGTTGAATTGCATGACTTGATTCCTTACAAAAATCTAAGAAACTTTCTGTTAGAAAGCTAGCTCAAAGACCAAAATTAATTCAGTTCTTTGGGTAGTGTCATAGGGGTCACTTCTAGTCAATAAATTCCATTCACTAGTACAACCATATATAGAAAACCTTAGAAGGGGCGGGAAGTTAAGAAAACCTCAATATTGACTCTCATGAATGAGGCTATCCTATGTAGTTTGAAGTGTCTCATTATCTAAGCTCTTCTTGTTTTCAAAACCATTTCATCAATGTACATATCCTCCTCTTTTTTCCTTTCATTGATTTACCCTTCTGATGAAAACCCATGAACTAAAAGGATATACCCTTGGTGAAAGAGTATTATTGCTGCCCTTTGTGAAGAGTATTATATTGGTGTAAATTTTGAAGATTCGAGCAAAAATCATGAGATTATGGCTAGCTATTGTTGTGTGGTCTCACAACACACCCCAAGATTGTAAGGCTTGGGGACCCAAGTAAAAACTAATGCATATGGTAGGTGCTGGCTAGTTGAGGAAATCACCAGAAGGTAAAAGTCAAAATATTTTTTTTAAATACTTTGTGATTCAAGAGTACCGAGTACTGGGAATTGAGTACCAGGAAGCCAAAAGGGTAAAAAATGTTAATGCAAGGTTTCGGGCATAATGTTCCATTCCGGGAGCAGAAATTCTGGTAAAATGGACCATGCTAAACTTGATTTTGAAATTTTTCTGACTAGGGTAAGTCTGTCCACGCATAAAGTGATTCCATTAACGGAAGAGGATTTGAATGTTAAAAGAAAGGAAACATTAATGAAAATAATTTCAAATTTTGATGAAGTGCATAACCCTAGTGAAACTGAGAATGTTAAAAGTTTAATTGCTAAATCAAAATGGTTTGTTAACTATAATTTTTATGAAGAAAATCCTAAAGTTTTGCAAGAAAATAGGAAAGAATGTAGAGACTTAGAAATACCACATTGAAAATGAGAAAACAAAAGTGGCGAGTCATCATTCCTTTCACACATGGAAGATGATCATGAAGTGGAAAAGCGAGAAAATCGAGTGGGAGATGCACGTTTTTCGCTCCAAATTGAAAAATTACAAGTTAAAAAGGGAAATTTTCTTGATCTCATGCAAAATACAAAATATCAAGTTTTTACTTTCTCTCTCTCTGAGGATAGTGTAAACTGTGTTACTTGGTCTAACAAAGTTAAAAGTGAAGGTAGGACCGAAGACTCGAAGAATCTCGAAGAGGAAGAAAAATAAGAAATGAACACAGTTGTTCATGGAACTAAATAGAATGAAGAAGAAAACCATGAACCAAGGTTGGAAGAAGGTAGAGTATGGAGGACTCTGCAAAGGTGTGTGTAATCAACCTTTAATGAGGTCTTTTTCATACATATGAGCCAATTTATTGGTAAGTACGTCTTTGAATTTATGTTTATTAAATGCAAAAAAATTAAAATAA
>VDFB02058242.1:36585342-36650215 GCA_007258455.2 Sequoia sempervirens
TCCCTCCCTCTAAAGAAATACATAAATA
The DNA here is from genome assembly GCA_007258455.2 of Sequoia sempervirens. NCBI lineage: Eukaryota > Viridiplantae > Streptophyta > Pinopsida > Cupressales > Cupressaceae > Sequoia > Sequoia sempervirens. Next base: position 36,585,371 of record VDFB02058242.1, read on the forward strand.
CATACATATAAGCATAATACATATGTACTTACAATCCTACATACATACAAGCATACATGTACATGCACGTATATACAATCTTACATACAAGTGGGCATACATACAATATACATGCATTGATACATACAGGCATGCATACATACATACATATATGACATACAAGCATGCATGTGCATACAAATATATAAACATACATTCAATATGCATTTAACATAAAGCAATACATAACGCAAGCATGTTATATCGTGCTTGCGTTATGTCTTGCTAGACATGTTGCCCACAAACAAAGAAACCATTTCAAAACTGACATATAATGTGAGCACGTTATAACACACTCACATTATATCTTTCTTTGGGAATCCCCAAGCCTTGGGATTGGTATTCTCCTTGGAGTACCAACCCAAAGGCATGGAGGGAATTCCCAACAAGCAAAGACATGTTTTTGCAATTTCTACAATATTTCACATAATCGGGTTCATGCTCACTGTCAGGATTGTACGTGCTTCAATATCAAACAAATCGAACATCTAGGTAATGTTAGGTTCTCTCTTATCTATCCAACAATGTAATGTTTTTCACTTTCTAACAATGTTAAGTTGTTCATCCATAATTTCTTTTGTTTGTATGTCTCTTTTTTGGAAAAAAGTAGTGTTCAGTTTTTTTCTCATTATAAATTAACCATTCATCGAAATTTCAAATAAATTACATTTTTAGAAACTAGACTCCATTCTACAAATTTTTTAAAAAAAATAAATTAGTTTCCAAAATATGTAGGGGTAGCACGGCCAAAATTTTGTTTTCAGGAAGTGTCCACTTCGAAAATTAGTAAAAAATAAAATATTCATTAAAAAATTATCAGAAAAATCATGCATCAACTACATACTATTACCTAACTTCTAACCGTAGTGATTTTAAAAATACTAAAAAAAAATTCATCGTACGAGGGTCGTACAAGAGTTGTTATGTTATGTTTTTCTAACAAAAACAACACCAATTTGTGTACATCCTTCATTTGAACCCCTTAATCTCAACCATTTTAAAAATAAATTAGTAGTTTAGAAAGTAGACTCAAAGCACTTGAATCCTTCTTTTTGTTCCATCTCAAAATTTTGAGTGTAAGTATCGTCAATTTCACGTCCAAGGTCAGTATTTCTTGATTTCAGAAAAAAAAATAGTGGCTACTTAAGCCGCCTTTTTGGGAACCATCTTGGTGCACTTACCCTTTTTGTACTTAAGCGTGCATTTACTGTGCATGATTTTGTTTCTTTTTCTTTTCATTGTGAAATATTTCTAGAATATTTCAATTTACTCTCATGTGTGTGTGTGTTAAAATAAGCAGAATTTGTTAATGCGGAGAACAAAACAAAACAAAACAAACAAAAACAAATCCTACGAAAGCAAACTAACCTAACTAACCAAAATTTACCCTAACCAACGACTAACCATAACTAAGCAATTTAATTTAATCTCTATCAATATTTTCATAGTATTTTGCGTACGAATTACAGCAGGCTTATCTTTAAATTCACTTGAATAGGCTTCAAATTTCCTACTGCAACGATGAATTATTTTAATTTTTTTGCATTTAATAAACATAAATTCAAAGACGTACTTACCAATAAATTGGCTCATATGTATGAAAAAGACCTCATTAAAGGTTGATTACACACACCTTTGCAGAGTCCTCCATACTCTACCTTCTTCCAACCTTGGTTCATGGTTTTCTTCTTCATTCTATTTAGTTCCATGAACAACTGTGTTCATTTCTTATTTTTCTTCCTCTTCGAGATTCTTCGAGTCTTCGGTCCTACCTTCACTTTTAACTTTGTTAGACCAAGTAACACAGTTTACACTATCCTCAGAGAGAGAGAAAGTAAAAACTTGATATTTTGTATTTTGCATGAGATCAAGAAAATTTCCCTTTTTAACTTGTAATTTTTCAATTTGGAGCGAAAAACGTGCATCTCCCACTCGATTTTCTCGCTTTTCCACTTCATGATCATCTTCCATGTGTGAAAGGAATGATGACTCGCCACTTTTGTTTTCTCATTTTCAATGTGGTATTTCTAAGTCTCTACATTCTTTCCTATTTTCTTGCAAAACTTTAGGATTTTCTTCATAAAAATTATAGTTAACAAACCATTTTGATTTAGCAATTAAACTTTTAACATTCTCAGTTTCACTAGGGTTATGCACTTCATCAAAATTTGAAATTATTTTCATTAATGTTTCCTTTCTTTTAACATTCAAATCCTCTTCCGTTAATGGAATCACTTTATGCGTGGACAGACTTACCCTAGTCAGAAAAATTTCAAAATCAAGTTTAGCATGGTCCATTTTACCAGAATTTCTGCTCCCGGAATGGAACATTATGCCCGAAACCTTGCATTAACATTTTTTACCCTTTTGGCTTCCTGGTACTCAATTCCCAGTACTCGGTACTCTTGAATCACAAAGTATTTAAAAAAAATATTTTGACTTTTACCTTCTGGTGATTTCCTCAACTAGCCAGCACCTACCATATGCATTAGTTTTTACTTGGGTCCCCAAGCCTTACAATCTTGGGGTGTGTTGTGAGACCACACAACAATAGCTAGCCATAATCTCATGATTTTTGCTCGAATCTTCAAAATTTACACCAATATAATACTCTTTCACAAAGGGCAGCAATAATACTCTTTCACCAAGGGTATATCCTTTTAGTTCATGGGTTTTCATCAGAAGGGTAAATCAATGAAAGGAAAAAAGAGGAGGATATGTACATTGATGAAATGGTTTTGAAAACAAGAAGAGCTTAGATAATGAGACACTTCAAACTACATAGGATAGCCTCATTCATGAGAGTCAATATTGAGGTTTTCTTAACTTCCCGCCCCTTCTAAGGTTTTCTATATATGGTTGTACTAGTGAATGGAATTTATTGACTAGAAGTGACCCCTATGACACTACCCAAAGAACTGAATTAATTTTGGTCTTTGAGCTAGCTTTCTAACAGAAAGTTTCTTAGATTTTTGTAAGGAATCAAGTCATGCAATTCAACTCTATAAGTGAAAAGAACATGCTTTGTAACTTGTAGAAAGGGTGTTCAATTGAAGCTATCTCGATAACTAAATGTCTCCATGGAATATTGTGGAAACTTAGGTGATCTTTCCAACCTTTTGTAATGGTATTCTCTTATTTCATAGTAGATCAAGGTATAACTTTGAAATGGATTATTAAGCACAATATGCGTTAGTGAGGCTTGTAATGTAAAATATGAAAATGCATAGCATAATGAAGATGCAATGGCATTGGATTGAAGGATACAAGTGAAATTAATGACACTAGATTATAATGACATGTATTTTCTTTCACGGTGATGAGTAGATTAGGTCTACACTTAAGGATGAATTTGTTGACATGCAGAATGACACCACGTGGACATGGATTTTCAATTTGAAGAGCTTTCCTTGGAAGGGTACAGTTTTGTGATCATATGGATGTGTATGAGTTGTTACTTGTGTTGTTCAAATCATGAAGTATAGTCCAAGTACAATTACTTGTACCTTGTTACCACCTAGTATGAAACTACAACTAGTAGCCCTTCGTAAAGACAAATTTGATCATAACTTTCTACACACACCTAATCAGAGAGGTATGGAAACTGATTTAGACACTCATTAAGCCCTTGTTTGACATGTGTGAAAATGGACTAGGGTTCCTTTGTACAAACTAAGCCAAAAGGTAGGTATTAGTAGTCAAATTAGGCCTAATTTGAGGTTTATTTTGGAATAGGAAAGAGTAAATGGTTGAATTAAGGCCTGAAAATTTGTGGGAAGATAAAATTTAGAATTTCTAGGATGTCTCTAAAAGCATGAGTTATTTGTAAACATTAAACTCAAGAAATTATATAGAAACAATCTTGTTGTCATGAAATAAGCCTGAAAAGAGGGGTATAATGGATCTATCCTTTGCATGTGTGGGATGAGTATGATATTTTCAAACTTCCATATGTTCCCATAAGCATCATTATTACAAAATTTGGAGTTTTTTGGACAAGTGGATTACAAGTTGTGCATGTGCCCTAGTTTTGGTCCAAAAACACAAAAATTGAGTTCAAATCCACAAATCCAAGTACCAAGACCTCAAATAAATTTTATAGATCTTATTTATACCTTGTTCAAGTTTTAATTTCCTCACAAAAGTATGACGAAGTCCCCAAGCTACTGCTATTGATTACTTGCTTGATGCCCTTGCAACAACAGTCCTGACAGTCTTAGAAAAATGCACTCAAAACCACTTTTTTTCTCCAAATTCATACACCAATCCCTTGCTTATTATCATACAATGTTTATATATATATATTCATGGATTTACATGAAGAAATTTTTTTTATCAAGTTTGGACCATCAAATATTCCCTTCTTAAACACACCTAGAAACCTATTAATTGTGAAAACATAACTATCTAACTCCTAGCTATCAAAGATGCTCCTGCATCAATCATGGAGGCTAACTCATTCAAAACTCTATGATTATTTAACTGCATCATAATTCCATTATGGAAATCACTTTTAGATGGTTGCATGTAGTCTAACTGAGTCACAACCTAATTACTCATTCAAAATTAGTTTTCACCTATTTCTAATTATATATATTAAAAACTCCATTCACATATCCAAGCCTATCATACTTAATTATATTTCCGTTTTTTTAATATACAAATAAGTGGCTAAACCCATGTAAATGAAGGTCAAAGGACATTCAAAGGAAAGTCAAACGATCATGAAAAAGTGCAGTCGAATATCATGAGGATAGTCTTAATTACATTCTCAAAGAGGCATAATGGGAATCATTTTGAATGGCATAGAAAGGCATAAAAGGAGATGTTTGAGTATGAATGTGTAGTCAAAGACTTGAAGGCAGCAATCCCATGACAAATGCTAGATGTTAAGATACTAGTCATAAGTATGAGGGTAGTCTGTTGTCCAAAAGGACCTTATTGTAACTATATAATGCAAGTGAAGACCTCATGTGAATAATACAGGGCAATCACATCATAAACATGTGATGAGATCAAAAAGGTAGACTTCAAATGATGATTGGAGAGGGCGGAACTTTCATACATGGAAAATAGTCTTAAACAATAAGGGGAAACAATCATTCAAGAGATTTGATCATAGATAAATGATCACAAATAATTGAATTCTTTGCAAGACTAAAATGAATAATATTTAAAAGGTGAGTTGGGTGTCAAATGGGGTCATGATGAGCCAAGAAACCATGAGGTTATGAGTTTATGAACTAGGAAAGAATGTGATTTAAAAAATTGAAACTTAATACTATATGTTCTTTTCTCATTTCCATAGCAGTTAGAGCACAAGATAATGCTACATATTTTCACAACCCAAAAAAGTGATCAATTTAACATGACTTTAAAAATTCAATGCACATACTTCCAAATCAATCCAACAACCATCTAGGTCCTCTCTACTCTTTATTGGGTAAAGTATTGTCTTGTGGTAAGACTCACGCACCTTCCATAAGTTATTGTTCACAGGTCTTCCTCAATATTTGATCAAATGAACGTTAGCTGCCATGACAAGGTTTGAGTAGTGAAGAATCTTTCGATGCATGTCAAAGTCCTCAAACAACCAGACATCAGAATTCTTAATTGGGTACCTTCTAAGCCATGTTCCAATACCAACCACCGAACATTTAGGATATTCTATGCTTTCTCCATCTATAACTGGGGCCTCCAATTTATTTTAGCCTTGATACAATGACACAAGTAATAATATGTTCCCTCTTAATTATATTCATATACAATCACTGCATAAACATGCCATGCATTGATGTGTGCATCTAGCTATATTTGTTTAATGAACATTACAAAAAAATACAAATTAAGATAAAACTAGGAATTTTGTAAACTATGCAAGAAGATATATTACCTGGTTCTAATAGATCTGATACATGATCAAAGTGAATAGATGATTGCATCTTCATGATTTTTCGAGTTGTCGAGAGCCAATATGTGTCAAGTGGGGTTAGAATTCTTAACAATCGACCGTCAGCCCACTCCTTTGAGTCACAGTCTTTCCATGCTTGAATTGTACATGAAGAACAAAAGCATGCCATCTTTCACGTATGGACATTCCATGAACCTTCATTGGAGCTTCTAAAAGAGTTTAGCTCACTCAATCCAATCAGTGTACAACAATCCTCATATTTTTCAATATTAGTATCATCTACCAACCAAAAAAATATATGAACTAAATAATTGACTTCATTACCTAGACTATAACATGATTACACCATTGGACAATTGATTTTGTATCTGTCAACTTTGGATTGTCTTTTTACTTTAACTCTTCTTATGCTAAGGCTCTTTTGATATAGACTCCTATACCATCATGCTCCCCCTTTCCATTCCCAACCTCTGAAAATTTCCACATATGATGAACACCACTAATCATATTCCTACACAACCAATAAAACATTTTGGAGTTCTTGAATTGTAATGTATAATTATCTGACCATATGATATGCTCACTTAATGATATTCCCCTACTAGCCAAATCCACGTAGAACATCTGAAAGCAACCTTGCACGAACTCTGTAGAATGTGTGTGATCATCACTAATATAAAAGTGATACTCCCTCAATACCTTCCTATTATCCTCTATACTATTAGCTACATGAATGAATGTCATATGCACAAATATAGCAACTTGTGTGGAGTTGTAGTATTATGATTGCACCTCATTTTGTGGTTGTAGTGTGTAGTTCTCTACAAATTTGACAACTAAAACAATGTTATGAAGTGGAAACATGTCCTTGTATAATTTTAACTTTGAGTCCAACCATTGAGATCTATATGTATGCCTTACATACTCATAGACCATATGATCACGAAAAATACCCATAAACTAATACACTAGAATCTTATCATTGACCAATTCACACTTTTTTGCTTCTTTCCCATCTTTTATACTATAAGCCACTGTCCTACATTTTCCAAATTCCGCAATTTCATTTCCAATTGCATGTGTACTATCCATGTGTTGGAAAATTAGAAAATGTTGTAAGCCAGCACAATCAACACATGTGCCATCCAAACATGATTATCTATAAAAAAAAATTGACCTTCCACTCTTTCACATAAAATTGTAGATAAAAAATCCCTTGAAGATCTAGGTGGAGGCCTTATGTTACATTCCTGCAAAAATTGTTAGTATGCATATCTAGACACATATGATAATAAACATCATAATGGTTAGAAAACTCAATATTTACTCTACAACAAAAAGTAGTGTGTGAGTGATTTATTTTGACATAAAAAGGCATTAGCATTTCAAAAAACCTTTGGAAAAATTTAACTTGAGGATACATCTCTATAAATTTAGGAAAAAATTGGGTTTGAGTCACATACAAAAAAAAAATTGGATGTGGCTCACCGATTTGACTACTGATTCTCCTTCTTACAAAATCTCTTTGATTGGGAGATACCCTTGTGTTATTCTTCCAAAATTCTTGTATTAGAGATCTCAAGGCTTGAACTATTTCTTTATCTTTTCATGGTAGTCTACCTAAGAATGCCCATAACTCATTATTATTTGGATCTTCCACTCTTTCATGCCTTATTTTGACTCTCATTAGAGATGATCTACTTATTTTCAAAGTTTTACTTGTCTTTGAAAGGATCATCTTATTCCTAGTTTGATTGCTTACCAATGTTGATGCCATCTCACATCGTGTGGCATTACTATCTTTTGTGTGTGAGGTAGAACCCACACTCTCATATGCACTCATTAGATACTTTACAATAGATTTCTCACTTGAGTTATCTGACATTCTTAGCCCAATAATATTCATGATGGGCCTAAAATTGAGTTGCCTCATCGTTTCAATAAATAGTTGACATCTTCCAACCTCATTTAGCTTGTCAAAAAATAATCTCCATATCCTCCTCCCATATCTTTGACATGTGCATTTTGGAATCTTATCAACCATTGGTTTTGAAAAAATAGCATCAATATCAATCAAATATTTAGGTTTTCTATGCAAAAACTCTAGGAAGAGTTCTCAAAGGAAAAGTTGTGTCAACATGAGGAATGCCAACAACATCAGGGATAGATGGTGTACCTTAAATTGAATATGAAAATGATGACATGTCTTGAAATTGACATGTAAACAATGTTGTACCTCCAACTTGAGATGTGTATGTAGAGTTTCTTCAAGTAGAGATGTATTTTTTGATGTACTTTCAACACTACATGTTGTAGATGGTGTGTTTTCATCTATAGATGTGATTGCTGATGTACTTTGAACATGACATATTGTAGATGGTGTACCTTGAACATCACTTATGGTAAGATGATGTGCACCCAACATCAGGATTCATTTATCTCCTTGCACAGACTTTTTGCATCTGTTCCCTTTGTGATGCCAATTTAACATCTCTCGTAGATTGCACGGGAATTTCTTCTATGGGGTTCAATTTCTTTTCTTCATGAAATTTCCTTTTTGTTTCTCTTCTCCTAAATTTTGGATTTAAGTTCATCTGGCATTAGAGGCTTTGCTCATCTCCTTGGCATGATGTTGAATGCTACATGTTCACAAACACAAAAGAAAAAAATAAGTAATTCTCACTAAAACAAAAATATCAAAATCAAATGTTCAAACAATTGTAATTGATCTATGTAAGAAGGTGACAAGCACAAACCTTTATATTTATATAAAAAAACTCTTGATAAACAATTGAATTGTATAAACATTAAAAATATGACCTCATATAATCAAATAAATCTAAAAACTTCAAATTTACACCAACATAATTGTTGAATAGAAAATGGGCGGTCACTTTAATTGATGAACACGATTGTTATCCTTCTCAAAGACACCTAAATGTATAGGGCAGCAATAATACTCTTTCACCAAGGGTAGAAATAATACTCTTTCAAATATCAAATCTATTTGAAGTGACTATTTTCAAAACCCTAAGCAAATACCTAGTCTAAAAATGGAAGTAACATAGATAGTTTGGAAGTATTTGAGAGAAAGAAGTGGAAAATTTATTCATAACAATTAAAGGGCAACATGTAATAAAGGACAGTCATAAGTATTTATGATAGTCATAACAATCCACTATGTATGCAACAAACTCAAAAGATAAAGGATAAAGTTAAAGCATGATAACAACCATCACAAGGCACAACACCATTTCTATGGAACTCTCTATGTTGTCAAGTTTTATTTTAGTATGTGTAGGATGATTATTATAGTCAAAAGCAATTATGACCTAGATCTCTCTTGTGTGTGGCTTCAAGTATACTTATCTTTGTCATGGTAGATATCTACATTACATTTGTAAAAAAAATAAAGTCATGCATTTGGGTCACAAATGACTTTATCTTCATCATTAGATCATTTTGATCTTATTTTTTTACTTACTTTTGGCTATGGAACCCCCTTATTAGTGATAAGTTAAAATTTTATATAGAAAATTTATATTCATGGGATATTCATCTTTAGGTCAATTCCTCTTTATGGTGGTTTCTTTTATTGATCAAATAATTTTATTTCCCATGGATCACCTTCACAAGGCATAACACCATTTCAATAAATTCACCTCAAGGTGTTTGAGTAGGGTTTATATATGAATGAAAGACAAAGGAATTCACAACAAGAGAAGGGATAATAACAAGTTTGAGAGGGAAGATTATGTAGCCTTATGACTGTAATACAGTCTAAGGGGAAACCTTTCCAAGAAGGGACAACAACAAGTTTGAGAGGGCAACAGTAAAATTATTGTCACTTTCAATCCAAGGTAGGAGTGTAATATCAATAAGAAGGTTATGCAATCAAGAATCCAACCACATGGTCATAATGAGAATAGGAGACAAATAGCAACAACTATGCAATGAAGGAGGTTTCAAACAATGCAATGAACATGGAGAAGGTTACAAAGGCCAGTGAACATAATGTTGAGGAAAACCAATATGAAGAAGGGTAATAAAGGCATTATTCACCAAGAATATGGTAGAGGTAGACCTATGACAATCTTAGGTAAAGAAGCATGCATATAGAAAAGAAAATGTAGATGAATTTTTTCTTGGGCCTATGAGAACCTTGCAGTTCCTAAGAATCTATAAATTGGGAGGTTGTGTTGGTTTGTAAAAATTAAATGGGAGGAAAATTTTCATATTGTGCCTTCTTATATTGATGGAAGAGGGAACCATTTAATTTTGTTTATATTCTTCTTTAGAATTAAACATTACAATTGTATGTAGTATTTCGAAGAGATGGGAGGAAAAGGAAAGGAGTGTAGTAACAAACACAAATATGCAACTAATGGAGGAAGGGGCAAGTTACATTTTTGTAGCCAAGGTATTATTGAATAAGTTACAAGGGGTGGTTTGTAGCCAATCATTTGTACACTCGTTGAAAATGAAAATTTGCTAGATATAGAATATAGGTAGTAGGAAATTGTAACTACCACAGTCTATTTTTCCACTGCCACAATTTGTATTTTCTCTCTTAAGAGGGTTTCTAGGATAAATATAGTGTTCATAATTCTTCATTATAGTGGTGGTTTGTAGGATAAATATAGTGTTCTTAATCCTTTTGATATTTACAAATCCACCTATACTCTAGCCAATTTAGAGTGAATCAATTTGTTTGTTTTTAGATCGATTTATAAGAATCAAATAAAAAGAAATTGATCTATCTTAAAGTAAAAAAAATATGTAGCTAATGGAGCAAGGGATAGATTACATCCATAGCAAAGGTCTTATTGAATACAAGGGGGAGATTTATACATTCATTGACTATGACAATTTGCTAAAACTTGGAGCTTTGTTTTAACTTCATCTCTTTAATCACTAGGTATATAACCCTAGAGATACATTAAACATAACTTATCTTAAGCTAGATATTCACCTACAACTCTTGAGAACATAATGAGAAAATCACAGAAATAACTCTTAAATTGGTCAATGAAATGAAGATATTGATAATAATTACAATATTATGGCACATAATGTTAGGAGTGGAATTAACATATGGGTAGGATCTTCTTCCTATAAGTGTATTCTTGAATTCAAATAAAATTATTTTTTGATGATGCAAATGAAGTTATAGTGAAGTTATAAGAACAAATCATAGTTGGAATGGAATATTGATAGTGGATGTGGTGACAAAGGGGTGGTAGTGGTAAAAAACCCATACAGATCAATCAAATTATACTACATCATAAACTTCAAACAAAAATCATAGAAATTAATGGTATATCACTAGACCCTTTACACAAAATCCATCTACCTACAATGACAAAGAGTGAATTCCACTAACCATGATCAAAATGTACTACTATAAGAAATACAAATGGAATACATAAGCATGTTTGTGTTAAATTAAAATCCTCTATATAAGTATATTAATCCATCTAAATTATGTCATGATTTTCATATTTTTTTCTTCAAACTCCTAAAAATTTAACTTTTTTATGCAACTTCCATCTTATTCAATGTTGAATTATATGTAAAACTATTATGATTAATAAAATTATGAAAGGAATGTATATATTGTCAAAATTAAACAACAAAAAAATCAATATAAGCATTTTCAATTCTACAAAAATAAATATATTACTTGAGATAATCAAATATGATGTAGATACTTGAAATTATCTTCTATGTTTTATAGCAAGAAAATTGGTTCTCAAAAGGTGATGGAGCAAGCATAATATGGTACTACAATAAGTCAACTGCATAAAAAGGTGTTTTCTTTTTGAAGAAAGTGCAGAACCAGACAAAGGCATAGAACTATGGGCCTTTATCGTGGGTCAACTACCTTTTTTACTATTTTTGGAAAATGTCATTTGGCTCTTTCCAAGTGTGCTATAAAATAGCCTTTCAATTTGGCGAGCACCAAATTTTATGTTTGGAGGTTTTGCACTTTGGCGACCACCAAATCTACTATATAGAGAATTTGTAATTTTTAAATCCTTAACCCTACATGGAGACCTATAGAGGGGAGAGAGAAGAGTGGGAGAGACCTAGTGGAGTAGCAAGGTATGGATGGAGAGATGTAGAGATGGTTAAGGAGGTATGGAGAGGCATAGAAGGATTATACCCTCAAACCTTCAACCATCAACCCTATACCTTAAACCTTAATCCCTCAACCCTTAACCCTTAAACCCTAATCCCTCAACCCTCAACCCTTCAACCCTCAACCCTTAAGCACTCTATCCTCTACCCTCTACCCTATACATTAAACCCTCAACCCTCAACCCTCAACCCTTAAACTTTAATCCCTCAACACTTAAACATCAACACTCTACCCTCTACCCTCTACCCTATATATTAAACCCTTAACCCTAATCCATCAACCTTATACCTTAAACACTTAATCCCTCAATCCTCAATCCTCAACCCTCAACCTTTAAACCCTAATCCCTTAACCCTATACCTTAAACCTTAATCAGTCAACCCTCAACCCTTGAACCCTAAACCCTTAAACCCTCAACCCTAAACCCTCAACACTCAACCGTTATACCTTCAACCCCTCAACCCTCAACCCTTAAACCTTAAACCCTAAAACCCTAAACCCTCAACCCTCAACCCTCAACCCTCAACCCTCTACCCTCTACCCTCTACCCTCTACCCTATAATAAACCTTTAACCCTAATCCATAAACCTTATACCTTAAACACTTAATCCATCAATCCTCAACTGTTAAACCCTCAACTCTCAACCCTCAACCCTAGACCCTATACATTAAACCCTAAAACTTGATCCCTCAACCCTCTACCATATACCTTAAACCTTAATCCCTCAAGCCTCAACCCTTAAACCCCAATCCCTCAACCTTCAACCCTAATCCCTATCCCTAAACCCTCAACCTTCAACCCTCAACACTTAAACCCACAAACCTTAAACCCTTAAATCCTCTACCCTATACATTAAACCCTCAACCCTAATCCATCAATCCTATACCTTAAACCTTAATCCCTCAACCTTCAACCTTTAAACCCTAATCCCTTAATCCTCAACCCCAATCTCTATCCCTCAACCCTCAACCCTCAACCGTTAAACCCTCAACCTTCAAGCATCAACCCTTAAACCCTAAACCCTTAAACCCTCAACCCTTAACCCTCTACCATATACATTAAACCCTTAACCCTTAAACATTCAACCATCAACCCTCAACCCTTAAACCGTAATCCCTCAACCCTCAACCCTTAAACCCTAAAATATCAACCCTAATCCATCAACCCTCAACCCTTAAACCATAATCCCTCAACTCTCAACCCTTAATCCTTCAACCCTCAACCCTTAACCCTCTACCTTATATATTAAACCCTCAACTCTAATCCCTCAACCCTATACCTTAAACCATAATCCCTTAAACCTCAACCATTAAACATTCAACCCTTAAACCCTAATCCCTCAACCCTCAACCCTCAACCCTTAAACCCTTAAACTCTTAAACCCTCTACCCTATACATTAAACCCTCAACCTAAATCCCTCAACCCTATACCTTAAACCTTAATCCCTCAACCCTCAACCCTTAAATCCCAATCTCTCAATCCTCAACCCTAATCCCTATCCCTGAACTCTCAACCCTTAACCCTCTACCCTATACATTAAACCCTCAACCCTTAAACCCTAATCCCTCAATCGTCAACCCTTAAACCCCCAACCCTCAACCCTCAAACCTCAACCCTTAAACCCACAAACCTTACCCTTAAATAATCTACCCTATACAATAAAACCTCAACCCTAATCCCTCAACCATATACCTTAAACCTTAATCCCTCAACCCTCAACCCTTAACAGTAATCTCTAAACCCTCAACCCCAATCCCTATCCCTAAAACCTCAACCCTTAAACCCTCTATCCTCTACCTTCTACCCTCTACCCTATACATTAATCCCTCAACCCTTAAATACTAATCCCTCAACCCTCAACCCTCTACCTTATACATTAAACCCTCAACCCTATACCTTAAACCCTTAATCCCTCAACCATCAACCCATAAAACTTGAACTCTCAACCCTCTACCCTCTACCCTATAAATTAAACCCTCAAACCTAATCCCTTGACCTTATACCTTAAACCTTAATCCCTCAAACCTCAACCCTTAGACCCCAATCCTTCAACCCTCAACCCTAATTCCTAAACCCTCAACCCTCAACCCATAAACCCTCAACCATCAACCCTTAAACCCTCAACCTTCAACCCTCAACCCATAAAATTTCAACCCTTAAACCCTAATCCTTAACCCTCTACCCTATACATTAAACAATCAACCCTAATCCCTCAACTATATACCTTAAACCCTAATCCCTCAACCTTTAACCCTTGAACCCTAATCCCTCAACCCTATACCTTAAACCCTAATCTTTCAACCCTTAAACCCTCAAACCTTAAACCCTTAATCCCTCAATCCTCAACACTTAAACCTTCAACTTTCAACCCTCAACGCTCTACCCTATACATTAAACCCTAAACCCTAATACCTCAACCTATACCTTAAATATTAATCCCTCAAATCTCAACTCTTAAACCCCAATCCCTCAGCCATCAACCCTCAACCCTCAACCCTTAAACCCTAATCCCTCAACCCTCAACCCTCAACCCTCAACTCTCAACCCTCAACCCTTAAACCCTCAAAACTTAAAACCTTAATCTCTCAACTCTCAACCCTTAAAACCTCAACCCTATACATTAAACCCTCAACCCTATATATTAAACCCTCAACCCTAATCCCTCAATCTTATACCTTAAACCCTAATCCCTCAACCCTCAACACTTAAACCCTAATCCCTCAACCCTCAATCCTTAAACCCTCAACCCTCATACCTTAACCCTTAAACCCACAAACCTTAAACCCTTAAGCCCTTAAACCATTTACCCTATACATTCAACCCTCAACCCTATGCCTTAAACCTTAATCCCTTAACCTGCAACCCTTAAACCCTAATCCCTCAATCCTCAACCCTAATCCCTATCCCTAAACCCTCAAATCTTAAACTCTTAACCTTCAAGCCTCAACCCTTAAACCCTAAACCCTTAAACCCTCAACCCTCTACCCTCTACCCTCTACCCTATACATTAAACCATCAACCATAATCCCTCAACCCTATACCTTAAACCCTAATCCCTCAACCCTCGAACCTTAAACCCTCAAACCTTGAACCCTTAACCCTTAAACCCTAATCCCTCAACCCTATACATCATTAATCCTAATTCCTCAACCCTCAACCCTTAAACCCTAATCCCAACCCTATACCATAAACCCTAATCCATCAACCCTCAACCATTAAACTCTCAAATCTTAAACCCTTAATCACTCAACCCTCAACCCTTTAACCCCCAACTCTCAACATTCAACCCTCTACCCTATACATTAAACCCTCAAACCTAATCCCTCAACCCTATACCTTGAACCTTAATCCCTCAACCCTCAACCCTCAACTACCAACCCTCAACCCTTAAATCCTAATCCCTCAACGAGCTCAACCCTATACATTAAACACTCAACTCTATACCTTAAACCCTAATCCATCAACTCTTGACCCTTAAAACCTAAGGAGGGAAGGAAAGGTAGAGAGGGTGGGGAAGACCTAGAGAGGGTTGAGAGAGAATAGGGTAAGTATTGGTTAAGAGGGAAGGGGGCAGAGTGGGAGTGAAAGGTAAAACCTCAACTATCCATTATCGATCATAAAATGTAAACTCTAAGCCATATCAAAGTGGTAGAGAGAGACAGAAAGAGAAAGCAAAGTTAGTTTTTGTTGTCAATGCAATCAATTTTGGTGAGTGATGAATTTGGCACTCACCAAATGAATTGCATTGGGAAATACCAACCCAAATGGTTGGATTTTGTCTTGGGAATCCAACCCTAGGTTGGATTACCATTTCATGCCAAGGATGCTATTTTTTAAAAGGGTAACAAAATTTCACACAATTTTGCCTGTGTTGATCATCAAGTTTACACATCTTTCAATGCAAGCTTATAAAAAAAATGTGATAAAATTAAGCTCTCTCTTACCCACATAACTATATAATTTTTTAACATTTTTATTGTGTTAAGGGTTTCATCCATAACTTCTCTTGTTAGTGCCACCGTTTTTTTTCAAAAACCAACATGTGTTAGTTTTAACATAGATTTTTACTCGTTCATCAAATTTTGAAAAAAATTACACTTTTATAAACTAGACTCCATTCTACACGTAATGATTTTTTTTATTTTTAATTACTTTTCAAAAATATTAGGGGGGCACACTCAAATTTTAGATTTTTAGGATCTGTACACTTCAAAAATTTATAAAATATTATATATTCATTAAAAAATTAGTTCAAAGAACTGGGATAAAAGTTACATGATTTTATCTAATTTCTCACCATTCAAACTTTTTGAATTCTAAAAAAAAGTTAACAAAAAAGGGAGGGGCCCACAAATGCTATGTTGTTTTTTTCATTAAAACAAGACCACTTCCCCCCCCCCCTTTGAAACACTTAATCTTCATTATTTTCAAAAAAAATAGTAGAGCTTAGAAAGTAGATTCAGAGCACTATAACTCTTGTTCTTGTTGCATCTTCAAATTTTGAGCGTAACTATCTTCATTTTCTTGTGAACATCAATCTTTGTTTATTTCAAGAAAAAAAGTGGCATCTTTAGAGCATTTTTGTGTCACAACTTGGTGCACTTACCCTCATCTAAGATGTTTCACTTGTTAAGATCTAAAACTAGTAAACAATGGGGTTGATTGAGTAGAACTTGAGCCTCCTTATCAAAAAAAAATTAAGATATTTTATATACCACTAGTACTTATTCTTTAGTAGACAATAGAGATGTGTGAGCAAGGTGACAAAATTACATAACCATCAATATCAACCCCATGAATTCTAACATATTTTTACACCTATCCTTCTAAATTACAAGCCCATCAAAGATATTTGCAAGTTAATTTTCAATAGTACTCTATCATACATAGATAAATATTAATGGCAACCATATTCAATACCACTAAAAAAATTAGACACATCCATTAATATTTATAATATAGTACATGCTTATTATTATGAGCCAACATGTTATATAACTTATTATATTTATAATAATATTATCAATACAGGCCCATTAAGGGGCCGGTTTGGGCTTATTTGACTTCAAAGGAACTTAGAGAAGTGTCATGGGAGAAACCTTAAGAAGGTTGGTGGAAGCTCAACTTTGATGGAGCCTCGAAGGGAAACCCTAGTCCGTCAAGGGTGGGCTTCATAATAAGGGACTGGTAGGGGAATGTTTTAGTTTTAGGGGTGAAGAAGTTGATGGATGGAATGAATAATGAAGCTGAAGTTGCAACAGCACTTCTGGCCATCAGGTGTGGTAAACAACTTGGAGCATCCAGGATTCATCTTGAGGGGGATTCGTTGATCATAATCTAGGTGATTATGAAAGGTTCCATAAAGGTGTGGAACTTATAGAATGTGGTGGAAAATATCAAGGAGTTGGAAGGGTGTGCAAACTTCTACATTAGCCATATAAGAAGACTAGGTAATTCAGAGGCTGATGTGTTATCGAAATGGACCATAACATTTAATGAACCTGGGAAATTGGTGGTAGAATATTTTAGAGGCGTCACCTTAGGACCGTCACCAGAGAGGACAATTCATTAATGTACGCGGTTGATGAATGCCCGGAGTAGCTTGGACATGACAAGCGAAGCATAAGAATGGAGATTTGTGGTGCAAAAATATGTGTGGCCATCATTACGGAGTATGAGAAGCTTTTAATTCTGGGTTTTGGCAAGCGAACGAAAGAGTCTAGTGATTTCAGTGAAGAAGTTGTAGGTGTTGAGCAAACTGTTAGGGGATCTTTGAAGTTTTACATTGCAAGGCTCCAATGGAAGCCCACTTTTCCTTCTCTTCCAATAGACAACTGAGACCCTTTTTTGGGGATGCCTCAAAAAAGCGGCTGATGGGTCTCTTTTTGGTCGAGGATAGCAAATTAAGGCAATGTGTAAAGATGATTTTTGGAAAAGACTTTGGTCACCTTCACCATAGATATCGAACCAACTTAGATGTCTATTCTATGATTGCAACTGGGGGCTTGATTTGAGTGAGGAGGTCGCAATGGTTCGCAGGATTTTGAAACTAATTGTGCATGAAGATTTTTTAGGCGGAATGGAGTCAATCTTGGAGTGGTGTGTTCTAGGGGTTGGAATTGAAATTAGTGAAGGACTAGTGGATGAAGACTTAGTTGGGCCTTTTGGGGAGGATGGTTTCCTATATTTCATCCGGTGGTCAGAAGGGAGGTATAAGGTGAGGTGCAGGGAGGAATCTCATCTTGAGTGGTAGGCTCTAAAACTCTTTATTGAGTTAATGGAGCAAGACATGGTGGTGGAATGAGCGAAGGAATAATTGCAAGAGGAGGCGGTGAAGTCATGGAATGAAAATCGATGTCCAAGGCAGAAGTGACTCGAGTTGAAGACAAGGAAGTGGCAAGCAGCTTCAGCCGTGGGTGACCCCGTAGCTCATAATTCTGGACTTATAGGTCCTATCGTTTGTTTTTGGCTGTGTAGTATGTAGTTTGGTTAATGTTAGTTGTAGGTCCTATAAATAAGGTTGGATTTATGTTGATGGGTAGCTATGGTGTTTGGTTGGATTTTTTTTTTAGTTTTTGGGAATGGGGTTCTTAATTTACCCTGCATGTTAAGATGCTCTCTGAAAAAACTTTTTGTATCTATTGTTTGGATGGAGGTTGAAGTGATAATGTAATCTTTTTACAAAAGTAATATAAAAGAACACTTATTACCGACCAAAAAATAATAATATTATCAATATAATTATTATATTTATATTTAGTGACTAATTATATTTATAATAATATCATCAATACAAATTAAAAACTAAAAAAGAAACATACATTATTATATTTATTTAATCTTGAATTTTTAAAATATAAAATTTATATTTATATTGTGTTATTATTATGAACCTTGGATATTTATGTTTTAATTTTTTATAATACATTAAATATTATAAATATAAGGTTCTATTTACCTTATCTAATAAATGTATGTATTTTAATAATTAATAATAATGTATTTTAAAAGATTATGTAATTTTTTATTAATATATTTTTTTCTTTGTAAGTAAAGGTTTTTATCAATCAAAATGGACATGAATTCTCTTACAATCAACATATATTCATCATATTTTACCCCCACCCCCCCTTTCCAAGAGACCAAACACAAGCCATGCAGGGCCTTGCCAAGATCAAACACTAAACCTTGATACATAAGCTTCAAGCCTACAATTTCACTATGTTCATTACAACAACAAAACTATCTATACCCTATCACCAAAACCAAAAACCATACATAGAGAAAAATTGACATCTAGGGCATCCCATACTACACTATAAAAGTTTATCATAAGCTATAGTTCCAACTATTTGGGTTTATGAAGATGGTGCAAATTTCACAATTACGGGGAGATCAAAACAAGTGTATAGTGAAATCTCATCTTCTACTTAAGTTTGGGCTCTATTGGATTTCTCTAAATAGTCATTCTTACTCTCATACACAAAAGCTCTAGGATGGATTTGGTGATGTGCTCTTAGGAAACAACTTGAAATTTTTTTGGCAGTTCTTTTGGGTTGTATGCTAGCTACAATTCTCTTAAGCATAAGCTACATTATTGTCAAGCAAGGTTGATCTTTCACTATTTTTTGTCCTTTTCAAAACTATAGGCAAGTAAAAGATACTAGTGCGGGTTGTTGCAATTGTCCCACTAATATATATGTGTATCTACACATATTATTATATTCTAAGCTCAGAATGTTCACTTTTCATTTCTTGGCACCAAAGTAGACAAGCTTTGTAAACCTTCTTATGATATGTTCAATATTGGCTTGGTATGATCCTCTAATATCATATATTTTTTGAACATGATTCACATTGATGAGAATGCAAAAACAACAAGTGAAAAGAGAATGGGTTTGAAACTGAGTGTTGATGATGCTTGGAATAAGACTAGGTAGGAAGAGAAAAGGTGAAGGTATTGGAAACAAATGATCCAATTAATGCAACTTAAAAATTTTTCTTATTGAATATGACATAAACTAACTTGAACTCTAAATTATTGGGCTTGTTGGAGTAATACATTTATTGAAGAAAATATGCAGGGATATTTCACAAGGGCACATTAACATCTCTAAGAAGGAATTGAAATTGGATTGTTCCCTATAAACTTACATAAAAGGTTCTTGCTAAGGAGTTATGTGAGGTAGGAAAGTTGGAGAAGGCCAAAAAACTTCTCAATTATATGTTACAAAAAATAACTATGGACATTGGAAGAAGAAAGTATCCAAATGGTTGCGATGTTCTCCTCTAGTAGAATCTCTACTGTTTTTATAATTTCATGAATCTCTTAGTAGCAGCCTCTTCTTTTCTATTCCATGTTCTAAAGGAATAACAGCACTTGTTTAAAATGCATCGAGAGTTTGAGCTACCAAGGAGTGCCTCGAAACTACTGAACTAGAGTAAAAGGAGAAACATCAAATGGAGAGGATGTTTTGAATAAGGAATTCAAAAGGTTTATTCATAATAAAAATATAATTCAAATCCCAAGAAGCAGTTACAAGGGGGAACTTTTTGTGATGCAAAAAGAAAAGGATGAGGGCGAGGGAAAAGGATGGCTCTGCATGAGGCCGCAGCCATCTAGGCTCGGCCTGCATGTGGTCTTTTGGTGGTTGCATGTGTAGTTGGGGGTCGGATTTGTTCTCTTCTTCTCTGAAGCTTCTTGGGGGTGGGTTTTTTTACGCTATTTGGGGGGAGGCTCTTTTCTTTTGCAGCAGGTGTGTATTCTGGGGTTGGGGGGTTGCGACCTTGGTGTCCAGTGGAGTGTGCCTTCTTCGAAGGGCTCTTGGTTTTATTTGGGCCTTGCTTGCTCATCTTGCGTTGTGTGCTCTTTGATGGATACTGGAGAATCTTCTAGGGTTTGTCCCAATATGGACTTTCGTTCTGCTTTTGGATCGAAACCCTCTCCACAGGGTTCGAAGATTTTTGATAATAATCTTTTCTCGGTGGAACCTGAGAAAGTCGAGATGGGCTCAGTAGGGGGGCCTAGAATTCCGAAGATTAATGGGTGCCTCGAACGGTGTAAAGAGAGGCCGAGCGTAGTCATTCCAATGGAGATGTTGGCTGAAGACATTGATTATTATGCACGACATTCTCTTTATTGCAAATTCTTAGGTTTGAAAATTTCTTTGCAATTCTTGGAGATGTGGGCTCAAAAGACATGGATGCCTGAGGGAGAGATGGAGATCCGCCTCCTGGCAAATAACTACTTCATGGTTACTTTTGATTGTTTGGCTGATCGGAATAGGATTTTTGAAGGGGGCCCGTATTTTTATAACCAGGTGGGCTTATTTATTAAGCCATGGCATGCTGGCTTCAACCCGGCAGAGGAACTTCCGAATCGGGTTCCGGTTTGGGTCCGTCTTCCAAGGCTCCCTGTGGAATGCTGGCGAGAGGATGTGTTGTGCCTATTAGCCTCGAAGCTGGGGAAACCTGTGGGTTCTTCTCAGCAAACACAATTCAAAAAGGTAATGACTTTTGCCCGATTTTGTGTAGAAATTGATTTAAGTAAGCCATTGCCAGACTCGTTAGAAGTGAGTGCAGGAGATTATTCATGGGTGCAACAGCTGGATTATGAAACACTTCCCTTCCGTTGTCGTTTCTGTCATGAGTATGGTCACCTCCTGCGCAGATGTCCAAAGGCCAAGCCTTTGGAGGCTCATTCTTCTCAACCTTCAGCTAATCCACCTAGGGTGGATAAGGGCAAGGACCCCATTCAGGGTTCTGGTGGTAGGGAAGATGGATTTATTCCCGTTAGAGGCCGAAACAGAAATAAAGGTCATAAAAGGACTTTGAAGGACAGGCAGGAGGAGGACACCTTCAACAGGTTTGAGGTGCTAGAGGATCTTAGTCAACAGGAGGTGAACCCAGGATTTTTGGATCTAGATCATGGGACTCTGGATATTGATCAGCATGGCCCTTTAGTTGAGGCAATGCTTACTCCCCAACAGGAGGGGGGTATGGGAGTGCCATGCTTAGATGAGGTTGGGAAAGATTCTAGTCAGGTTTTGCTCAACTCAGAGGGGATTATGGCTCCGCTTACTGATGGGACTTCGGCTCTAGGGACAGATCGTCAAATGGAGGTTCAGGTTGAGTTGGGTGGTAGTGCTGAGGTAGTGAAAGATAGTGTAGATAAGGTTCACCTCTTGCAAAAAGTTGGTCCAGAGGTGGGCAAGAAGAATATTAAGGCGTCCTCTCAGTTGGGTGTTCTGCAAAAAGTTCTCAAGAAGGGGGGGCCGGAGAAAATTTCTAAGCTGGGAAGGAAGAAGGATGAGGAAAAGATTAAGATGATAGGGGAGACTTTGGTGGAGTCAGGGTCAGTCAAGACTCTGGATTCGCATTTTTCATGCCCCTCGAAATGATAGTTCTCTCTTGGAATGTTAGGGGCTTGAACAGTGGCCCTAGACAAAAAGCTGTTCGGGATTTGATTAGGTGTCATTCGCCTGATGTTCTTTTTTTGCAGGAGACTAAGCTCTCTGTGGAGGGTATGATGGATCTAGTTCCTAAGTTATGGGGGAATGGTGGATGCCAATGCATTGGTGCTCAAGGGTCTTCTGGCGGGGTGGCATGTTTATGGAACCCGCGTAAGATTTGCCCCCTTTGGTGGGTGTCTTTCAGGTCCTCCCTTTCCATGGTGGCCTCTTGTTTTATGTCAGGGGAAATTGCTCTCTTCTCCAATGTGTATGCGCCTGTGGAGTTGCAAGGAAAGCAACTTTTGTGGTCCAACATTCGTTTAGTTCGCAGCTTATTTCCCTACCATCCTTGGATTATTGGAGGCGATTTTAATGCTATCACGGAGCTTGCAGAAAAATGAGGTGGTATTGCAAGGTTGGAGGCTTCTGCATTATTGCTCCAGGACAATATCTCTGCTTTGAATCTTGTGGATATCAAACCTGGCAATGGTCTTTTTACTTGGAATAATAGGAGAATTGGCGATGCCTCTATTTCTGAAAGACTTGATAGATTTTTGGTGTCTAGTTTTTGGGTGGGGGACAGGTGGTTGATAAGCTCTGAAATTTTGGATGGTCGTGGTTCTGATCATTGGCCTATTAAGCTAGTGGTTGATGTGCCTCAACGGTGTGCTAGACAGACCTTTAAGTTCCAACTCATGTGGCTTAGGGATGAATCTCTTCATGTTTTGCTCCCTAGTTGGTGGGATCAGGGGAAGCCAGCATATGGCACTGCCATGTACTCTTTCTCAAAGAGGCTCCAGTATGTTAAATACAGATTGAAAAGATGGAATAGGCAGCATTTTGGTAACTTATTTCAGGAAAAGCAAAAGGCGCGAGATAATCTAGACCTAATTACCAGACAAATTCGAGATCAAGGCCTCTCAGAGGAGCTGAGTTTATTAGAGGTTGCTGCAACAAAAGAGCTTGAGGAATGGGAGTTAAGAGAAGAGATTTTTTGGAAACAAAAGTCTCGTATTGAATGGCTCCAGGCTGGGGATCGAAACACTGCTTTCTTCCATAACTCAGTTAAGGATCGGAGACAAGGTAATGCTATTTCTTCTATTCTGTTGCCTAATGGGGAATCTTTGTCCTCTTCAGCCTCTATTTCAGCTGAATGCATTCGATATTTCTCTACCCTTTTCTCTGAGGATTCGCCTCCTGCGGAGGAGGATGAAGCTAAAATTTTAGATTGTATCCCGAAGCTGGTGACTAATGAAATGAATGAATCATTGCTTGCTCCTATTACCTTGTCGGAGCTTGAGAAGGTTGTATTCCAGATGAAGAAAGGTAAAGCTCCTGGGCCTGATGGATTCCCCATTGAATTTTTTCAGGAGTTCTGGGAAGTGGTTAAATTGGACCTTTTAGAGGTTGTCCAAGAATCCTTTATGCATAAACAAATGTTGAAGTCCCTAAATGCTACATTTTTAGCTCTTATTCCTAAGAAGGTGGGAGCTAACTCCTTGGATTTGTTTAGGCCTATAGCTCTATGTAATGTTGTGTATAAAATTATTACTAAGTTGATCGCAGAAAGGCTGAAGCCTTGGCTTGATGACTTAATTTCTGAAGAGCAGGGGGGTTTTGTTGCTGGAAGACAGATCATGGATGGGGTAGTTATTGCTGCTGAGGCCATCCATTCTATGGAATCCTCAAAAGATAAATCTATGTTTATCAAGTTAGACATGGCTAAAGCTTATGATCGTGTTAAATGGAGTTTTCTATTTAAAATCCTTGGAGCTTTTGGCTTTGCTGAGGGTTGGATTGAATGGGTTAGGAGTTGTGTCACTTCCTCCTCCTTTTCGGTGCTTATCAATGGTGAGCCCACTTGTTTGTTTGGTGCTTCTAGAGGCCTTAGGCAAGGAGATCCCCTATCTCCTTACTTATTCATCCTCCTTGCGGAAGGCCTGGGAAGACTCATTCGTGCTCAGGTTGCTAGTGGATTGCTTCAGGGATGGAGTTGGGGAGATGGTATTCCCCCTCAGTCTCATCTGCAATTTGTAGATGATACTGCCTTGATGGGTAGGGCTAAGGTTGAGGAGGCTCTCAATTGGCGCAGTGTTTTGGACAGTTACTTGGCAGCTTCTGGGCAATGCATAAATGAGGGGAAGTCCTTCATATATTTCTTCCACACTCCTAAAGGTATTCAAAGGAGAATTGCTGGTATCCTTCGGTTTCAGATTGGTTCGCTTCCTTTTTCCTATCTTGGAATCCCTCTTGCTGTTCGCTCTCTCCCCAAAAGGTTTTGGCAAGAGACTCTTGATAAGTTTCGAGGATTGGTCAGTCATTGGACTTGCAGGTGGCTTTCTTCAGCAGGTAGAGTGACTCTTTTAAAGTCGGTGGTCCAGGCTCTTCCTATTTATAAATGCTTTGTTCTTTCTGCTCCTTCAAGTTTTATTAGAGATTTCGAGAAATTGTCTCGTCAGTTTCTGTGGGCTGGTAATCTTCTTCATAGAAAATGGAGTCTTGTGAAGTGGGATGTTGTTTGTAGGCCAAAGCAAGAGGGGGGTCTTGGTTTACGGCGGGCTGATTTGAATGGGCAGGCCTTGGCTGCTAAGTTGTATTGGCGCTGGTGCTCTCAACAGCATATGTGCTGGGCTAAAATTCTGACCTTCAAATATTTGGGGGCAGTAGAAAGTAGGGAGGTATCAAGGTTTAGTATGGAGGGGAAAGGCTCTGTGATCTGGAGTACCCTTAAACGTGGTGCCAAGTTGGTTAAACAGGGACTTTTTTGGATTTGTAATGGGGGTCGAGATGCTCTTTTCTGGTATGATTCTTGGGATGGATACCCACCCATTGTGTCATCTCATCCCCATCTCCAAGATTTGTGCCAGATTTTTGTGGAGGCGGGTTGGAGTCATGTGGCAGATTTTAAATCTCAACAATCTTTGGGTCAAATTTCTGTGTCTAGGTGGAAGAGCCCCTTGGATTGGCCTCCTGGTGGTGCAGTGGAGGATCGTCAAGAGCTTGCTAAGATTTTATCGAGTCGTGTCTGCAATTCTCTCCAAGGGGCTGATGTGCTTGCTTGGGGACCTGACTTGAAAGGAAAATTTTCGGTTGCCTCTGGTTATCAGGTTTTGGATAAACAGGTCTTTGGAAGCTCCCAGGTTTCTTGGTGGAAGCATGCTTGGAATAAATTTGCTTGGCCTAAGTGTAATTTTTTCTCTTGGCTTGTGGTTCAAGGTAAGTGTCTTACTTGGGATAATCTTTGCAAACGTGGGTTCCAGGGCCCCTCCATGTGCATTCTATGTGGTCAGCATGATGAATGCTTATCACATCTATTTTTTCAGTGCTCTTTTGTTAAGACTATCTGGCATCACTGGTGGAATCTTTGGAGCTTACCGTGTTGCCATGTCTCTTCTTTGGAGGATTTTTGGAAGAGACAGGGTTCTTCTCCTGCTACAACCTCTTTTCTTAAAATTGCTTGGAGCATTGGTCCTAGTTTGATTGTTTGGCAAATCTGGTTGGAACGTAACAGAAGAATATTCTTGGATAAAAAATTGCTCGTGGGGCAACTTTGGAGGCGAATTCTTGGGGCTTTGCTGGAGACT
Source organism: Sequoia sempervirens (assembly GCA_007258455.2). NCBI lineage: Eukaryota > Viridiplantae > Streptophyta > Pinopsida > Cupressales > Cupressaceae > Sequoia > Sequoia sempervirens. The sequence goes on from VDFB02058242.1 coordinate 36,611,500, forward strand.
TTGACTGCAAAGTGTGACTTGTCTGTGCCGATTGCTCCTGGGGACTTGGGTGTTGTAAATTCCCTGGGTCTTGCCACAGGGGGGAAGTGTATTATGAGTAAAGTGCATCGTAGGCGTGGGCGTGAGAGGGTTGCTCGTGAGGGCTTTTGGTGCCCACCTGCTCTAGGGGAGTTGAAAATTAATACTGATGGGTCTTCTAGAGGTAACCCTGGGCATGCTGGGGTTGGTGGTATTGGTAGAGATAGCCTTGGAGTGGTGGTTTTCTTCTTTTCTATGTATCGTGGTTTGCAAACTAATAATCTTATGGAGGCTAGCGCTATTCTCTTGGCGGTTGAGCGTGCAGTTTCCCTTGGATGGCGGCGGATTGTTTGTGAAGCTGATTCTCAGGTGGTTATTGATATGTTGAATAATCAAAATTTGGAGGATGTGAATTGGCAGCTAGCTGTGGTTGTCAAACAGATTATTTCTCTGTGCTCTACCTTGGAGTCCATTGTTTTCCGTCATATTCCACGGGAGTGGAATAGGGTGGCTGATGGGCTGGCTAGATGGGCGTCGGAAAAGACTGATTCTTGGTCTGTGGATGATTGGAGCAATCTCCCTGTTGATATGGCCCCTGTTCTTGAGGAGTGGGTTGCTGAGGATATGAGGTGCTTCTTGGGTGTGAATTAATTCTTGTTGTTTTGGCCCCTTGTGGCTTCCTTCTTTGGACTTTGTAATGCTGTTATGTTTCAATAAAGTTTTTACCCTCTTTTTTTTAAAAAAAAAAAAAAACAAGGGGAAGGAAAAATATATAAAAGAATATTTTATTTATAAAAAAGGATCTTTTTGCTGCTAGAATATAGAGGGAGATGGGGGAGAGGTTTTCATTCTATAAATCCCTGGTGGCAATGGGTTGTCTTGTTAACATAATCATTGTGCAGATATTTTTTGGAGTCTTTGAGCACTTATATTGTTGAAGATTTTAAAGAAGTATTCAAATCTTTGTTTCTAACATTTTTTCATACCATTTTCTTCAATGTTTCTCTATTACTTTTGTTGCACCTGAGATTAATATGAAAACTCAATATTTGAGTTGATTGCATATTCTTCGTATGTTTGATGTGTGATCATTCCTTATGCACTTGCTGATAAGGATTTATTGTCATCTCATCATTATCTTTCAGGGTATGAACTATTAATCTTTGATTCATTATTTGTTTCCTTTTTTTTCCCTGCTCTTTCACTTGGTTTTCTTCTCCTTTCTCTTTTTAAGCTTAAGTGCCCTTTTGTGTTTTCTTGGTTAAAAACACACTTGAAAAACTCAAATCTATATCATTTGAGGGAGTTGCCCCTCTCAGAGGAGAATCACTAATTTCAAGGAGATTTCTCCATTTATTGGCACAATTATCGTTGTCCTTTGGATGAGTCGAATAACTTTTCCATGAGAAAACTATTTAGCAGCATATATTATACAATATTTTGTCACAACAATCCACATGGTCACCTAATTTTATTTATATTATATTATATATAATACAAATTTAATATAATATTATATACTATTTATTGAATACTCTATTTAGATTATGTATATTTATATTATGTGTTATTTATATAATATAATATTTATATTATTTATATTAATTTTATTGATTATATATATGATTTATGTTTATATTAAATTATTTTGATTGTTTTGATTATTTACATGTTTTATATTTTTATTGTATTATTTATATTTTTATATTATTTTAATTATTTTTTAATTTTAATTCATTTATATTCAATTTATGTTAATTTGTCACAACAATCCATATGGTCACCTAATTTTATTTATATTATATTATATAATACAAATTTAATATAATATTATATACTATTTGTTGAATACTCTATTTAGATTATGTATATTTATATTATTTGTGTTATTTATATTATTTATATTAATTTTATTGATTATATATATGATTTATGTTTATATTAAATTATTTTAATTGTTTTGATTATTTACATGCTTTATATTTTTATTGTATTATTTATATTTTTAAATTATTCATATTATTTACATTATTTTAATTATTTTTTAATTTTAATTCATTTATATTCAATTTATGTTAAATAATATAAAAAATAACTGTCTATTTAATAAGATAAATAAATTAGTGATACTTTACAATAGTACATTTAATTCGATATTTAATTAAAAATCCATTGTCAATGCTTTGGAATGATATGTTTTATTTAAAAATAAATTTCTAACAAAGATATATGTACACCTTTGTTGATTTTTTAATAAGATAAATAAACTAGTGATACTTTACAGTATTAAATCTCCTCATTTAAGTAAAAACCTATTAATGACATACCTATCCTATAAAAGGTAAGGTAATGAAAGCAAGTGAATTTGCATTTGGCAAAAATGATGGTTTTTCTACTAATGTAAAATGGGGTCATCATTCACATTGGTTTACAGGAGGTGGCATTGTTTGTGTTTTTTTTTTAAAGTTGCAAGTTTGTCCCTTATGCTATTGCTTCTCTCAACAAATAAATTGCTACAGAAGGGGAAAACGTGAATTTAAAATTTGGAGTTTTTGAGATTTTGCATGAATTTAAATTTTCAACATGCCTTTTTTAATTGAGTTTGCACCACTGTGTTATTTTTAGTCTAGCTTTTGTTATTGCTTTCAAACTTAATCCCTATGTTATTTATAGATCTTTCTCAGCCATTTTAGAGGGCCAATTTCTTCTCAATTTTGTTCAAACTCATGTAAATTCTCATGAAAAATTGGTCCAACAGTTTCAAAGTTTTTTACACATTTGAGTACAACTTCTATTAATGATTTTGTAATACTAAGGTCCAATCTAATTTCACTCTTTCCTTCATACATAGTTTAATCCAAAAGCTCTCTCTAATTATATATGTATATATAATTATTTTTTAAAAATAATAATTAAATTTATTATATATCTAAGTAAATATTTTTATTTCATAAAATAAAATAAAATTTAATAAGTTTGTAAATACAATATATATTTAATATTAATAAATTTGAGTTATTTAATAAGTATAAGTTTATCTATTATAAATAGAGTATTTTATTTAAAAAATTATTTTAATTTGTAACGCATTGTTAAAATAGAAATTTAATTTGATAAAAAATAACAAATTAAAATAGAATAAATGATAAAATTTGAATCTATTTGTTAAAGTTTATATAATATTAAGTAATGAGTTAATTTGATATTAAAATATTAAGGTTTATTTTGTAGTTAAATGAAAATAAAATTTATATATAAGATGGCCTATATATGTATGATAGAATACTATTGAAAATTAAGTCATGGATGTCACATGTTTAATTTCTATTATTGTTTTGATTAGATTAAAATAGGAAGGGCTCGTACTCATTACAAAACGATCATAGAGGTCAAGCGAGGGGCTCACAAGAAGTGAGACACCTAGAAAGCAAAAATAAAAGAAACAACAACAAACATACTAGCAAGAGAAACAAAAATAACACATAGAACAAAACCAATAGGAAATCAGACTAGCTATTGGTCACCTAGAAGCTTGAGACCACTAATGGTCTACCACTCCTTAACCAAGAAGTGGAGTTTCTCATCGAATGGCAAGGGTCCCTTCTGAGTAGGTTGGGTCTCCTTGGCATTGGGTTGAGCAGAACTACCCTCTTCCTTGCCTTTATTGTTTTAAGGGTGATTGGCTTCATGATTAACCTCGGCCTCCCTTTTCCCATGACTATTCTTGATTTCTTGCTAGAAAACCTGAATGGTAATGACGGTATTCTTCATAATCTCCTTGTTGTAGTCAACAATCTCTTGGAGAAATTTCATCATTTTGTCCTAGTTGTTGTGAATAGTGGCAATTTCCTCTTGTAATTTCACTTAGTCCTCCTCTATTTCCACCAGGGCTCTGAGCTCATTCACCTCCTTCTCCCAATTAGCCCATTTGTCGAAAGACTTGGCAAGGGAGGAAAGCATATCCCAACACCCATCATCCTTAACCTCCCTCGGCCAAGACACCTACTGTTTAAGCACCTTGTTTTCCATCACTTGGATTTTTTCCTTGGCAATAATAAGTTGAGCCAAAATCCACTTTAGAATGTCATTCTAGACATTGACAGTCACTGACATTTCATCCAGTTTATGCCGAAGGGGAACACAAGAGACACAAATTTACTACCTAGATTGGGTTCAACGGAGGTCCCTTCCAAATTAACATAGAGTTTAGGGGATCTTTGAGGGCTAGGAGGGTTAATGGTAGGCAGGATTTAGAAATATAAGACACATCATCATGAATACGGGAATGCGTGAGAGAGTTTATAGGGGTAGCTTTCTAGGACTCATCGTCTAATTTGGTCAAATTATTAGAGCCAAAGGTAGAAATGGGAGTGGATTTGGGGAAAGAAACATATTTTTTGGGGTCAAGGGTGGTTTCCTCGATGACAAGGGTTATACCACATTCCCTAGTGATTTTGCGAGTGGTGGTAAGGTTTCCTCTAGGGCAGAAGTGGAAAGGAGGTCCTCAAAGGGGTTGAGAGGATTGCAAATGATAAGAGTGTTCCTTCTAACAAAAGTTGGGGAGGGGGAAAGAGCAGATTGGTGATGGAAAAGGAAAAAAATTAACCCTTGGTGAATGGGGAGGTTTTTACTTTTACCTTGAATAGTCTTGATGGACTCTTCAAAGGAAGAAAGGACCCAGAAAGTGAAGTTCATTTTGATATTATAACAAAAATGGTTTAACATGGGAAAAAGATCTATAGGAAAAAGATTAAAGCGGCCCTCCAACGTGACATACTTCATAAGCACCTCTGCAATTTTTCTCCAAACCCCAGGGAGGTCAAATCTATTGAAACCATTTTCTAGCCTATTAACTTTTTCGCCTTCCTTCAAGAATCTCTCAATGGATGTCTTTCTAGTAGTGCCCCTTATATTTTTTTGGGATGCAAGCATTTTCCAAATAAAGTATCGTTACCTTTGCAATCAACTCAACATTCACAAGGAAGGAGCACCTACTAATGGTGATGATTCCCACATTCCAGGAATTGGATAACTCAATAGACAAATTAGGGTCATGCCCCTTCAATCCCTCCACATACAAGGCCAATTTATCTCATTGGAGAATAGCTCAAACATCCCTATCATTCTTCCACACCTCGTAGGAGACAGGTTCGTCCTGGACTAGCTCATTCATCATGAAGAAATTCATAGACAACAAAGCAAGAGAAGGAGTTCTATAAAAATGTCGAGAAGAATGACTAAGCCAGGAATAGAAAGGCTGATGAAAAGACTTCCTAGAGAGGGTGGTTTTTCATAATTGCAAACCATGGAAGATGATGAAGGGAGTTGACAAGAAATCTAGTTCAATCTCATTACTATAGTACTTTAACATAATTTTCAATTAAGTCACACAAATGCCTGGGGATTTGAGAGATATTATCCCAAATAACCAAATTTAGAGTAAAAGTGCCAAGGTTAGCAAGCACATCCGCCACTTTGTTTCCATTTCTATACATGTGAGTAGATCTGCTAATCCCAAGAGTAATCATGAGATTATATGTTGATAGGATGGGATCATGCAGAGGGACCAACAAGGTTTAGCCATCCCAGTCAACATAAGAATGGTGTTTTTGGAGTCGTCTACAATGGCCAAGTTGGAAAATCCAACATTTGTGGAAATCCAGATACCATAGTACACTGTTGCCACCTCCACAAAGTTGGAGGAGTGAAGGTTAAGATTCACCACATAATCCAAAACCATTTCCCCCTTATGATCTCTAATGATTGCACCTCCACCCACCCAAATCAGGTTACCTTTGGCTAAGCCATCAAATTTAAGCTTAAGCCAATCAAGCTCGGGGGAGGGGGGGACTAGGGAGTATCGCTTCAGTCCGGAGGGATATAAGAGATCAAAGCATTGAGGGCCTCAAAAATATTCTAGGTTGAGGCAATAGAGAACTCCAAATTGTTAGGGTTCCTTTTAGGCTTGTAGGAGGTCATGATGAGATTTTCAATAATCTGATTGTTAACATTATTGGCCAACAACTATCTAAGAAGTTTTTTTATCTCTGAATATCCTATTGTTACACTCTTTCTAGAGTGCCCACCCTGTGAAAAAAGAGATTTCCACCATATCTCGATGAGCATGTGGTGAGAAACCGATGGGGTCCAACTATCCAAAACCCCCTTAACATCCTTGTGCCAGACCCAACTGTTATTGAAAAGAGATTTATTTTTTCGTCGAACCTGCCAAGAATGGGTACAATGAAATAAAAGATGGGATATGGATTCAACTTCATATTATAATTTCTATTATTGTTATATATTTATTTTCTTATTGAAGGGTGGGTGCAAAAAGTTGGAGGGCCTAAAATTGCCAACTTTTTTAAAAAATTTGAAAATCCATAATGTGATCGTGTTACGTTATAACACACTCGCATTATTACATGCTCGCATTATGGCTTGATATGATTGAGCCTAAGGCTCAGTCACACCAATCCTATAATGCACTTTTTTGATAATACGAGCACATTATGTGTTGTTATAAGAAGAAAAAAGCAAAACAAAATCATTTTTAGACTGTCATATTTCCTTCATCCGTGGCCTACAAACCCTTCCAAGGTGCACTCATGTTGTGGAGACCCCAAAATTCATCAATTCCTTCACCAAATCATTGTTATTTCTTCGCCAGAATGTCGCCACATTGACAAAGAGCTCCAAGGACTAAGTTTTAATTATTATTTTTTGTGAATTTGTTGTTAAATGGGTAGATTTAATATATGTTTTTTATGTTAATTTATTTAATTTTTAGGAGCTGAAAATCCACCTAACTCTCCTCCTCAAAATCCTTCTCTACCTCATGAACAACACCAACAGAATCTTGATGAGCAACCACAACAATAAACTCCTCCAACAATTCCTCAACATCCTCCTGGAACTCAACAAAATTTAATCTGGGAAATTGAGAACAACAAAAAATAAATTGAGTTAATTGTGAGGTTGAATGATCCTGTAAGTTCAACCTCATAAAGAACCATGCTTGCAAATTCACTTCAAGCTATGTTAACACGTGTAGATGCAATTAGCAAGCAATTAAGTGGTTGGGCAGATAAGAGGCGAGAGTACAAAGATTTTTTATGCAGATAAACTATCCTATAAACAAGTAAAAATGAAAAAAATACAAAATATGACTTGTGTTCACTATTCACTAACCCACATACAAAGCAAACTCTTGACCTTACAAGCAAGAGGTTTCCTATCTATTGGTGCAACCACCAAGGGATAAAGAACAATTTTTGGAAGAGGTGGTGGATGGTTTTTGACCATCCTCCATACAACAATAACAAGGTCACCCAATATTTCTTGAGGAAACTCTTCTGCGATTTTGTCCTCAACAGAATCCCCAACTATTTTGATATGTAGGACTTTCAAGGGAGAGGTGGTGGGTGGTGGGTCGACACAGGATAGACTAGGTGCACGTCTCAATCCTTAGTGGCAAGCGAGATGAGCACTCGCTAGACCAACTTATGAGCACATTGCTATCCCTTCCATCGTGAAGGAGAGTGCTAAGGTGGACACTCTACAGTCTATTAATTCTCTGACCCAGAGTATCATCCAATGTACAAGTCTTGCAATACAACATGAGCCAAGGGAGACTTCAAGGGGTAGGGTTCCACCCCATATTTTTTAGGCTTACGGGTCCACCTATACATATGACCCAATAGATAGTTAGGAGGTTGGTATGCAGACTACGTTTGCAAATGACCAATTGGCGATGAAATATGCCCTTTTGAATGAGGCTTTCAGCCTCGGTACTCAGGTAAATGTTAGCATATTCATTGAATTTAATTTATTAAATTTCATTTTTGAAATGCAAGATTAACTAATTTATTTTAATGATTGTAATAAAATTTTAGGACTGTCATAGTGTTCATACTATTTTCAACGGCCCTCCACCTACATTTTACTCCATTGCATCTATTGTCGGGGTATGTAACTAATAAACAATTATAAATACTACATATGAATAACATTGTTATATGAATGGTATTCTACTATTTGATTTTGGATGTTGAATAGATTAATATTGGAGATTTCATGGCAACACCTCCCAGTGGCAGTGGAATTCAAACCTTCACTCAAGTAATAGAATAAAGAGTTTAACTAATGAATTGTACTTAATAGATTTGTGTAGTTTATATTCATATTGTTGGTTACATTACATTACACATCAATCAAACTCAAAGCATTACTTCACATTGCATTACTTATAACTAGATGTTGATAGATGACAAAATTTCAATTACAATAGTTTTTTAGAATGTCAACATAAGCAGTGATGAAATTACTTCACACGGCATAACTAATAACTAAGAGCAAATGCCAATTGCATTTGTTTGTCATGGCATTCCATGAGACCACATTTTATTGAGGAATTTTTTCAAATAGTTCACTACCTTGTCTATGCTATGGATGCTTGGAAAAGATATATCAAAGCATAATAGTAAGCAATAGCATAGACAAGACAATGAGTTGTTCGAAAAAATTCCTTAAAGAAATGTGGTCTCATGGTGATGTCCATCACCATGAGACCACATTTCTTTGAGGAATTTTTTTAAAATAGTTCATTTCCTTGCCTATGCTACCACATTTTCCATACATGTCTACCAAATCATTTTATCAAATAGTTCACTTCCTTGCTGCTATGGATAAAAGCCTAAAATAGGTGCTTTCCAACAAACTATGGATGCTTGGAAAAAAATTATCAAAGCATAATAGTAAGCAATATCATAGACAAGGCAGTGAGTTGTTTGAAAAAATGCCTCAAATAGATGCGGTCTCATAGTGATGGAATGAAATTCCATCACCATGAGACCACATTTCTTCGAGGAAGTTTTTTAAATAACGTGTTGCCTTAATCAATAGCATAGATAAGGCAATGATCTATTTGAAAAATGCCTCAAAGAAATATGGTCTCATGGTGATGTCCATCACCATGAGACGACATTTCTTTGAGGCATTTTTTCAAACAGCTCACCGCCTTGCCTATGCTACCACATTTTCCATACATCTCTACCAAAACATTTTATCAAATAGTTAACTTCCTTGCTACTATGGCTAAAAGCCTAAAACATGTGCTTTCCAAAAAACTATGGATGCTTGGAAAAAATCTATCAAAGCATAATAGTAAGCAATAGCATAGACAAGGCAGCGAGTTGTTTGAAACAATTCCTCAAAGAAATGTGGTCCTGTGGTGATGGAATGGCATTCCATCACCACAAGACCACATTTCTTTGAGGTATTTTTTCAAACAACTCGATGCCTTAAGTATAGATAATCCTATTTAATCAAATCAAATCATTTTAAGTTCTTGTATTTGATCCCCAAATCTAATCACATCCTCCACATTCATCCTTAGATCATATTCTTCCAATCCCCAAGTTCATTTATAGTCCATCATCCTAATTTCCATCCCCATCCAAAATCAATACCAATCTTTCTTTCAATCAATCGTCCACCATGTCTAACCATCTAATCTATCCTCCATCCAACCTAATCTATTCTAATCCAACTTCATCCATTCCAACCAACCCCAACCATATCGATGATGATGAGGATAGCCTTTGTGTCCATATCAAAGTACCTCTTCTACTCGATTGTATGATCGCTCTCAAAATGTGGTCTCAAAGTACACCTTCCACCCCATCTAATGATCCTCTTCCCCTCATGATAAAAAAATCCCTCCCTCTTCATGTCATGATCCCCCTCCATCACTTTACCAAGACCACACTATACCATCCACCCCATCCCAACATAATAGCATAGAGAAGGCAATGAACTATTTGAAAAAAATACCTCAAAGAAATGTGGTTTGAGCATGGTGATGGAATGCCATGACAAACAATTTTTTTATGGCATTCCATCACCATGAGACTGCATTTCTTTGAGGCATTTTTTCAAACAGTTCACTTCCTTCTCTATGCTACCACATTTTTCGTACATGTCTACCAAAGCATTTTATCAAATAGTCCACTGCCTTGTTGCTATGGATAAAAGCCTAAAATAGGTGCTTTCGAACAAGCTATGGATAAGGAATATAGTAAGCATAATAGTACGAAATATACAGTTCAATAAGTACTCAAAATTTTGTTTTATCTCATACATTATAAGCCACGACCTGCATCACTATTCTACTTTCTGTGATTGAATAATTTGTTGTTTTATTTTTAGATGATGAAAGCGGAAACACCTCTAGATGTTGATAGGGTAATGGAGCAAGCTGTATCTTCTGCAATAGAAAACTCGATGCCTCTCATAGGGGTATGAAGCAGATTAGTAAATTTCAAATTACATTCATTGTTCTAGCTGTTAGTTGGTGAAAAATCAAATAATTATTGATTTTTAGTTTAGTTTTTATTTGTATGGCTTATCTAGGACTTGGCAACACCACATCATGAGCATGTGAATATTTTGCTTGAGGAGAGAGATCATCTAGCGGTGGTAAGTGATTATTTTGTTAAATATATCATTTTTTATAATGTAATTTATATGTGTTAATGTCTTTACTTGTTATTGTAACAAATAAATCTTTATGAGGAACTAAACCCTAGGAGGAGCGACCCTCAAGTTCAGAGTAGATGAGTGTCATATGCATCACCATCCACCTGACCAACAAAGGCCACCCGTTTGTTTCATTGACCTGGAGGGAAATGACTTTTGATTGTGGTCCTTTGTTGTATTCCTATATGGCATTTTTGGACATATTTTGTATTACATATACTTGAGATTGTATGCCTATATAGCATTCTTGTAAACCTATATGGCTATTTTATATATATTTTATACTTATATCAACATATATTGATGTATGCCTACATGGCTATTTGGTTAATACAAATCCTTTTTATTGATGGTGTCAATATTTTCATTATAAATCCATGCTTCAATAGATATTTTTAGATGGTTTACTTCAAATATTTAAAATCCAAGTGTTTTCCATGCACTCTTCTTTTCTATAATTGTAAAAATATAATATTAAATTTTGAACATTATTCTCCCGTAAGATTATTTAACATTAAATCAATCATATGAATATAATAATGCTTCATGCTTCATGTGCTTCACAGAGGAAATTCATGTGTATGCTTCATGCTTCATGATTTATATCATTGAGGAAGACATCTACCATTCCACGTGTATGCTTCATGCTTCATGTATTACATAGATAAAGAAAAGATCATAAAACTATTGACAAAAGAAAATGGAAAGTAACAACTAAGTCTCACAAACAAAAACTCAAGGCATTCAAGTCTTATTAAAGATCATAAGGGCATTGGAGTATTCAAGATTAAGAAACTATGAATCAACCTTCCCAACAACAAACTTCATAGATATTCATCCTATTTCTAAACATGAATTCAAACCCAATAATTAGAAGAATGCAACTTTAAAATTTAAAATTGCATGCTTACAATAGTCAATAAACAACTTCAAGAGATGTGCATGACAAAAAATGAACCAAATAAAAGTTCAAGAATTGCCTTTTCCCCAAGCATATCTGAAAAGTTGCAAATAAATCAATTTAGTTTCTCACGAATAGTGATGATATGAATTTGGTTGACTTTTCAAAGGTGAAAAGTTGCGACCCTTCAAATAGGAAAGACTATGAACCTTTTATAACAAAGTGAAATGACCATGCCTAGCATATATTTTCCCATCTATACATTGTTGTGCTAATTGTTTGGCCCACAAAGAACAAAACAAATAATACAGCCTACCTTGCAACTTTACACTACATGCAACTGACCCATTTTTTATCAACTAAATTTTTTTCACCACGGGAAAATGACTTGGATCTATCAAAAACCAAGAGAGGTTATTATAGAGGGGCCCTACATGATCATGTAGCCTCAGATAGAGTGTTTCCAAGTGTCATGATTTCTGAGTAATCGCTCGTCAAAATTTTCTACCCTTTTGCACTTTGGTCTCTTAAGAGACTTCACCAGTAGAATGTGGCTCAAACTGTTTTGACATGTTTGGGTGCAAAAGAGGAATTTTCCTATCATAAACCCACCCATACAGATGTGTTGGAGTAGTCGATTCAGTCGTATGATGAACATAACAAAAGTTACACCACTTTCCAACTTGTTACTACATGCAACTGAAATCTGTTCACCACGAGCAAATGACTTGGAGCTATCAAATACCAAGAAAAATTATTTTAGAGGGGCCCTACATGATCTCGTATCCTCAGATGGATTGTTTCCAAGTGCCATGGTTTTTGAGTAATCGATCGTCAAAAATTTCTGCCCTTTTGTACTTTGGTCTCTTAAGAGACTTCGTCGGTAGAATGTGGCTCAGATCATTTCAGCATGTTTGGGTGTGAAAGAGGAAAATTTATAGAATAAAACCACCCATACCAACATATTGGAACATTCGGTTCAGTCGTATGACAAACAAAACAAAAGTTACACCACTTTACAACTTGTCACTACATGTAACTGACCCATTTTCCATCAACTGAAATCTGTTCAACACAAAAAACAACTTGGAGATATCAAAAACCAAGAGAGGTTATTATAGAGGGTCCCTATGTGAAAGCACATGTTTTAGGCTTTTAGCCATAGCAACAATGGGACCTTGGAATGGGGTATGACATCTATCAAAACATAAAAGGGGTGATTTTCATGAGTGTTATGGTTGCAATTTCCTTAGTAGACACATGCAAAATGTGGATGCATAGTGAAGGCCCATGAACTATTTGACAAAATTCCTCAATGAGAGATGTCCTCATGCTCAATGTGGATGCATTGACAAGGTAGTGAGCATTGTAAGAAAAAGTGCCTCAAAGAAATGGGGTCTCATGGTGATATGCATCACTATGACACCCCATTTCTTTGAGGAATTTTTTCAAACAACTCACCACCTTGTCATTAATACCTTGTACAAAAACTACTAAAAGGACAATATGAGAACAATATAGTCAAAGTTAGAGTTTAGATTTTTAATGAAAAACAATGCATTTACACATTACTAAATTTAGGACGTTAATTAAAATGGTATCAAATGTAATAGGAAAGGGTACAAACATACATTTTTTAAGAGATCAATCAAAATGATTTTTTAAAGGATGTATTGCAAGTGGTTAATCATTGAGTAAAATATTCATTCTCACAAAGGTATGCCAAAATCAATAGGATGAATGATATAATGAGGTGATGAATAAAAAATCAATTATTGAAAATTGACTACTTAATTAAGTGGACCAACTTCTATTGAGTCAAATAATAAGCTCACAACCAATGAATTAATAGCAAAGTCGTCTATCTATAAGTGGGGTTAGAAGGAATATTGTTTGAAATATTGAATAGATAGTAGTGAGTTTTTTGAAAAAATTCCTCAAAGAAATGGGAGACCCCATTTATTTGAGGCATTTTTTCAAACAACTCACTACCTTGGCATTGCTACTGCATTGACAATGTAGTGAGCTTGTTAATGCAGTAGCATAGACAAGGTAGTGAGTTGTTTGAAAAAATGCCTCAAAGAAAAGGGGTCTCTTGGTGATGTACGTAGTTCACCAGGAGACCCCATTTCTTTGAGGCATTTTTTCAAATAGCTCACTACCTTGTCTATGCTACTACATTGAAAATGTAGTGAGCTTGTCAATGCAATAGCATAGAAAAGGTAGTGAGTTGTTTGAAAAAAATCCTTAAATAAATGAGGTCTCTTGGTGATCACTACATTGTCAATGTGGTAGCATAGAAAAGGTAGTGAGTTGTTTGAAAAATTTCCTCAAAGAAATGGGGTCTCCTGGTGACGTACAATGGGGTCTCTTGGCGATGTAGATCACTAGGAGACCCCATTTCTTTGAGGCATTTTTTCAAACAGCTCACTACCTTGTCTATGCTACCGCATTGACAATGTAGTGAGCTTGTCAATGCTATGCATTGAAACAAAACATATAATTTTCCCAATATTCATATGTAAACTTTGAACCAAAACATATGTACAAACTTGGAACCAAAACATATGTAAACTTGAAATATAGAAATGAAAGGTCTAACTATCAACTAATCTTGATGTGCATACTTATAAATTTTAATACAAATTAATGTGAATACTTAAAAATTAATAATAACCAATGTGCATACTTACAAAGTAATCTAGTAAACCATCTGAGTCTGTTCTACTCTTTATTGTGTCAAGTATTGCCTCGTGGTTAGACTCGTGCACCTTCCACAAGGTCTTGTTCAAGGGTCCACCCCCATATTTGATCAAATGAACATTGGATGCCACAACAAGGTTTGAGTAATGAAGAATCTTTCGATGCGTGTCAAAGTCCTGAAACAACCAAACATTGACACTCTTATGTGGGTACCTTCTAAGGAATGTTCCAATAACAACCATTGATCCTGTAGGGTATTCGATGTTTTCTCCATCTATAATTAGAGCCTCCAATTTCTTTTTTACCTCAACACAATGACACAAGTAATAATACATTCCTTCTTCATTGTCTTCATTTGCAATAACTGCATAAGCATGCCCTACATTGATATGTGTAGAAAATGTGATGAAATTAGTCGACATTACAAATAAACTACAAAGTAAGATAACAATAGGAATTTCAAAAACAATGCAAGTAGATATATTACCTAGTTGAACTAGATCTAATATGTGGTCAAATTCAACCGATGATTCCATCTATGTCAATTCCAATGTTGTTGGGGGCTGATACGTATGAAGTGGGTTAAGATAACTTAACCACAATTCGTCAACCCACTCCTTTGACTCGCACTCATTCTAGGATTGAATTGTACATGAAGAACAAAAGAATGCCATCTTCTACGTATGGATACTTCGTGAACCTACATTTGAGCTAAGGAAAGAGTGTAGCTCACTTGATCCTGTTAGTGTATAATAATCCTCATATGGTGCAATGTTAGTATCATCTATCAACCAAAAAAATATACAAACTAAGACTTACCTTCATTACCTGGATCCATCGAAGCATTACACCACTCGACGATTGATTTTGCATCTGTCAACTTTGCATTGTCTTTATACTTTAACTCTTCTTGTGTTAATGCTCTTTTAATACATGTTGTTGCACCATCATGCTCCACCTTTCCATGCCCGAACATAAGTTCCGCATATGTTGAATACCTATAATAACATGAATCCTGCTCAGCCAATAGAACATTCGTGAGTTCTTGAACTATGTTGCCCAATTATCCAACCATAGTATATGTTGATTATATGTTATGCCCCTCCTAGCCAAATCATTGTAAAACAATTGAAAACAACCTTGCACAAACTCTGTAGAATGTGTGCAATCATCACTAATGTAAAAGTGTACTCCCTCAATACCTTCCTGTTATCCTTTGTACTATTAGTTGTATTAATGAATGCTATGTGCATAAATATAGAAACCTATGTGGAATTGTAATATTGTGATTGTGCCTCACACTGTGGCTATAGAGTGTAGTTCTCTGCAAATTCGACCACTAAAACAATGCTAACAATTGGAAAGGTATCCTTGCATAACTCGAATTCAAAGTCCAACCATCAAGCTCTATGGGTATACCTTGCATACTCATACACTATATTGTCACAAAATGTATACATAAGTTGATACACTGGAATATTTTGAATAACCAAAATCACACCTTTTTGCTTGATCGTCATCTTTTATATTGTATGCCACTATTTTCTACTTGTTGAACTCTACAAGTTCCTTTCCAACTACAAGTGTGCTTTCCATATATTCACATATTAGCATACATTGCAATCCACCACAATTTTGATATGTGTCATCCAAGCATAATTTCCTATAGAATGTTTGACCTTCCTCTCTTTCAAATAATTTTTTTGATAAGAAGTCTCTTGAAGATGTTGGTGGGGAATGTATGCCACAATCTTGTAAAACATTGTTAGTATGCAAATCTAAACATATAGAACGATAAACATCAAAATGGTTAGAAAATTCAATATGTAATCTACAACAACAAGTAGTGCATGTGTGATTTATCTTGACATAAAAAGGTTTAAGCATTTCAAAATATCTTTGACAAAGTTTAATTTGAGGATAATCCTCTAGAAATTTATGAAAAAATTGTGTTTGAGTCGTATCCAAAAAAAGCTTTGGATGTGGCTCATGGTTTCGACTATCGATTCTTCTTACCACATCCCTTTGATTCAGAGACACCCTTGTGTTATTCTTAAAAAATTATTCAATTAGTGATCTCAATGCTTCAAAAATTGGTTTATCTTTTCATGGTAGTCTCCCCGAGAATGCCCATAATTCAGTGGACTCGATGTCCTTAATTCTTTATTGCCTCTGAACGGCTCATCATAATTTTTTTCTTTTAATTCTCAATTCTTGACTCGTCTTTCTAACGAGACGAGATTTACTCATTTGATTACTTACTATTGTCGATGTAATGACACATCATGTGACATTACTATCTTATGAGTGTGAGGTCTTACCCACACTCTCATATGCATCCACTAGATTCTTCACAATAGTTTTTTCACTTGAAGCATCCAATTTTCTCAACCCAAGAATCTTCATAATGGACCTATACTTTATACTTCACATCATTTCAACAAATAGTTGGCATCTTGCAGTCTCATTTAAATTTTCAAAGAACACTCTCTAAATCTTATGAGCATATCTTCTACAAGTGCATTTTGGAATCTTACCTTCCATTGGCTGCAAAATATTCTCATCAATATTAATCAAAAACTTTGGCTTTCTATGCAAAATTCTAGGTGGTGTTCTAAAAGGTAAATTTATCTCAACACTAGGAATTTCATCAATATTTAAATGAGATGGGATAGCTAGCATACCTTTGGTTGAGGATGGAATAGATGACATACCTTGAGGTTGAGATGGGAATGATGGCATATCTCCTTCCTCAAATGTGAGTGGTGATGTACTATCAACTTGAGATGTGGTAGATGGTGTCCCTCCATATTCACTTGAGGTAGAGGGTATGTCTCCAACTATGGTATTCAAATATCTCTTAGCATGAAGGTTTCACATGTGTTCCCTTTGTGTCGCCAATTATATATCTCTTCTTGATGGTTGAGGTTCCTCTTCAATTGGCATGTCTTTGTCAATCGTTTCCAATTTCTTCTTTTCACAATGTTCCCTCATCCATGTTGCTTTCTTTGCATTCTTAGCTTCTATCTCTTCTTGTGTTGGTTTAATCCTTGATCATTTCCTCAGAATGACAGATAATTTTAATTGTAGCATGATAAAGAGATAAATATTATTTCCTAAAAAATGAATCCATACAAATAAATGAAATATATGTCATTCAACCCTTTATACAAAATAGTACTTCAAATCATCCTATAAAAGAGTAAATGTCACTCAACCATGATGAATAAACAAGTGCAATAAGAACACAAGGAAAATGGAAAGCTAATTTTTTTTTAAGTATTTCTAGCATAGACAAAGCTAACATGAATTTTTGATGGAATGCCTTACAGAAATGTGGTCTCCTAGAATGCCATGATTGCAAGATAGGCACAAAATGGATTTTTAAAAGAAATTACAAAATTTCAAGAAAATACAATTGGCATGACTATAAATCCAAATTCTGAAACTTTTGTTAACATCCTAACTTTGAAACAAGGTATGTGGTCTTGTGGAATGCCATGATTGCAAGATGGGCACAAAATGGAAGCATGGACAAGGAATGTGAATTTTTTGACAAAATGTTTTGGTAGACATGTATGCAAAATGTGGTAGCATAGACAAGGTAGTGAGTGAGCTCACTAGCTTGTCAATGAGGTAGCATTGACAAGGTAGTAGGTTGTTTAAAAAAATTCCTCATAGAAATGGGGTCTCACGGTGATGTACATGACCCCATTTCTATGAGGAATTTTTTCAAACAACCCACTACCTTGTCAATGCACCACATTGAAAACCTAGTGAGCTCACTACCTTGTAATGGGGACCATGGAATGGGGTATGACATCTATCAAAACATAAAAGGCAGGTATTTTCATGAGTGTTATGGTTGCAATTGCCTTCGTAGACAAAGCTAATTTTTTTGAAGTATTTCTAGTATAGACAAAGGTCACATGAATTTTTGATGGAAATCCTTCACGAAATGTGGTCTCATCAAATGCCATGATTGCAATATAGGCACAAAATGGAAGCATGGACAAGGCATGTAAATTGTTTGACAAAAAATTTTGGTAGACATGTATGCAAAATGTGGTATAGCATAGACAAGGTAGTGAGTGAGCTCACTAGCTTGTAATGGGGACCTTGGAATGGGGTATGACATATATCAAAACATAAAAGGGGGGGATTTTCATGAGTGTTATGGTTTCAATTTCCTTAGTAGACACATGCGAAATGTGGATGCATAGACAAGGCACATGAACTATTTGAAAAAATGCCTCCACCAAGATGAATAAACAAGTGCAATAAGAACACAAGGAAAATGGAAAGCTTCTTTTTTTAAGTATTTCTACCTTGCAAGAATTTATTGAATGTGACTTTTCTTTGTAGCCATTTTCTAATGTGTGAACTACCAATATAATGTCCACAAATAGACATGCATGCAAAATGTGATAGCATAGACAAAGATCACATGAATCTTTTGATGGAATTCCTTAAAGAAATGTGGTATCATGAAATGCCATGATTGCAAGATAAGCAAAAAATTTATTTTTTAAAATACATTACAAACTTTCAAGAAGATACAATTGTCTTGAGTATAAATCCAAATTCCATAACTTTTTTCAACATCCTACCTTTCAAACATGGTATCCAGGCATCAATCAAATCATTGAAAGAAAGGGGGATTGTTTGACAAAATGTTTTGGTAGACATGCATGGAAAATTTGGTAGCACAGACAAGGCAATGAGTTGTTTAAAAAAATGCCTCAAAGTAATGTGATCTCATGGTGATGCACATCACCATTAGATAGCATTTCAACAACTCATTTCCTTAGCTATGTTGTTTGATAAAATTCTTTGGTAGACATGCATGGAAAATTTGGTAGCATAGGGAAGGCAATCAGCTGTTTGAAAAAATGCCTCCAAGAAATATGGTCTCATGGTGATGCACATCACCATGAGACCAAATTTCTTTGAGGCATTCTTTCAAACAACTGATTTCCTTCTCTATGCTATTTGATAAAATGCTTTGGTAGACATGTATGGAAAATTTGGTAGCATAGACAAGTCAATCAGCTGCTTTGGTAGAACTATTTGACAAAATGCCACAATGAGATATGTCCTCATGGACTACAATGATTGCAATATATGCACAAAATGGATTTGTTGAAAAGGCTTTAGAAAATTTCAAGAAAATGCAATTTGTAGGTGTAATACCAAACTCCACTTCATTTTGCAACATCCCCCATGCCTATACCAAAATGGAAGCTTTGGAAAGGGGTATGCACATCCATAGGAAAGGATTGAGAAAAGATGTATTATATTACATACTTATAACTACTCTCATATATGTGTATACAAAATGTGGAAGCATACACAAGGTAGATCAATTGTTTAACAAAATGCCTCAAAGAGATGTGGTTTAAAATGTAATTGGAAAGTGTAAAGAATTGTGTAGTTTAAAATGTGCCAAGAGGAGCTAAGGTTATAATGACAAACAAACAATGATGAACATGGAATATGCATAATAACAAAATCAAATAATTGTATTAAGCATGCATGATAAGGGATGATAAAGAAACATAATAGAATTAAGGAAAATGTAAAGAAAATGTGTAAAGATTTCACATACCTAAAACACGGAGATTCAAATGGAGTTCTACCCAATTATGTAGTCTTTGTTTCTTCTTGCATCAAACTCCTCAAAATTTTGAGTTTTTCACAAGTTGTTTTCCTTTTCAATGTTCAATTGTATATCACTCTTGAATAGAATTACCAACAACAATACAAATAACTAGTGTATAATGTTAAATTCCTACAATGCAATCACAATTAACATTACAACACTGCAAAAATTGGGAGCCGAATTGATATATATAAAATTCAATGTGAAAACTCTATTATTTTCTCCTTCCTAAGTTGGAAAACCATTAAAAAATGTGGTGGAAAGTTCATGCAAAGGTGGTGGAAAGTTAATGCAAAGGTGGTAGAATGTAAAAACTTTGCATGTGCACTTTCCAACAACATCAAAAAGATTCTTTTTGTTGGAAAACGTGCATAACTAGGAGAATAAAAAAGCATGTTGGCCTGGATCATGGGTGTGCTAACTTTTTACCATTTTTAGAGCAAGCAAAAATGTGCTCACATGATAACGTGAGTGTTTTGTCTTGCTATACAAAAAAAATACATCTCAACTTCTTCAAACCGTGCTCGTGTTATGAAATTTTTTATTTTATAAAGGTTTTCGCTCTCTCTCTCAGCCATCCATCCCTCCTTAACCATCTAGGTCTCTCACTTAACCCTAAAACCTCAACCATGGACATTGTGCCTTAAACCCTATACCCTTAAACCCTTAAACCATAAACCCTAATATCTCTCTCTCTCTCTCTCTCTCTCTCACCCACTCACTCCCTCTCTCTCACGCCCTCTCTCTCCCTATCTCAGTTCTCTCTCTCTCTCCCACCCCCTTTCTCTCTCAAGTCTCTCCTTCTAGCACCCTACCTAGATAACTCTCTCTCTCCCTTTATCCCTTCCACTCTACCTAGATAAGTCCCTCTCACCCCAATCCCCTCTCTCCCTCTCTTTCAGGTCTTTCCCTCCCATACCCTATACCTCTCTCAGGTCTCTCTCTCACTCTCTCTCCCACCTCTCCACTCCCTCTCTCTCCTCCCTGTCTCTCCCTCCTCTCTCCCTATCTCTCAGGTCTTTCCTCTGGTATCCTACCAGAGATGACTCTCTCTCACTCCACTCTGTCTCCCTCCTCTATCTCTCATTTATCCATTCCATCTCTTTCATCTCCCTCACTGGGGATGGTCCCTCCAGCCCCCTCCCTCCTCTCCCTCCCTCCAGTCTCTTTCTCTCCTCTCCTCTCTTTGTCTCTCTCTCTATCCACTCTCTCGGGTCTCTCATTATATATATCTCTCTCCACTCTCTATCTCTCCCTCTATCCATCCCACCCTACCCAGATATGTCCCTCTCATTCCATCCCCTCTCTCCCACTCCCTCTCTCTCCCTCTAGCCCCCTCTCCCTCTCTTAGGTCTCTCTCTCTCTCAAGTCTCTCCCACCCCCTCTCCCTCTCTCAGGTATCTCTCTCATACTCTCTCTGTTGCAAGAATGGAAACAAGAATGAAAGTGTTGTCATTGATTTCAACTGGTCAACTAGTTATCTACTAGTTGTTGTTGGTTGTATATGTCAAGGATATTGAGAAAAATGTATTAAAGGAAATTTATAGGTATTCAGGATGATAATTCAGTACTTGTCCCTATGGTTGTTGAAGGTTGCTATATCCAGATTATTAGCTATTGGTTCTTCATGAAGTTCAAGTTGTGTTCACCAGTTCTGAACTACAGTTTTAAGTGTTTTGGTTGAGGTCTGGGAGAAATGTTGTTGGTCCTAATTTCTCTTTTATGAAGTCTTTTGACTTGCAGTTCTAGAGATAAGATGTTCTAATTGCATTGAAGATATTTTTGGTTTTTGGAAGTTTTGGACTTAATTGTTTTATTTGTTTTACACTCGTTTGGCTGATCGTGTGTTAAGAACTATCTTTGAAGTTGATGAAGGGTGTTGGATCTATTTTGAGTCCTGGTGAAGCGTATGTTTGGGTCACCCTCATTCTAATTCCACCCTAGGATGTTTTGGTGCTGACCAAATTTGAATTTGAAGTTGGATGGCTAACTTTACATATATTATTCAAGGTTGGAGATAGTATAAATATAGGATGAGCTAGCAATGAAAAATGTACAAGAGAAAAGAAGGAAGATAAGTGAAAGAGAAAATGCGACTTTAATGCTACTCAGAAAGTGTGTGTGAGTTATGTGTGTGGTAGATCAATGCAAAGCTTAATGTTGAGTTTCCAGATGCAGTGAGTAGAAGGAAAACTCTATCATTCATGTAAGTTGATCAGTGATTATGGTGGAATCCTTTATTGCATTGGGATTTGTCTCTCCATAACAAGTCTTCTTTGTCTTGTTTATATCTCTGTGGCAGTAAGCACTCTAGGTTGTAGCCCTATTGGACGATGAGTCCCTATTATAGGTAGTGAGCCTTATCTCAAGTAGTGAGCCTTTTTGTAATTGGTTTTGATATTCTCTATAGTGTGAGTTAATGCTTATCGTGGTTTTCCCTCGTTGGGTTTTCCACATAAATCTGGTGTTATTGTGTTTGTGCATTGGAATTGAGTTTTTGTATTGGAATTTGATGATTAATCATTTAAGTATTTTATGTATTATTTCTGATAATTGAATTGAAGGTTATAATCTATGACAACTGATTCAGCCCCCCTCTTAGTTATCCTATCCAAAAATTGGCATCAAATCTTGGTTCCTTGGTGAAGAGCTTAACCATTTGAGGAAGGTCTGGGATGGCAAGAAAAATGATCTTTGATTATTCGAGGTTTGATGGAACTAATTATGGTATCTGGAATGTATTCATGGAAGAATACTTGGAGTATTGTGGATATGATGTGGAGAAAGCTTACAAGAATCCTTACACTCCTCCTGCTAATGGTTTAAGTACACCTAAAGAAATTAGAGCACATGAAGCAAATAATAAGGTGAAGTTCATCTTGAAGAATAGTCTAGTACATTCCGAGTTGATTAAGGTTCAAAATTTCAAGATAGCTAAGCAAGTTTGGGATGATTTAGAAAGAGCACATGATGGTGATGAAAGAGTTAAAGAGGAAAAATTGTAGAATTTGGAAACACAATTTGAGCTTATACATATGTCCAAAGATGAAAATGTCAAAGCTTATGTACAAATATTGGATGAGGTAGTGGTTGGAATGCGATCTCTTGGCACTACTGTAGATGAAACCAGGATTGTAAAGAAGATTATCATAACCCTTCCTGATGCTTATAGTAAAAAGGAGAGTTTTATTGAGTAGACTATAGATTATAAGACCTGAACTAAGGATCTATTGTTAGGATTTTTTACATCTTATAAGATAAGGAAGTTGATTCTAAGAAATGGAGGCAAAACAAAGACTATTTTTAAAGCTACAAAAACTGAAGATCTGGATGAAGAAAAATTTGATAAAATAGAAGCTAACTTTGTAAGAAGAATGAGAAAATACATTGATAAGTATGAAGGTATGTTTCCCTTTAAGTGCTTTAGTTGTGGAGAAATAGGTCAGTATGCTACAAAGTGTCTGAAAAGAGATAAAAGGAATAAACAAAGATATGAGAAAGAAAAGAAAGGAAAGAAAATTAATAAATCTTACTATGTAAATGAGAATACTAGTATTTCAAATGAAGATTCAGAATATGAAAATCCAAATTACAATGAATGCTTGTTCTCGATGATTAAGGATGAACCTACTTCTACTAATTTAGAAAAACAAGTAAAGGAAAGTCCTTCGGAGAAGGAGAAGGAGAAAAATGAAGGTACAGTTATCTCTTCCCTAAATGCTAAGAAAAAATATATATTTTTTGGCTAGTTGATAGTGGTTTCTCACATCACATGACTGGTGATAAGAGTAAGTTTGTAAATCTTGAGAAATATGATGGAGGTTTGGTTATGTTTGGAGATGATACTAGTGCTAAAATTTGTGGGATAGGTTCAGTAAGTTTTGATGGCAAGCATCATACTGACGTTGTTTATTATGTTAAGGGTTTAAGGAATAATTTATTGAGTGTTGGTAAGATGTGAAGAAAAGGATATGATCTTGTGTTTAAGGATGAGAAATGTGAGAACCGGAAAGGATCTTGAACATTGATTGCTACAGGAAAGAAATCTGAAGGGAATATTTATTAGCATTAAGGGTGCAGATGGAAGATGCTTTATGACTCAAATAAATGATAGTTGGTTATGGCATAGGAGAATTTGTCACATGAATTTTGATAACTTGGCAAGGATTAGTGTTGTTCAGGCCGTGAAAGATTTCCTAAGAATTACAAAGCCCGTCAATGCTATTTGTAGGAATTGTCAGTTTGGGAAGCAAGCAAGAAGTCATTACAGATCAAGAGAACAGTCTACTACTAAATTACTAGATTTGGTTCATACAAATCTCTATGGTCCTATGAGAGTGTGAAGTCTACCTGGTGAAAGGTATTTTATGATTTTAATTGATGATTATTCTAGATATACATGGGTTACATTTCTTGGAGAGAAATCAGATGCATTAGATAGATTCAAGGAATTCAAGGCTATGGTTGAAAATGAAGTGAATTTGAAGATAAAATGCTTAAGATCTAACAAAGGTGGAGAATTCGCCTCCCATGAGTTCAATATGTTTTGTAAAGTGCATGGAATAAAGAGATAGTTATCTACCGTAAGAACTCCTTAGTAGAATGGAGTTGTTGATGTTGGGATTATGGATGCACAACCCCTGAAGCTCCATAATCTTCAATGAAGGACTTTAGCCATGAAAGATAGTCAACCACAAAGAGAAGTGTTGCAACAATGGAATGTTGATTAAAGATTCTATTGATATGATGAAAAATGATATGTTACAAATGAACAAGATGCCTGATTATATAAGCAAGAAGTAAAACCTAATATGCATGAGATGTTGCCATGTGTCTTGATCTAACAACATGTGACAACATGTGAACCCTATCTAGATGATTATTAAATGATGAGATAAGTTCTAGAAGGAATCTTATCCCACAAACTAGGAAGGGAATATTATCCCATTTATTAAATGATGCAACCTAGGACTAAATTATTTATGACATAAGTTAACTTATGCTAGTGTAATAATTGATTAATTAATTACACTAACACCCCCCCATAAGTTCAACTTAGGGATGAAAATGTAATGATTATGCAAGATGATGATGTTGATGATGGGTCCTAGCTATGAGGCCATGTTAGGTACCCATGTACATGAAGATGCAGAAAATCTCCTACAACTGGAGAAAAGGGGAAAACCCAGTGGGAACAAAACCCCTCTCCAAAAAGGAGATGATGCAGAAAAAAGTGAGATAGGATGGGAAGGATGGAGGACTCCCAAATACCCCCCAAGTACACCATCCATCACATAGATACAATGCAAGCAATGCCCCCCCATAGGAGGGAAAGATAGAGACTATATAGCCCCCCAGAAGATGATATCACTTGCAAAAATGGTAAGTGTCTGAAGACAGAACAAGATCCAATGTTGACAAACAACTTGTCTCCCTTTTGGAAGAAACAAAACCAACTGCAAGTGGAGAGATTCTTCCCATTCTGGATAGGAATTGAAGGAAGGAAGGATGAAGGTGGATGACGATGGTGTCTCTGAACTCTACTCAAATGTCTCCTTGCTTGATAAAGATGCCACAATCAATGAAGAGAGTGACAAACCAAGACAATGCAAAAATTGATGCGGAACAATATCCAAAGACAAAGATATGATGGATATGATGGATGTGATGGAGACTTAATATCCCCCCTGAATGAAGTGTCCTTAAAACCACTAAAATAATTCTGAAGCAATGAAGGTGTCCAAACCACAAATCTCCTGCTAGGAAGAAGAAAATCCAATGGTTGATACTAAAGAAACCTCAAATCCTAAAAGGAGTAACAGGGAAGAAGTCTCAGATATGAAATCTCTGAAAAGAAACCAAGTGCCTCCAAGATGGTCTATGGATCCCCAATCAAGTTCGAGACAAAGGAATGAGGAGACTCAAAAAAAATCTCCAAATTCAAATCTAAATAGAGGAGTGATATCCCCTTAAGAATGTCCTCCAAACCTATAGAAGTAGCCAAGTCAGTGATACCTGAAATGAAGCCATTGCTTGATATCAAGTCTAGAAAATTGAATGTTTCCTAATGAAGGATGATGGTAGTGGAAGCCTCAATCAATGATTCTGGACAAGGAATTACTGAATGTGAAGGGATACCAATTGTCTCTGATAGAGAAGAAGCACTTGAAGCAACCTTGTCAACCTCTTTGGAAAGATCAAGGCAATCAACCTCTTGTACAACAATATCATCGTGGAGAACCTGATCTGAAGAATGACATTCTGAAGCATGATCATTGGGGAATGGTGGAGTATTTGAATCTCCATATATCTCCCAAAGCGTAGTCCAAAGAATGTGAGGACAATGACAATGATCAATAGATCTCAAAACATCACAATCAACTTGCATAGAAATAATCTCCAAAACAGTGTACCTGCTGCAACTCCAAGCAAGTTCATGAATTCCTTCACTTGGATGGGGAACTATACCAAATAGATGTGGCAACAAATCAAGTGAATAAAGATGGTGGAAGATCCCATCTCGCCATTGCGGATAGTTTCCTTTGTGCAACATAACCAAAGAAGGAGAGTAATATGCAAGCCCCATAATGAAATTTCTCCACAAAAATCAAAGACACTGACCTTCAACAGAAAATAAAGACTTCCAAATAGATATGCAATTGAGAATATGCCTCTGAAGATCAAGAAATTCTTCTTCAAGCTTAAGGATGTCTCAGGAATTAGGAAAATGCACCAAATTGCAAAAAACTAATAAAAGATACTTGGAGTTGAAAACAAAGAAGGTGAGTGGACTGATGAAAAAAAAAATTGAAATATCTCCCAAGTGCTACTGGAATCGCCAAAAACTGACAATCTGATGCGAAGATATGCGCTTCTGAGTCCAAAATGGAGGGTTGACTTTCGTTGACTTGAATATTTGATGACAGCATAATCTTGAAAAACAGAGTGCACCACTAAAAAGTAGATTCCAAGAGCTTTCCAATGGTATATCATTTTGAATTTTTGATATTGTAGGTGGAAGATACAACCTTTGGAATATTTCTGCCTGATTGGATTTGAACTAGCTAAATAGGTGCAAAAACATAGCACCCTAGGGAAAAGGAATTTGGCCCCGGTCATTGATATGACTGTGAGGCAAGCAGATAGTTTTAAAAAACCTGCCACCAGATATGGTGGCGGCGGAGAGGCAGTCTGGTGGCAAGAGCGATGGCATGTCGGTGGCACGGTTGGGAGGTGTCAGACGGGGTTAGCGGAGCCCTTGGTCGCTAAGAGAACTATGAGCCAGGGCTGAGATGTCGGCAGGAGGTCTGCAAACTTCGACGGTGCAGAGGAAGCGGCCACTGGGAAGTCATCAATAGGAAGAAGCCAGCAGTAGATCGAGAGCCCAACAAGGGTCAGCCAACAGGTGATGCCGAGATGATGCAAAGGATGGAGCCGATAGATTTACAGTGGTTGGTAAATGCCGACGGAGAATTTTTTAATATTGCAATAAATTGCAATTCAAAAATATAAAATAAAACACCGAAATTTGAATGTCGATGGAGAAAAAATTAGACTATAGCCTGCGAAAAAAATTTATGTCGGCTATACAATTTAAATACCAGGTTGCCCATGCAAAGTTTGATTTTTCTGCCAACATTAGAAAAAATAGCCAATAATTTTTTTGATTTTTCTAAAAAAATTTGCCTTGATGGAGGACTGAAAGGGGGATTTTTTTTCTACAAAATTGTACGGATAGTACAAAAATTGCAAACCCTAGATAATACCTCAACTGGCTCCCAGATGAAACTACTCTGATTTAGACAAATGAATAGGCAATCTATGGGTTTTGAGGCCTTCTGGACACAATGGAGAGGTCAGAGAGAGCCTAATCTGCACCAAAAATTAGCTTGGCTCCCGAGTAGAACCAACTAGCCTACAACATAAAAACTCCAAGCCTGCAAGAATCTTGCACTCCAACTTCCTAGATCAAGGGTTGATGTTTCAATGGACTAGCTCTAATACCATGTTGGGATTATGGATGCACAGCCCCTGAAGCTCCGAAATCTTCAATGAAGGACTTTAGCCATGAAAGATAATCAACCACAAAGAGAAGTGTTGCAACAATGGAATGCTAATTAAAGATTCTATTGATATGATGAAAAATGATATGTTACAAATGAACAAGATGCCTGATTATATAGGCAAGAAATAAAACCTAATATGCATGAGATGTTTCCATGTGTCTTGATCTAACAACATGTGACAACATGTGAACCCTATCTAGATGATTATTAAATGATGAGATAAGTTTTAGAAGGAATCTTATCCCACAAACTAGGAAGGGAATATTATCCCATTTATTAAATGATGCAACCTAGGACTAAATTATTTATGACCTAAGTTAACTTATGCTAGTGTAATAATTAATTAATTAATTATACTAACAGTTGAAAGGAAAAATAGAACAATTCAATAAGTTTCTAGGTCAATTATCACTAAAGTCAGATTACCAGAATTTTACTGGAAAGAAGCTATGAAGAATTCCTAAAAAGAACAGTTCAAGCAAGAGAAAACAGTACAAAGACTCCCTATGAGCTATGGCATGGAAGAATTCCTACAGTTAAATATTTCAAGGTATTCAGAAGAAAATGCTATATTAGAAGAGATGAAGTAACTTTGGGAAAGTTTGATGCAATAAGTGATGAAGGAATATTTCTTGGATACTCTACCAAAATCAAGGCATACATATGTTTGTATAAAAGACTGTGAAAGATTGTAGAGATCTCAAATGTGAACTTTGATGAAATAGTGAAGAATTCTATTTATATTGATGGATATGTGTCTGATGAACATGATTGTGCAAGAATAGAAGAAATTGTGGAAGAATGAGATAAAGATGACCACAAAAATAAAAATGAATAGAATGAAAGAGAATATGCTCTGATGATGTCCCCTAGGACACCAAAATTTATGTACAGAGGAATCTCATAAAATCATATTATTGGAGATAGAAAAAAATGTGTGTTAACCAGAAGCAAAGTTGTTGCTGAAGTAAACTTGTGTTTATTCTTTGAGATTGAGTCGAAGATAGTAAGTGAAGCCTATAAGGATGAGCATTGGAAGGAAGCAATGAAAGAACTATTGCAGATTGAGAAGAATCAAACTTGGGAATTTGTCCCAAGACCGGAAAAAAAAATATTATTGGATCGAAATGGGTATTTAGAAATAAGTTGAATGAAAATGAAGAAGTTGTCAGAAACAAAGCAAGGCTTGTGTGTAAAGGCTACTCACAAGTAGAAGGCATTTATTTTTAGGAGCCATTTTCCCTGGTAGCAAGAATGGAAGTGATAAGGATGTTCTTGGCATTAGCTATTTATAAAGATTTCAAAGTCTATCAGATTGATGTCAAGTCAACATTTTTGAATGGTGAGCTAGAAGAAGTGTACATGGAACAACTGGGAGGATTTCAGTCAACAGCTCAACCAGATATGGTGTGCAGATTGAAGAAATTTTTATATGGACTGAAGCAAGCTCAAAGAGCCTGGTATGCAAGTTTAGACAAGTATCTGATTCAACAAGGATTTAACAAAGGTATGACAGACAGTAATTTGTACTTTAAGATTGAAAATGACAAAATATTGATTGTAGTTTTATGTGTTGATGACGTTATCTTTGGAGGAAATGAAAAGATGTGCAAATTTTTTTTGGAAGAGATGCAAAAAGAATTTGAAATTTCTATGTTTGGGGAGGTGACTTTCTTTCTTGGGCTACAAATTAATCAAACAGAGAAAGGCATTTTCATTTCACAATCTAAGTATGTGAGAGAGATGTTGAAGAAGTTTGGGATGGATGGTTCCAAACCTTTAAGTACCCCTATGGTGACTGGTTACAAGTTGGGTAAATATGATGATTCACCTAAGGCTGATCAGAGCAACTATAGATCTATGATTGGTGGACTACTATATTTGACTGCTACTAGACTAGATATTATGCATGTGATCTATCCTATAGCTAGATTTTAAGAAGATTTGAAGGAAACACATTTTGTTGTAGTTAAGAGAATATTCAAATATTTGAATCGTACTTTAAATTATGGATTATGGTATCCTAAAGATACTAGCTTTACAATTAGTGCTTACACAGATGTAGATTGGGCTGAAAGTATAGATGACATAAAGAGTACAAGTGGTGGTGCATTCTTTCTTGGATGTAGGTTGGTGGCATGGCTGAGTAAGAAGAAAAATTCAATCTTTGTCTACTATTGCAGTTGATTATATTGTTGTTGCATCTTTTTGTACACAAGTTCTATGGATGAAACATACATTGAAAGATATCACAATGTTATATGATTATCCCATTTCTATCTTCTGTGATAATACAAGTGTAATAGAAGTTAGGGGTTATTGCCTCTCCTTTCATAAACTAAGATGCATTTGGAGATGCATCAATTTGGTGGATTCATGGTTCTATCTTTTTGGACTGATCTTTTGGTGGCTACCTCTCAGGGGGAGTAGGTCCTTTCAAGTGTTGTCATGAGTATTTTGTTGTCATAGAAAATGAAGATTCAATGAACATATCTTTTTTTTTCCCTACTCCATTGATGTTAAAGGGGGAGAGAAAGCATGTGAAGAGGAGAGAAATCTAATGAGAGAAAGTAGGTAATAAGGAAGATAATCTCTCGAGGAGGAGAAGCATGAAAACTAGTATGGTGTCTAAGTTGATGGTTTTTCACATCATGTGTTTCCATTAATGACAAAGAGGGAGACTATTGCAAGAATGGAAAAAGGAATGAAAGTGTTGTCATTGATGT
Source organism: Sequoia sempervirens (assembly GCA_007258455.2). Classification (NCBI taxonomy): domain Eukaryota; kingdom Viridiplantae; phylum Streptophyta; class Pinopsida; order Cupressales; family Cupressaceae; genus Sequoia; species Sequoia sempervirens. Next base: position 36,642,115 of record VDFB02058242.1, read on the forward strand.
CAATTGGCCAACTGGTTATCTACTAGTTGTTGGTTGTATATGTCAAGGATATTGATAAAAATGTATTAAAGGAAGTTTAAAAGTATTCAGGATGATGATCTAGTACTTGTCCCTATGGTTGTGCAGTTTAGATATGTTAGTCATGGATGTTGAAGGTTGCTATATCCAAATTATTGGCTATTGGTTTTTCATGAAGTTCGAGTTGTGTTCACCATTTGTGAACTACAGTTTTTTGTATTTTGGTTGAGGTCCAAGAAAAATGTTGTTGGTTTGAATTTCTCTTTGATAAATTATTTCAACTTCTGGTTCTAGAGATAAGATGTTCTGATTGCATTGAAGATATTTTTGGTTTCTGGAAGTTTTGGGCTTAATTATTTTATGTGTTTTACACTGGTTTGGAAAATCGTGTTGATGAAGCATGTTGGATCTATTTTGAGTCCCAATGAAGTATTTTTTTGGGTCACCCTCATTCTAATTCCACCCTAGGATGTTTTGGCATTGACCTAATTTGAATTTTAGGTTGGATGGATAACTTTACATATCTATTCAAGGTTGGAGATAGTATAAATATAGGATGAGCTAGCAATGAAAAATGTACAAGAGAAAAGAAGGAAGATAAGTGAAAGAGAAGACATGACTTTGATGCTATTCAGAAAGTGTGTGTGTGTGAGTTATGTGTGTGGTAGATCAGTGCGAATCTTAATGCTAAGTTTATGGATGCAGTGAGAAAAAGGTGAACTCTATCATTCATGCAATTTGATCAGTGATTGTGGTGGAATCCTTTTTTTCATTAGGATTGTTGTCTCTTTGTAACAAGTCTTCTTTGTCTTCTTTGTATCACTGTGGTAGTGAGCCCTCCAAGTTGTAGCCCTGTTGGATAGTGAGTCCTTATTGTAGGTAGTGAGCCTTATCTCAGGCAATGACCCTTTTTTTAATCAGTTTTTATATTCTCTATAGTGTGAGTTAATCCTCACCGTGGTTTTTTCCTCATTGGGTTTTCCATGTAAATCTAGTGTTATTGTGTTTGTGCATTGGATTTAATTTTCTACATTGGCATTTGATGATCAATCATTTATGCATTGGATTTAAGTTTCTACATTGGCATTTGATGATTAATCATTTAAGCAGTTTATGTATTATTTTTGGCAATTGAATTGAAGGTTATAATCTATGACAACTGATTCACCCCCCCTCTTAATTTTCCTATGCAACAATTGGTATCAAAGCTTCATTCCTTGGTGAAGATCTTAACTGCTTGAGGAAGGTCTGAGATGGCTAGCAAAATGATCTTTGATTGTCCGAGGTTTGATGGAACTAATTATGGTATCTAGAATGCATTGATGGAAGAATACCTAGAATATTGTAGATATGATGTGGAGAAATCTTACAAGAATCCTTACACTCCTCCTGCTAATGGTTCAAGTACACCTGAAGAAATTAGGGCACATGAAGCGAAGAATAAGGAAAAGTTCATCTTGAAGAATAGTCTGGTACATTCTGAGCTGATTAAGGTTCAGAACTTGAAGATGGCTAAGGAGGTTTGGGATGCTTTAAAAAGAGTGCATGATGGTGATGAAAGAGTTAAAGAGGTGAACTGTATAATTTGGAAACATAGTTTGATCTTATACATATGTCTGAAGATGAAAATTTCAAAGCTTATGTACAGAGATTGGATGAGGTAATGGTTGGAATGCAATCTCTTGGCGCTATTGTAGATGAAACTGGGATTATAAAGAAGATTCTCTTAACCCTTCTTGATGCTTATAGTGAAAAGGTGAGTGCTATTGAGAAGACTATATATTATAATACCTAAACTAAGGATCTGTTGTTAGGATTTTTGACATCTTATGAGATGAGGAATCTGAGCCTAAGAAATGGAGGCAAAACAAAGATTGGTTTTAAAGCTACAAAAATTGAAAATTCGGATGAAGAAAACTTTGATTAAATAGAAGCTAGCTTTGTAAGAAGAATGAGAAAAGGCTTCAGTAAGTATGAAGGTAAGTTTCCCTTTAAGTGCTTTAGTTGTGGAGAAATAGGTCACTATGTTGCAAAGTGTTTGAAAAGAGCTCAAAGGAATAAACAAAGATATGAGAAAGAAAAGAAAGGAAAGAAAATTAACATAGCCTATTATGTAAATGAGAATGCTAGTATTTCAGATGAAGATTCAGAATATTAAGATCCAAATGACAATGAATGCTTGTTCTTGGAAATTAAAGATGAACGTACTTTTACTAATTCAGAAAAATAGGTAGAGGAAAGTCCTTCGGAGAAGCAGAAGGAGAAAAATGAAGGTATGGTTATCTCTTCCCTACATGCTAAGCAAGAAAATATTTTTTGATAGTTAATAGTGGTTGCTCACATCACATGACTGGTGATAAGAGTAATTTTGTAAAGCTTGAGAAATATAATGGAGGTATGGTTATGTTTGGAGATGATACTAGTGTTAAAATCTATGGGATAGGTTTAGTAATTTTTTATGGCAAGCATCATACTGACGATGTTTACTATGTTAAGGGTTTAAGGCATAATTTGTTGAGTAGTGGTCAAATGTGAAGAAAATGATATGATCTTGTGTTTAAGGATGAGAAATGTGAGATCTGAAAAGGATCTGGAACATTGATTGCTATAGGAGAGAAATTTGAAGGGAATATTTATCAGCTTAAGGGTGTAGATGGAAGATGCTTTATCACTCAAATAGATGACAACTGGTTATGGCATCAGAGAATGTGTCACATGAATTTTGATAACTTGGAAAGGATTAGTTTTTTTAGGCCATGAGAGATTTACCAAGAATTACAAAGCCTGTCAATACTATTTGCAGGAATTTTTCAACTTGGGAAGCAAGCAAGAAGTGATTACAAATCAAGAGAACAATCTACTACTGGATTATTGGATTTGGTTCATACAGATCTCTATGGTCCTATGAGAGTGTGAAGTCTACTTGGTGAAAGGTACTTTATGTTTTTAATTGATGATTATTCTAGATATACATGGATTACATTTCTTATGGAGAAATCAGATGCATTAGATAGATTTAAGACATTCAAGGCTACGGTTGAAAATGAAGTGAATTTGAAGATAAAATGCTTAAGATCTAACAAAGGTGGAGAATTCACCTCCCATGAGTTCAATATGTTTTTTGAGGTGCATGGAATAAAAAAATGGTTATCTACCCTGAGAACTTCTCAGTAGAATGGAGTTATTGAAAGGAAAAATAGAACAGTTCAAGAAGCTACTAGTTCAATGAACAGTGAAGTCGAATTACCGGAAGTTTATTTGAAAGAAGCTCTTCATACTATTGTATATGTATTCAATCGAGTTCAATAAAGAGCAAACAGTACAAAGACTCCCTATCAGCTATGGCATGGAAGAATCCCTATAGTTAAATATTGCAAGGTATTCAAAAGCAAATGCTATATCAAAAGAATTGAAGAAACTTTGGGAAAGTTTGATGCGAGAAGTGATGAAGGAATATTTCTTGGATACTCTACCAAAAGAAAGGAATATAGATGTTTGAATAAAAGATTGAGAAATATTGTAGAGAGCTCGAATTTGAAGGTTGATGAAACAATGAAGAATTCTATTGATATTGATGGATGTGTCTGATGAACATGATTGTGCGAGAATAGAAGAAATTGTGGAAGAACGAGATAAAAATGAGTGGGAAAAGTAGAATGAAAAAAATGAAAGAGAAGATGCTCTGGTGATGTCCCTTAGGACACTAAAATATATACACAGGAATCATTTAGAAAATCATATTATTGGAGACACGACAAAAGGTGTATTAACCAGAAGCAAAGTTGTTGTCGAAGTAAACTTGTGTCTATTCTATGAGATTGAACCGAAGACAGTAAGTGAATCTTGTAAAGATGAACATTGGAAGGAAGCAATGAAAGAAGAATTTTTTTGGATTGAGAAGAATCAGACTTGGGAACTGGTCCCAAGACCGGCAGACAAAAATACTATTAGATCAAAATGGGTATTCAGAAATATGTTGAATGAAAATGGAGAAGTTGTCAAAAATAAAGTAAGGCTTGTATGTAAAGGCTACTCACAAGTAGAAGGCATATATTTTCAAGAGGCATTTTCCCCAATAGCAAGAATGGAAGCTATAAGGATGTTCTTGGCATTAGCTGCTTATAAATATTTCAAAGTCTATCAAATGGATGTCAAGTCAGCATTTTTGAATGGTGAACCAGAAGAAGTCTACATGGAACAACCGAAAGGGTTTCAGTCAACAAATCAACTGGATATGGTGTGCAGATTGAAAAAAAAATTATATGGATTGAAGCAAGCTCCTAGAGCCTGGTATGTAAGGTTAGACAAGTATATGATTCAGCAAGGATTTAACAAAGGTACGATAGATAGTAATTTGTACTTTAAGATTGAAAATGACAAAATATTTATTGTAGTTGTATATGTCTATGAAATTATCTTTGGAGGAAATGAAAAGATATGCAAGATGTTTGTAGAAGAGATGCAAAAAGAATTTGAAATTTCTATGTTTGGGGAGATGAATTTCTTTCTTGGGATACAAATTAATCAAATAGAGAAAGAAAAATTTATTTCACAATCTAAGTATGTGAGAGATGTTGAAGAATTTTGGGACATTGGATGGTTCTAAATCGGTAAGTACTCGTATGGTGACTAATTGCAAGTTGGGTAAAGATGATGATTCACCTAAGGCTGATCAGAGCAAGTATAGATCTATGATTGGTGGACTACTGCATTTGACTACTACTAGACCAGATATTATGCATGCAGTCTCTCTTGTAGCTAGATTTCAAGAAGATCCAAAGGAAACACATGTTGTTGCAGTTAAAAGAATATTCAGATATTTGAATGGCACTCCAAATTATGGATTATGGTATCCTAAAGATATTAACTTTACACTTAGTGCTTATACAGATGCAGATTGGGTCGAATGTATAGATGATAGAAAGAGTACAAGTGGTGGTGCATTCTTTCTTGGATGTAGGTTGGTGGCATGGCTGAGTAAGAAGCAAGATTCAGTCCTTTTGTCTACTATTGAAGCTGAGTATATTTTTTCTGCATCTTGTTGTACACAAGTTCTACAAATGAAACAGACATTAAAAGTCATCATAGTGCTATATGATGATCACATTTCTATCTTCTCTTTTAATAAAAGTGCAATTAACATTTCAAAGAATCCTATGATGCACTTGAGAACGAAGCATATATCTATTAGATATCATTTCTTGAGAGAGAAGGTCATGGAGAATGAAGTCAAGCTTGAGTATGTTCTGACAAAAGATCAAATTGCAAATATATTTACAAAGGCTCTTCCTAAAGATACTTTTGAGTATCTCCAAGAGAAGTTAGGGGTTATTTCCCCTCATTTCATAAACTAAGATGCATTTGGAGATGAATCAGTTTGGTGGGTTCATGGTTCTATCTTTTTGGACTAATGTTTTGGTGGCTACCTCTCAGGGGGAGCAGGTACTTTCAAGTGTTGTCATTATGAGTATTCTATTTTCATGTCAAAGGAAGATTCAATGAACACATTTTTTTCCTTTGAAATTGATGTCAAAGGGGGAGAGAAAACATGTGAAAAGGAGAGAAAGCTAATGAGAGAAAGCAGGTAATGAGGAAGATAATCTCCTGAGGGGGAGAAGTAAAAAGAAAAATATTGAGAACTAGTATGGTTTATTTGATGGTTTTTCACATCATGTGTTTCCATCAATGAAAAAGGGGGAGATTGTTGCAAGAATGGAAAAATGAGTGAAAGTTTTGCCATTGATGTCAATTGGTAAACTAGTTATCTACTAGTTGTTGTGGGTTGTATATGTTGAGGATATTGAGAAAATTGTATTAAATTAAAGGAATTTTACAAGTATTTAGGATGATGATTCGATACTTGTCCCTATGGTTTTGTGGTTCAGATATGTTAATCATGGTTGTTGAATGCTGCTATATCCAAATTATTGGTTATTGGTTTTTCGTAAAGTTTGAGTTGTGTTCACCAATTGTGAACTATGGATTTCTATGTTTTGGTTGAGGTTCAGGGGACATGTTGCTGGTCTGAATTTCTCTTTGATGAATTCTTTTGACTTGCGGTTCTAGAGATGAGATGTTCTAATTGCATTGAAGATATTTTTTGTTTCTAGAAGTTTCAGACTTAATTTTTTTATGTGTTTTACACTGGTTTGGTTGATCATGTGTTAAGCACTATCTTTGAACTTGATGAAGCATATTGGATCTATTTTGGGTCCAGTGAAGTGTGTGTTTTGGTTGCCCTCATTCTAATGTCACCCTAGGATGTTTTGGTGTCAACCTAATTTGAATTTGAAGTTGGATGGCCAACTTTGTATCATTTCAAGGTTGGAGATAGTATAAATACAAGATGAGCTATCAATGAAAAATGTACAAGAGAAAAGAAGGAAGATAAGTGAAAGAGCAGACTCGACTTTGATGCTATTCAGAAAGTGTGTATGAGTTATGTGTGTTGTAGATCATTGTGAAGCTTAATGTTGAGTTTTCGAATGAAGTGAGTAGAAGGAAAGCTTTATCATTCATGCAAGTTGATCAGTGATTATGGTGGAATCCTTTGTTGCATTGGGATTTTCTCTTTGTAACAAGTCTTCTTGGTCTTCTTTGTATCTTTATGGCAGTGAGTCCTCTGGGTTGTAGCTCTATTGGACAGTGAGTCCTTATTGTAGGCAATGAGCCTTATCTCAAGTAGTGAGCATTTTTGTAATCGGTCTTGATATTCTCTATAGTGTGAATTAATCCTCACTATGGTTTTTCCCTCATTTCGCTTTCCATGTAAATATGGTGTTATTGTGTTTGTGCATTAGATTTAACTTTTTGCATTGGCATTTTATGATTAATCATTTAAGTAGTTTATGTATTAGTTCTTGTAATTGAATTAAAGGTTATAATTTGTGATAACTGATTCATCCCCCCTCTCATTTTTCCTATCCAACACCCTCTATCTCCCACTCCCTCTCTCTCCTACTCCCTATGTCTCCCTCTCTCTCATTATCTCGCTCCCACCCCCCCTCTCTCTCATTATCTCTCTCGCACCCCCCTCTCTCTCATGTCTCTCCCTCATGCACCCTACCTACATAAACTAGATAACTCTCTCTCTCAATTCTCTCCCTTCCACCCCTCTCCCTCTTTTAGGTCTCTCTCTCACACTCGGGTGATCCCAAAATAGTGGTTTACAATTTTTGGCCAAACTGGACACTGAAATTTTTTTTAACTAAATCTTTACATTCGGGCACCTATAGAGGTTAAACCATGAGAAATTTGAAGATGATGCAAACTAGAGTCTCATCACATTTTGTTTGTAGATTCTAAAAATATTTTTTTCAAAATTTTTGGAATCAAATTGCACTCTTTTTTCCATCTCCCACGAAAACTGGTTTTTTTCAAAAAACAACATTTTTTAAAAGTGGCGCACACCGTATAACGCATAAATTTTTTTCCTCGAAGGATAAAATTATAATTATTTCAAATTTATATTTGTAACTCCAATATCTAGTGCTTCCACTTGGATAGATATTTTTTTATTGAATATTTTTTCCTTAATCAAGTTTGAAAGTCAAACCAATTACAATTCATACATAACGCAATAGTATAATGCATAAATTTTACTGTATGTATCGAATTTTTTTTATTTTTTGTTGGATCAAAGACTCCAATATCTGGTGCACTCATATTTTTCAAAAAAAAATTGATAATTTTCTATTTTTCCACATGTGCAGAACAGATAGTTTCGTTTTCGGTGAAAAACCTATATTTAATAAAACTTAAAAAACAAATAGATAATAAAATCAAAACATATTAAAATTATATTTGTTGGATAGCCTGTTTTGAGGGAAACTTGATACCAATTGGGTTTCTGAAATCTCCTCCATTTTCATTCCCAAATCGAGCTTCGAAGTGCAAAATTCTGAGCAATTTTGGTGCCTGAGAGGGTGGAGGTGAAAATAGGGGGATTCGGTCAAACAATTGCTCGATCGAATAAAATTCAAATGTTTGTTTGAATAGGAGTTCGACCGAAGGAATGTTCAATTGAACACCTTTTACATATAATAAAAAAATGGATTTAAAGGGGGTTTGGTCGAACATGATA
>VDFB02058242.1:36650828-36680675 GCA_007258455.2 Sequoia sempervirens
TAGGGTTATAGGGTTAAGGGTTCTAGGGTTCTAGGGTTTTTTTTTTCTTTGCATTGACTTATGTTTTATATATGTGTACAATAATTTTATAATTAGATAATACTTAATTTTAAAATTTACATAATTTCCCATGGAACAATTCGATCGAACAAATTCTAAATAAGTTGTATATAATTGTATATAAGATTCTTGAACTTAAGAATTCCATGAAACAAATATAAGTTGTATATAATTGTAATTTAGGAAAAATGATTTTTAAAAACTTCGCTAGGTTTCAAATAAGGATTGAAAGCATATATATGGGTTTACATGCAACCAAAAAAAGTGAGAGATGAAGCTATCAAAGATTCTTGAACTTAAGAGTTTTCCATGGAACAAATATGTACATATAATTGTAATTTACACAAAATGATTTACAACTATGTACAAGTTACTATAAGCTCTCATTTGAACATGTATAGGTTTACAAGTGAACTTGAAAACCATGGATCTAATCTAAGTCAAAGATTTTGGTTCAGCTCGCTCTTCAATAACATGTAGAATTTTTTGATGATCATCACTATCTAGTCTCCATTTTCTTTGGCCACGTGCATGTGGAACTGCATGAAGATGTAGGGCGGTAGCAATTATCAAGTGACTATATTGATATACCTTGTTATCAGGTTGATACTCAACAAAATGAATCCCATGCTGAACAACTTTGACTTGTTTTAGATATGTCCCTTGCACTACAACAGAACTTGCACGGTAAACATGAACCCAAGGTAAGACATATGAATGTGTGAAACATTTTTGTGCTCAAGGTTTGTACAATATATATTTAATGTTTATAATGTAATGTGCACATGTGAATACAATGTATATAAAATTTTAAATTCAAAATCACCTGTGGGAAATGACATTCCATCACTTGTTTCAGGTTGTGTTAGCTTATTCCTCTCTTCTGTGCAACACAATAAATAATAGCTAACACCCTTGATGTTTCCAAGCTCTGCTATGACTACAAAAATATCTCTTGTACACCAAATTTACACAAAAAAAAAATCTAAAAAAATTAGAAATGTCTCTAAAGATCATTAACTAGATATATATAATATTTAAATTGTTGAAAACTTACACATGTACCTTTTCTAACCAATCCTAAAATATGGTCATAATCAATTGAAATCAAAGGAATTTCTTCAAATCTTTCTTCCTCGTTTTCATCATATGTTTCTGAAACAACTAGTGGCACCGTATCCCATTTACCAACATATTCAAGTTCTTGATTGTTGCATGCATAATCATAGTTTCCCTCAATGCACTCAGTGCAAAAACAAGAGTAATCCCTTGTGTCTAATGTCCATCCATGGTGACTATTTGAACTCCTAACACAATGCAAAGATCTTGTTTTTTTTACCCGCTTGCATCCATGCATCGATCTTCTATCCAAACCTAGATACATGTACAACAAAAAACTTATGTGAACAAATATGTATATATATATAAATTTAAATTTAAATAAATTCAAATGTTTGATTTAATGTAATTTATATATACCCGATATCTCCCAAAACACTCTATGTGGAATGTGTCGGTTTGTTCTTGAAGATGTGCCGACCACATTTGATGCAAAGTGTTTCTTGCACCATTCAACAACATCATGTGCATTGTCTAGAAATATTTTGGATAACCATTTGATGCAAGCTCTGCTCCATCATGCTCACCCTTTCCATGCCCACTCTCAAAAAACTCCAACATGTGGTATTTTGTAGATTTTATGATATCTACAAAGTGCATAGAATGGCCATGAAGATTTGAATTGGTTGTGCATCCATCTAACCATACAAAATTATTTTCAATTCTTACACCGCTCTCAAATTCTCAAAAATATTGTAAAGCAATGTTGGACAAAAGTGTGTCATGCTCTTATCATCACTATATAAAAGTGATATCTTTCAATGGCTCGTTTTCATCTATACTCTCAACACCATCCAATTTTGAATGTGCATGTCGATAACACACATGAACCATAATAGTGATCTGCTTTGAAAAGTAATACTGATTGAATCTCCTTTGATGTACAAAGGAGTAATTTTATGAAAATTAACTACTAATACAACTATTCCACATGGGAAAGTATCCTCAATGTTTGGAATTGTTGTGCTTGCCACTTAGCAAAAAAGGAATGTTGTATGTATGGTTGTATCAATTTTCAAAAATCTTTCATAAATTTTCCAATGGGAATCTCCTCTTCTACATAGTTCAACCTTGTGGATTCTTTCCCAAAATTTGTTTGCAACTTTACATACTTGTACCTGTGTGAGTAAAATATGTGAATAAGTAATAAACCACACAATCAATGAAACATTACATTACAGAGAATCCAAATAACAATCTAATAAAATTGAAACAAATAAACTCTCTAAAAATAGTACTTACCTCTTGCAATTTATGTCATTGTTAGGTTAGTATCCTCAATTCTTGAAGGAAATTTAGCCAAATTTCCACATGTCTCACAAATTCCTTTTATGCAGTTTATTTGAGGTCCATTTTCATGATCACATAATATAGACTTTATGAACAAACTTTTTTGTTTAGGAGGTTCATTTTGAAACCCACATCTTTCTTCCCTCGTCTTTTGAAACACCTGATAGTAGAGATCAAATTCAATATGATAATGGCAACAAGTATCAAAAAAATTGTATCTTCACATAATATGGCTTTAACCTTTGAAACATTGGTTGCCCAATATTTATATGAGGATATGCATTACAAAAGTTCATAGACATCTCAAATTGTGTTATGACTAGCAAATGTTTTATATGATTTTCATAAATACCAGGTCCAATCATGTGTCTCATAACATCTCTAGTATTTGATGATGGACGAGTCTGATCATGCCAAAAACCTGAGACCAAGTTCCTAAGAACATCTTCAATCCTGTCAGAACGGGGAGCTCTACACATAATTGCCCAATTTCCTTCTAAACTCTCATCCAAAAACTTTCTCTTTTTCTCATATTTTATTAATGTGGTTCTACTATAACCAATTTCAGTTGAAAGTGTAGACATTTTTCTTTTTCTATATCTTGATGTACAATAGATGTCAACATCACCCTTATTGAAGTGGCCTTTATCCATTGATCGAGATCCTTTCCCAATGGAATCTAAACCCTTTTAATATTTTGAACAATATCCTTTTGTAATCCCATTTGTTTCTTCTTATTTGATGCCGAATGTACACCCAACAATTGTAATGACTCTTTGAGCTCATCACGAAGAAGTAAACGTGATAACAATTGGGTTTTTTCAAGTGTATCAAGATGATTGAAATGATGATTGATTATTCCATTTACAGATTTAGTCATTGACCTCTTTCTCTTATTATAAGGCTGGTTGGCATAACATTTCAGTTTCTCCATATCCATTTCAAGTAAATGATCTAAATTTCTATAAGAAATTTGTTTCCTCACATTTTCAGCTAGTTTTATATGCTCATCCATACCAATAGGAGGAAGTGATCTCGACCCCTCTCCAACATGCATTGTTTGAACTTGTGTCTCCTCCCTATCTTCAAGGACCATGTGTTCTTGAGCAGATTCATTTGATCCAATGTCTAGATTTTCCTCGACTTGAGCATGAGAACTTCCTGCTTGTTGAGCCCTTCCTACATGTCATAAAATATTTTGCAAACAAAAGTGAGAGATGGTGTTATATAAGTGAAGTTTGTGTATGCAAGCAAACAAAGTGATAAGACATGTTGCTATAAGTGAGAGAAGTTTCTACTAGTTTCTACTAGTTTTATATTCTCATCCATACTAGTAGAAGGAAGTGATCTTGACCCCTTTCCAACAAGCATTTTTTGAACTTGGGTCTCCTCCCTAACTTCAAGGTCCATGTGTTCTTCAGCGGATTCATTTGATCCAATATCTAGATTTGGCTCGACTCCAGCTTGAGAAATTCCTACTTCTTGTTTGAATTTACATGCAAGCAAAGGAAGTGAGAAACTATGAACTATCTAAGTGGAGTTGAAACAAATAAAATCAAAGATTATTGAACTTAAGAATTCTATGGAACAAAAGCAATTGGAAGTAGATGATAAAGAATTTAGGGAATGTCTATCCAAAATGACTATTGGAAATATATTTATAAGAAAAGCAAATTGAGGTGCTAATAAAAGTCCTAAACACACACTTGAGAGAGAGAGAGAAGAAACAAGAATGTACCTTGTTTCTTTCTATGATAATTTTCCAAGTTTTGTTCACGCCTCTTTTGTTCTTCTTCTTTTGAAAATTTTCATTGAGACGCATTTTTTCTTTTTCTTTGTTGTCCCATTTTCTTCTTCAACTTAAAGATGACTCAAAACAAGTCCTCTACCAACTTAGTTAAATTCTCCTCCAAATTTTGCCTTGATTTATAAAAATAAAAATTTGTCTCTCCAATATTTTCCTCCTTGATAAATGTGCAACACCTCTTCTCCAAAATCTACGCTCCAAGTGGTATAAATGAGAATTAATCTTGCAATTTGACATCTAGAATAATGAAAAATAAGCTTCTATTTATATGCATCTAGGATGGGAAAAAAATTATTCTAGTAAACATGGAATAACTAGATCCTAGTTTAAATGAATCAAGTAGTAAACAAACAACTTATTTCAGTGTGGTGTTTGTTGTTATTTAATGCATAGGTACATGCACAACATATCTAGTAATTTTAGAATTTTGTTAAAGTGTCAAAAATGTATAATAGAGGTATAATTTGAATTGAATTTTCTTAATTATATTTGAATTGAATTTCAAGTTATTTGTCAAAAATGCATAATAGAGGTATAATTTGAATTGAATTTACTTAATTATATTTGAATTGAATTTCAAGTTACTTGTCAAAAATGTATAATAGAGGTATAATTTGAATTGAATTTTCTTAATTATATTTGAATTAAATTTCAAGTTACTTGTCAAAAAGATTGTATTTTGTTCTCAACTCAATGGTTCATGTTGCTTAAGTCATTTTTAAAAAAATATTTATTGTGATCAACATCAATGAACTTAATTATAAAGTGGCATTGATTTCCTAAAATTCTACTAGAGATCAAATGTATATTGAATATAAGGAAATGTAAGTTGTAAGAGATCATCAAATAAACAAACATGTATGTATATTGAATATTTAAAGCAAATGCATACATATATCATGTGTAAACATGTAACCATAAGCAAACACATGTACATACATGTAAAGAGATTCAATGTATAAACATAATACATGTTATAAGCAAAGAGGCAAATGTATGTATATATCATATAAGAAAATGTATGTACATATCATATAAGAAAATTAATGTAAATTAGAGATCATCAAATGTCAAATACTAAAGATCAACAAATAAGAAAATGTATGTATATATCATAAAAGAAAATGTAAGAGATCATCAAATCTCAAATACTAAAGATCATCATATAAGCAAATAGATATAGTAAAGATCATAAATCTAGTGTGCAGGGCCTAATATGAATGTCGACTCCTGGTTAAATGACCATCTGAATGAGAATGGTCCTGCTCTGATAGATGTGCTGAGCCTTGCAAATAAAATTGTGTATAGAATGTGTTAAATACATATAATTTATATTAAATAAATTTTATGAAAGTTATTTTTAAATGAACTTGTATTTTTAAATATCTATCTAGATCTATGCATACGTAAATATTGCATGTAGATATATAAACGTGTATATATAAAAATTTAAAACTCACATGTCCACTACTAGCAAATTCATCCACATCGAAGTCACATCGATCATGCACACGATCTAGACCAAGGCTAGGAGTGGCATGAGGTATGTCCACCTGTAACAATACATATACATATATATCAACTTACATGAATATCTAGTTAAAACAAAAATTTCAAAATAATTAAAAAGGAATTGAAACATGCACATGCACACATACATGCACATCATCTGATATCGGATGACCTAAGTGCTCTAAAATGGTTACCTCCACCATATCCACCAAATGGTCAAGCGATGAGTCAACATTTGCATCCATCTAATCTATCCCATGTCGTTCCAAAAATGATGAATGTAGAGGACTATGAAGGTGAGATGGGATCAGCGATGATGAACCATAACCTATCAACATATCAGTAAAACCCATAGTCTGTGCAGCTGCCAAATGAGCTATAGGTGGATCCTGATGCACACTCTAGTGCTCGACTGAGAGTGATGGGATCTTGGAGCTGAATGGAATCCATGTGCCAAACGATCTTTGACATGCTCTATACTGATCCCATTGTCTGATGCAATGTGGGCATATGCCTCCAACAAGTCCTCAGCCAAACAATGTAGAGTCATGTGTGCCATATCTCCTATAAGTGCATCAAGCTATGTAGGATTAAGGATGTCATCTACTGTAAAAGGATCCATGGTGGTCCACTATGCTGAAAATGGCATGGATCAGGAACATCTAGACATCAAATACTGACCTACACAATCATCAGATATCCTAGTGGTGGCAACCGCAATGTCACCTTCAGTGTCAATTGCTTCCTTTTGGGAAGCAACAACAACCACATTTGCTATGGGGGCTAGAGTTGTGGTGAGAGCAGGAGACCTCTCGCAAACCAATGCCCTAAACACTAGGACTGGTCTATCTGCTCGACGATAGGTGCGCCTATCGACAATCCTACCATGCCCCTGGCCAGCATATGGTGGAATGTCCAGGTAGTTAACTTTGAAGCCCAAATGGACCTCAACATACAACTGTTGAACAAAATATAATGGAATCTGGTCATTGTTTGGGTATTGACCATGTGTTGCGAGAAATCGTGGGTAGATCAATTCGGCCATAGCAAGATCGACACATCTAGTGACTTGGTATCCCCTAACCTTACACACATTTTGATAAAAAGGAAAACAAGTTCTTTTTATCATTTCTTTGGTCACACTATCTTGTATTTGTTTAAGGGGAACATCACCATGTACTTCTTCCCACATGAGGGAAAGAATAGCAAGTACTCTATTTGGGGAATATGCACTAGTCCTCTTAAGTTCATCTGTTAGTTTTCCTAAACTATGTAATATTGACATACATGGTTTAGAATATATCCCTGGGTTTGCACCTTGTGCTAATGAGTCTCAATTTTTTAATCTCATTTTTGCAAACAAAGAATTTGGCTCAGGTGGAACATGATCTGCATTTTCCATGTTATATATATATATATATACAATACACCTAAAAGAGCGATGAGACCTTGGTAAATAATATATCGAGATAAAGGGAATACGAATCTAAAATAGTTGTAATAATTCATCTAATCATCAATAATATTTTCATACCATTAACAAAAGAACATTCAACATCTATCATAGTTTTTAATAATTTCAAAACATTCAAATTACTCGATTGCACACAAAACATAATCTAAAACAGTTCTAAAATTTAAATTTAAAACATAATCTAAAATAGTTCTAAAATTTAATGGAAGTTGTGTCTAAAATTAAGAATTCACACTAGAATATCAATATTCCATAAGAATCTCATAAAGAGGATGTATTTAATGGAAGATAATATAAAATCCTCCATATAAGGTTGAATTTTATCATTACATTATGAGTGAATCATCTCAATTATATAGCCAACAGCATCAAAAAATTATAGATTGGAAAGCAAAATAATCACACATTTATGGTTATAGGACATAATAACCCGACCAAAATAACCCTGGACAAAATAACCCGGTCACAATAACCCAGGGACAAAATAACCCGGGGTCAGAATAACCCAATCCAAAATAACCCGGGGTCAGAATAACCCATGGACAAAATATCCACATAAGAATATAGAGAAATGAAAACAAAATTTATAAATTACATGTATGTTGCTAAAAAAACTTTATTGTTCAAATTTTCAATTAAAATGTCAAATTATGAGCGATGCCTCTTATATAATCTAAAATGTTATGGTTGTCATAACAATCAACCAATTTTTTTAGTATTTCTTTGAGTTCACGGTATTTTTTCCTGCTTGGTTTCCCAGTGTATCCAACCATATATTTCTCTATTCTATTCTCTTGGAGACTCTGTTCTTTTTCACTGGTTTGATGAATTTCTAGACTAAGTTGTGCGATGCTTGAAGCAATTCAATAAATCCTCTTTGCCATCCCTCAATAGTATTATTGGTTATGGGAAGATCATCTTGAGTAGCTGAATAGCAATTCCACATTGTGATTGGAAACTTGGATGATTTTCTGTTGCCTCTTCCGGTTAGTCTACCAATCCATGTGTCTTCAAAATAATCAATTATGGGTTGCAGGGTCTCCTCATGTTCTATATAATAAGGAGATTGTTGAAGTGTTTCAAATGCATCAATTACATCTATCTGAGGCACAAAAGCTAATGCAACAAGTTTCTTGATCTCATATGCAAATACTTCATCGACACTGTAACGTGTTTGCCCCTTCTTCCTTTCTTTACTTCTCTTAATTCTACCACTTTATATATCTTCTTAATTCCTTTTCATTTATATCTTTTCATAATAACTCTTAATCAACTTATTCCCACGAAATTGCCTTTATTTTCATAATTATTTACCATTTTATAGGCGATTTAAGCATATTAAAGGTGTTTTAAGACTATTTTAGGGGTATATAATGGATATATGGTCTAAAAATTACCTAAATAGCCTCTATGGTGCCTCAGAATCATATTTATAATTTATTTTATGTCATTTCTAGTTTACTAGCTTGATCTAAAATGACCATGGGTTATTTTGTCCATGGGTTATTTTGACCACGGGTTATTTTGTCCATGGGTTATTATGACCCTGGGTTATTTTGTCCTTGGGTTATTTTGGCCAGGTTATTCTGTCCAGGGTTATTTTGGCCGGGTTATTATGTCCTGATACCCACATTTATCATATTTTTATATGTATAAAGTTTAGATACCATCAAACTATTTAAACTTATAGATTGCATAAAGCTATAAATTGAATCGTTAAAACTAATTTATTAAGAATCAAATCTAATAAAGTTTGACTTCATATTGCATGTACTTGTTATAAATATCTCACTAATCCAACCATACATTTTATATATGTTAAAAAATATATAATTTAACAATTTATACAACTTCTAATTATGATAATAAATCTAGAATCAAACATGACCCAAATGTAGGATAAAGACAAGAATTTTAATCTATACCATTATTTTGAGTTTGGTTTAAAATAGAAATTGCAAAAATTTATAATCATGAAAAAAACAATGAATAAACTAAGGATCATTTTAACAATGGTGAATTAGTGCCTAAAGATTGGCCTAAAAAATTATAATATTCAACATTCTCATCACAAATGATATATGGAAACTAAGGATCATTTGGTTATATATTTTCATAGATTTAAAATTTGAATATTTATTACTATAACATGTTCATTACAATTAGATTTTTAAATAATATTGTAATAATTTATTATGTCTTTGAAATTTGTTTTGTGGATTTTAATGTTGTTTTTTAAATTTAAGTTAGAGTAAGTAGAATCTAATGATCTAGACCTTAAAAAGATTCAAGTAATTTATGTTTTCCTTAAAATTACAATTATTGCTCGATTAAATAGATTATTGATTGTATTTAGATTTCAAAATTGGAAATACTTTAAAATTATAGAACCATATTATCCTTTGATACAAAAAGCTATGTCAAGGATTATTTGTATCTTCCTCATAATTATGTTTCACATATTGAATATTTCAGGGAGGATTGCGTGGATGATTTGAAAGTTGAAGCAAAGATTGGTTGAGATCGACAAAGGATATTTTGATAAACTCCAAAATCCTAAGAATAGAGAAGATGGTGAGTCATATTTTAATAGACCTTATCTTCACTCCTTCTATTCAAATGCAACCTCTCCAACCAATATATTGGATTGCAAAATAAGTAATAGATATATATGAACTTACTCCTAATCCCCCTCCATTTACCCCACCATTAGATATGCATATTGGTATTCACCTACTCAAGTTTTATGAGACCCTAGGTGGCTTTGTGAATACATCAAAAATATTATGCATGATGTCTAAGAATTTAATTGTGATGGATCAAGATATATTCCAAGAATTTATAAATGAAGTATATATTCATATATATGTATTTGTTTGAGTGTTTAAAATTAGTTAAAAATTTCTTTGAGGGATTTATGCAAATATGACATAGATTAGAAAGATAATTTCATGTCATTTTGGTGAAGTCATAACTTAACTTTTAATTTATCATTTATGGGAATGACATCTTCGAGAAGTTTATAGAAGGCCATAGATGGTGGGCCACTTTTTGAATTAAATTTAGTTATTGAATTTGTATTTTTTGGATGTGCATTTAGATTTAAATTTACATGCCAAAGTCACAATGTCCTACTCTTGATTAAATTCCTACAAGAAATTAAGGAACTTGGGATACCCACCTCCCAATGGTCTTGGAATGGATGCATTTAGATGGAGAAGGATTTCAAAAGGCTCATGGTACTTGTGGACCCCTCAAAGGCATGATATATAACACATGAACTTTATTTATGAAATTTGGTCTTTAGTTGTTGGCTTCTAGTATGAATGTTATCTATAAGGTGGAATTCTTAGTTGAGACTCTCAATCTTCCATTGTTGGTTTCTAGTGTGATTATACAATATGAGCCAAGTATTAATTTCTAATGTTAATTATTGAAAGAAGGTATATAAATTATTATTCGAGCATCTTAATTCTCATACAGAGTTGTCTTAGTCAATTTCTCAATGTATGAGTTCCATATATTTGTAAATTTTTCTTAATATAAAAACATATTTTATTTCATTAATTAACCTATCTATTCCATGTTACAAAGGATGCTCTTATTTTAAATTATAAGTATATAATTCAAAATTAATTAGTAATTTTCAAGATAGAGTACACACAATTTCTTTAGTTAAAATAAAATAATATTCTTATTTCCATGAGAGTTATGTAGAATGGTAGCTTGATGTCTCAAAAATATTTCTTTCATACATACTAAATTTTTATCATGTTACATTATGAGTGAATCATCTCAATTATATAGCCAAGCACATCAAAAATTTATAGATTGGAAAGAAAAATAATCACACATTTATCATATTTTTATATGTATAAAGTTTCTACCATCAAACTATTTATACTTATAGATTAAATTATTTTTGAATTTGGTTATTTGGGTTCAACATGTCATGCTATAGGATTTTCTTGTGTTTTCACCATGTTTTCATGTGTAGATCATAGCTATGTATTTTATAGGTGTAGGAATTTTAGAGGAAGGCAAGGTTGAACAAAATGCATAAGGATGAGATGGAGCCTTGTTTACCTTAGGATTTGGTTGAGCTCCCTTTGAGCATAATCGAGGGGTGGTTGGTCCTCTTGTAGACATGACTAATTTAGAAGGTCTTGTCAAGAGAAATTTAGAGGAGATTGGTAGAGACAAGAATCATGTTACAGATGGATTAGTTGGAGTTCATTGCCTCTACCATTCTCTTGAATTGCAACATTCACCTCTTGGTATTCTTTCTAATAATTTAAAAATATGAAGAAGGTTCAAGTTTAGAAGATTATAGGAACCCTTTGGTCTCAAGTTTGGAAACTAAAGATGGAAACTCCATTACAAAGGAACTAGGTTCATTCATGGAAAAGGATAAGGTTGACAATAAGATATAGTTCCTTGAAGAATTTTGGATTCAAGTTGTGTTCAATGATAGATCTACTAATGTTTTTGGGAAAACGACCCTCTTTATTAGATACATTGCCACTATTGGTGGAGTATTTCTAATTGGATGTTATTTTTCTAACTTACAACTATATTTTTCTTGTTGTTGTTCCATGCCAATATGATTGATCATTTTTTGTCTCTTTATTGGTCTTTGTAAAAGGGTGGGGCCCTTTCAAAATTTCTATTTCTAATTCATAAATTCAACCAAAAGTATTTACCCTAAAATTAAAATATAAATTTAAACTTTAAAATAGTATTTTTTGATATTATATAATAGCCTCATGTATTTAATTTATAAATCCTATTATTCTTTATGTTTAATTTCAAAATTTTAATGCTCGAGCAAGTATAGGTTACAAGTGCATTCTTTACATTTTTTCTCTTTCTTTTGTACTATTTTGTATATGGGTGTCTTATATGCATTGCCTCAAACATATAATTTTGATGTCCTATACCTAATTCTAAATGTAGTTTTATGAATGTATTCCTCCTTTATTCTTTGCTAATTGTAATTGAATATTAGACCTATTTTTTAAAATATGGCCACCCCTCTCAATTAGTAAAATAAGTCATCTATTTTAGGTGGTGGATATTAATGTTAATTGTTTATTTATTGAACATGTACATAATCAAGACAACTTGGAAAAGTGTCTTAAATCTTTCTTTTTCATAAAAATAGTTGGAGCATCCCATGACAAGACACTAGAACATATAAATCCTTTCTTTAAAATGTCATTTAGGAAATCCTTTAATTCATGCAAATATGAAGTGTTTGTTTGATAGGGATCTCTAGATATAGGGGCTAATTCATGCATGAACTCTATTAAAAAATAAAACACCCATTTAGGAGGAAACATGAGGAGTTCATTCTAGGAAAGACATCCTAAGACTTTTGTAATGGAGGTTTATTTTCATTTGAATGGTTCTCATTCACTTTTACTAAATAAAAATTAACAACAAACAAGGCACACCCTTTTCTTTATTCTCTTTTGAGTTGTAAAATAGAAAATTTAATAATACCTTCATTCCTTCTAATCCTAATAGAACTATTTTATTATACATTTCATTCAAACAATCTAGTTTCTTTCCTCTAAATTTATTCTTCGATTCATACATTTAGAACCAACCATTTTTGGAGTAATGTCATAAGACTCAAAGGAAAAATATGAAGAATTTTATCCAAGTTTCCATTGTATGCACCCTAAGTTA
The DNA here is from genome assembly GCA_007258455.2 of Sequoia sempervirens. Lineage (NCBI taxonomy): Eukaryota > Viridiplantae > Streptophyta > Pinopsida > Cupressales > Cupressaceae > Sequoia > Sequoia sempervirens. The sequence goes on from VDFB02058242.1 coordinate 36,663,785, forward strand.
TAATTTTAGAATGGTATCATTTATAAACTATCTAAGTTGGGACATGTACACAACTCAACACTACCTCTTTTAACAAGGATTTAGATTTTAAGTTGAATTTCTAAACTATCTAAGGTGATACAAAATAGTAAGAAGCACCTAATTATATTAAGATTTTAAGATATAAAATATATTAATTCTACTTCATAGCTCTAGGTATGACATTTTCACATCATTATCACCATGCTCCCTAGCTTTCTTTGTTGGTGTCATATCCACCATGAATGAGGCCCATTTTTCTAAAGGTCCTATATATAAAAGATAATTAGATAAACCTTCACCAATGTTTGCATTTTAATTCTAATTGATTACCACTTTATACCTTTTACCAATTTATAATTTCATAGTTTACCAATATAAAAACTTGTAGGGGAATAACTATAATTCCCCATTTTTATAAATAGTCTAGATTACCTAAGTTCCAATTGAAGTTTTGTTAGAGTGTAATATAATATGTTTAGTTCTAATCAATGGTTCTAGATTAATTGTTTCAAATCCCTCAAAAAATTATACTCATTAGAGAGGTTGTGCATTAATAAATCTTACCAATTAGGGATCATATTCTTATTTATACTTTCATACCACAATCATTAGCATAACTTATCAACCTCAATGAGGGAAATAGTCACTATTATGGTTCACATTTTTATTTACCAATAATTCATTATTGTGGGTTGAACAAAATAATCCATCTGATACAAAATTATAAAGATATATGGTTATCAACAATAATTTTAATAACAAATATAACCAAAAAAAATTAACATGAACTGTTTGATATAATGCCTCAAATAAATCTGTTTTATGTTCAGGTAAGGCTTTAGAAACATTAAAGCAAATGCAATTGGAGGTGCCCTAGTAGAAATGTATGCAAAACGTGGAAGCATAGACAAGGCATGTTAATTTTTTGAGAGAGTTTTGAAATGAGTTTCTAAAATCTTTCAAGCAATGCAACGCCATTTTTTCAACACTCTCTGCCCATGCCAAAATTGGAGCTTTGGAATAGGGTATGAACATTCATCAAAGCATAATAGAAATAGTGTTTGTTGAAAAGACTTTAGAAACATTCAAGAAAATGCAATTTCAAACAAAGAAATGCAGTTTGAAATCTACAAATTTGAAACATTTCGCATTTAGGGTTTCAAAATTTCTCAAACAAATGTGTTTTGAAATCTATGAAATTTGAATTTAACCAACCTGTGAGTGAGCTATGGAGGTCAAGTTGATGAACTGTGGCTATGGAGGTTGGGTTGATGCACGTTTTTCCCACGTCCTTTTGCTACATTCAAGTTCGGGTTCGCTTTTGCCGCATACAGAGCTCCAACAGAGAATATGTAGAATGCGCGACAGTGACAGTTTGTTTTTATTTTTTATGCCCTATTTCAACGGGTTCGCTCGAACATCCATTCGAGCAAACCCTATTAAATATTATTTTTTTATTCATATGTTTATGGGTTCGGTACAATAAACTAGTTTACCAAACAATAGAGTTCAATCGAACCCCAAGTGTCATTGTGGAAACAAAAAATCAAATTTCCTTCCTCAAAATTTGTAAACCACTATTGTGGCTTAACGCTGATATTTTTACATGAGTGGAGTGGCACTATCAGTTTAGTATTAGTTCAATATATAAGTTCAGTTCAGTTTAGTTTAGTTCATATCAGTTTAGATTTGTTCAGTTATCTTCAGTTGCATGTAGCTATTTTGAGTTGAATGCTAGTTTACTTGAGTTGCATGACAGATAATAGGAAAATATTTTCAGTTAAATGGGGATGATCAATCATGCATAATGTTTGCATGAACTGGTGGAGAGATATGTTTTAGTTAACTAAGATTGACTTGGGACCACCTTGGATGCCCAAGTTGGCATCTTTTAGTTAACACCTTTTGCATGAGAAGATATTTACAAGGATAGATCAAGTGGGCCCATTCTTGGGCGCCAACTTTGAGGTGAAGTTTGCAAGATATTTTCTTGACCAAAGTTCAATTTAGGGCACCTAAATTGAGGAAGATTTTGGTTTGACTTCATATTACATTATGGAACTCTACTTGCCCAATGTAGGCGTAGATTTTTGTGAGGAGCTTTATGCTCTTGAATTGTACAACTTTTATGAGTTGACATGCTGATATTTTTCTATTAATTACAGCAAGTGTATGAGAGTTCCATGAGAGTTTATTGCAGGTTGTGAAGAAGGATTGTTGAAGGCAAGGAAGCATATCAATCAAGGATTGATATAGTATTATTGTAATCTTGTTCTAAGGTTAAATAATACAAGCACTATTGATTCTCGTGGAGTATTTTCCCAAAATGGTTTCTCCACATATATGTTGTGTCACTTCTATCTACTTATCTCATTATAAACTACAATCTTTTGTCTCTTTCTACAATTGGTAAAATTGATCTAAACTGATTAATCATACACAAAGAATTGTGACAAAGAAAACTTAATTAGATCTACAGTCTCATAGTTTTACAAGTTTTAAGCTACAATATTACCTTCACTTTTTCAACATTTGGGAGATACATCTCAGAAATATGCTATGATTGCACTGTCTGCCCGATCAGATATCTCGGTTGTCAACACCATGGTAAGTGGTCATCCTCATCAATCCATAACTAACAATTCATGTATAGCCTACAAATAAAGTTGACCAAAGTATCCAAACCATGCCTCCAATACCCCACATCTCCAACATGTGTTTGTGTCAATGCTCCCTGATACATATAAGAATATGGCACGCTGCCCACCAACTGTCACACCATTGAAGGTCAAAACATTGCTATGTGCTCCCATGCCTAAACTGTCAACAAGGTCACAGTGCCGCAACTCAAACTCTGTCCTTCCTTTTATGCAATATCATGCAACTAAAATTAAAGCATGGCCCCCAAGCATATACTGTCCCAAAGCGAATCATCGATCCAAGCATCTCCCCTAGCCTACTGAGAAACCATGCCCCCTCTGGTCAAGAATCAACACTCCTACTATCAACGCACAAAGCACACAATCATATTTGTCATATGTCTCTACCAAGGTCTCCTATCGAATCTTATAACCCTGGATCCCAAGCTCTACATCATCCTCACACTCATAGTACTCATACAATGCATGTAGCCCTTGAGCGGGGTCATATTGTACCCACTCGCCATGAATGGGTATCTGTAATATCTTGTATATGTCCTCTAGGGTGATCGTCACCTCCCCTGTTGGTAAATGGAAGCTGCTCATCTCAAAGTGCCATCACTTTGCTAGTGTTGTCAACATACCCCTATTTTCCCTAATCACGAGCATATAGGTCACCTAGAACAAGCCTAAGTCTAGCAGTGCCTGTTGCTTCTCCTCGCCCAACTGGTCTCATAGTCGAAACACATCTGGTCTTGACTCTCGTGTATAGATAGGAGGTCTAGAGTCACCTGAAATCATCAAACAACCTATTATGCCAGTCCACAACCCTCAATTGACCTATTGCACCTAAGTTGACTCAGTCAAAATTTCTTAAACTGGGGCAAATTTTTAACCAAGCAATTGTATCACAATTTTGTCAAATGTGTCACACATATTATTCATCGGCTCGCAACTGTGATTGCATCGCTCACCCAACACATGCGTCATTTCGTACCAAACATGCATCAAAGCTAGTCATTTGTGTCATTCTCGGCCGCACATGCAACTCGAAAATGCACTTGCATCACACAAATTTATGCCTCACATCGCAAATGCTTGTCCCCTAACCCTAATACAATTGTGTCATACCAAGATGATTGCGATGAACCGCTTATCGAATGCGGCTAACGTGCACACAATTTTGTCGTAATTCTTGCAATGTAATTGCCTGCTAAATTATTTCCTAACCTAAATGCACAATTTTTTTTAAAAAAATAAGAGATGGGTTGCTAGTACATACCAGGGTAGGCGCTCCCTCAGGATGATAGTACCTCTGGATCTGATAGGTGCGATGGGTGGCCTCTAGAATAGGTGACATCTTTGTAGCTAACTCACTCTAAGCTCTCACAATTTCTAAATTTGGAATGTGAAAGTGACCCTTTTTCAAATAAAAGTCCTATTTATAGGTCCAAAACTAGGGATTTTGACCTACCTTGTCTATTGGGCACACCTTGTGATGCCTTTGACCTCAAATTTGACCCCTTTATTGATCTTGAAACTCAAATCCATCTTCACCATTGGACTTATGGCCATCAATTTGTCTTATCGGGATAATTTTCCAAATTTTTAGAAATTTTTGAAAATTTGTCAAATTTTCTCGAGGGGGCATACCTATACCCTGACTTCACTGGGGCATCCCAGGGCATCTTTTGATTGAATTTCTTTGACACAATGCAATGAACTGCATTATGTCAAAGAGGGAAAAATGTAGACACTGAAAAATGTCCTAAGTTTGCGAGCGTCATTTTTCTTGGTCCTTTTTCTGCCGATAATTGAATAATCCTAATCATTTGATTATCCCTGACCACATTCGTCTGTTAATTAAATAATTTTTAATTATTTAATTAATTCACCTTCTAATCTTTATTCTATCTTGATCAATTAAAATAAATTAATCGCGTCACTAACATTCCCTTTCTTCAATAATTAAATAAATCATTATCATTTTATCATTCACCTATAGTCAAATAATAAAAATTATTATTATTTGTCTATGATTTGACCTTTTCATTCTTCTATAATTAAATAATCGTCAAGATTATTTAATTATGTGTCATTCCTCCCCCCATTAAATAATTAATTCAAATTAATTATTTAGTGCATAATTTCCACCTCTCCCCATTTAATTAAATGCTCATTTTCATTTTCCTCAAATAAATAATTCAAACGAATTATTTATCCCCCACTTGTCTATTTCCTCCATTTTCCTTTTTTTACGAATAAATTATTTATGCCTCCCTTTTGGTCAAAGATGCCTTACTCATTGATCTCTGTCATGGTCTTTATTTATTTCATAGCCGCTAGGTGTCATAGTCGTCAATGTCATAACTGTCATAACCCTTCCATGAATAGCATATTCTTGGTGCATCAATCCTTGACCGTTGATCTTGGCATCTTTCTAGAAGATTGATCTTGACCATCCATTCAAATGGTTATCTATATAAGCAACCTTCCTCTCCCATTTTTTCCTTAACAACCATTATCTCCAACTTTCATGCTATATTGTTTGCAAGTATTTGCACAAATTCTACTACAAATCTAAGGGAAAACTTGCAAAGGCAACTTGAGGAGATAAAAGGGAAGTGATTCAACTGCAATATGGGGAGTGCTTTCATTTGAATGTTTTCATTATTCCTCTTTTGTTTGTATTCTCTTGTTTTAGATTGGGGTTTTAGCTTAGATTTGTGTTGTGGTTGTCACTTAGTCTTTGCTAACCTGGTTTTTCCCATCTTACAAATTTCATCATTTGCACTCATTATTTGACTTGCATTACTAGGTTTTGTGAGTTGAATGCTAAGTTGTCTTTTCCAAGCTTTTTCTTGGTGGTGAGCCCCTCAAAGCTTAAAGAACCCCCTCCTAGGTCTTCCTTGTTGAGAATTGACTCACCTTTGTGTTGATAGTAAATCCTATTTGGGATTGTAGGGCATATTTGAATGATAATAAGAGAAGAGTGGTGTTCTATGACCTAGGCCATAAAGCATGGACCCATTCCGCCTATTATTCAATCACCATCAATAAAACTCTTAAAAAGCCAAATCGCTCCCCCCCAAAGCCATCAAATCTCTACCAAATTCCATAGTTTGGCATATTTGTTTCACCCCTTAATAAATTTAAATTACCAGGTTAAGAATATCTACAATATCCCTTAGTGTATTTGCATCTATCCATCTCCTCTCTATTTCATAAATTAGTGCATGTACACTGGATTTAGTTCATCTACTACCTTCTTCAGTGCATCTACTTCTAAGCCATTTTTTTAGGTCTTTCAATATATTTTCTCCTTGACTTAGTTGTTTCACACCCTATTTTAGTTTATCCACATCTTTCTATATAATTACTTCATCTGATTATTCAAAATCAATCTTATCCTTAATATGAGCTTAATCCAAATCCAAACCTAAGATTTAGTAAATTCACCTTGAGATATTTTGATATCAAAATAAATCTTATGATCTTTTATTCCACTTTCATCTAATCTAATCCATCTCTCTTTCAATCATTTATTTCTATATAATTTCAACAAACAGTATCATAAATCCACTTTGCTTTGATGAGTCTCCTCACGACGACCATTCCAAAAATCCATTTGAAACTAACATGATGATGATAGTCTTGTTGGTCAAGATGAGTATGAAATTGACCCCCTCGATGATATCATTACTAGAAAGCTTTTCCCAAATTTCCACCACTCACCCCCACCTTTTGACCACGAATTGGCTAACACAAGCTACCCCATCATGCCTTCATGCATATTTATTAGTCACCCTTACACTACCTATGACAAGAGAAATCCATCTTATCTTGCATACATATCTCCATACTATCTTAGGATTTCAATCAATCATTCAATATTGGATGTCAATCAATCAATATTATGGGCTATGACCTAACATAAAGAAAACACCATAACTCAACCTCCTACAAGCTAATAGCTTCCCATAATCAATTTGAAATTTCTGCGTATGTTCCTTCTATTAGCCACTTGAATTATATGTTTCTAAATAATCACCATGATACTCAAATGGGAAGAGGAAAATCATTAGCCTTACAAACCACAAGTAAACATTAGATGCCACATGTATTGAAAATGTGTACCTATGTTGCAATGACAGTTGAATAGAGAATTGATTGAGCTAATTAACCATAAGATACAAAATTGACAACTAAGAAAAGATGACCAAACCACATAAGTCTCAACATCCACCAATTATATTGAGGCAAAACTAGTTTTAGAATTCTACAATTTGCTAGATCCACCATTTTAATTTCTCTTTATGGCCTAGGTACTAATTAAAATAGATGATAACCCATTTTTCTCCCTAGTTCACCTCCTTGTCAAACCAACTTTATGGGCTTGGTCAGTGATTGGAAGACAATAATTAACATGTGGGTGGCTTATATGCAAATTCTAATTTTGATGTAAATAGGTTTATTTTAAGCTCCTATACTAATAATTTCTTTTTTAGTCACTTATGATTTTTCCCTTTGAAATTAACATTCCATTGAATGCCTTTAAATATTAAGATGTGAAAAGAAATCATCACATAAGCAAGTATCAAGTCAACTCATGATTAGTCACAAGGAGTAGGAATTAATAATTTTGAATTTTAAAAATTAATTTTGTGGTCAATCTCAAGTAGTTCAATCTCAAGTAGTTCAAGACGTAACCCAATTGAATACGGGAAATAGATGCAAATAGATTTACAATAAGATTGAATCTATGAAAATGTGTAAAAATATAAATAAATAAAAATGAATATATTTTTAAAAAGAGAAAAACTTAACACAAAAATGTATCACTTATAATATAAAATTTTATTAAAAATATTCTTAAAAATAAAATTCAAAATTAAATAAAAATTTATAAACATTTAAATTTTACGATCCTTAAAAAACTCTCATTAAATATAACTATTATAATTCTTAATTTAATTTTTATTCAATATAAAAAAATTATCAAAAAAATTCTTGTTTCCCCTTGCTTTATCCTATAACAGACATGAAACACATTCACATTAACACAATTACATTTAAAGAATTCCATCCACATAAAAGAACCCATTATTTCAAATGTAATAGAAACGTAGACAAGAAAAGAAAAACCTTATAAATGAGCTAATTCTAACCATACATCAAATCCAAAGATCTAATAGGAATGTTACAAACAAATAAAAACATTTGAGGAATAATATGTTTAAAGTCACTTATGATTTTTCCCCATGAAATTAATATTCTATTGAATGTCTTTAAATATCAAGATATAACAATATTTTGTCACATAAACAAATATCAAGTCAACTCACAATTAGTAAGAAAGGTAGGAATCATGATAATTTCAAATAGTTGAAGATCTAACCCAATTGAATGTGGAAAATAGATACAAACAGATTAAATAAGATTGAATCAATGAAAACGCGTAAAAATATGAAAAATGAATAAAAATTAAAAAAAACAAAAACTTAACACAAAAATATATCATTTATAATTACAATTTAATTAAAAATTATTCTAAAAAATAAATCCAAAATTAAATTAGAAAATACATAAACATACAAATTTTACCATCCTAAAAAGCTCTCATTAAATACAACTATTTAATATAACTTTATCCTATATCACAGAAGAAATTAACACATAATTACTATTAAGAGAACTCCATCCACATAAAGGAACCCATTTATCCAGCCCATTATTTCAAATCTAACAGACATGTAGACAAAAAAAAAAGGAAAAAACATACAAATCAATTAATTCCAACCATACATCAAATCCAACTATCTGATAGGAACGTCAAAAACAAATAAAAACATTTGACGAACAATATACTTAAAGAGTTACTTGTGTACGTCCACACAACCAACTGAACCTGAATGAAGAAAACTGACTCCCATATACTATGAAATAATTAATACTAATTATATATGCTCCATGATATTTCTCTGGATGTATCAAAAGCCCTTCTAAACTTTCTACTTCCAACTCTCATTTGCCATGAAGTTGAACAAGGGAGAGCTTGATCTCCACTCTGGGGATTGCAGTTGAATTTGACTGTATTGTTGCCACCAAATCATGAAGCTACTCCGCTCCAAAAATACCTCTACACAAATACTCTTATCTTTGAACATACTCCCAACGTATGTTTCGAACTCAAGACACACTTTCAGAGAGGTATTTATGGCTTGCTCTGGCTGGAGACTTATCAAGGCTTTACAAGCCTCTTCTAAACGAGCCCAAAAACATGAGTCCTGAGTTAAGGATGCGAAATTTGTGCGGCCCTTTCTTTCTCTACCAGTGCGAGTTTGCTCTTTTTCTTTCATCCATTTCTCCATAACTATGTGACGATGCGGTCGGACCCCATCTGAAAGATAGCTTTTGTTTTCCTTCTCTGTACGGTAGTGGTATGCAATGTCCAAAGGCTCTCCAAGTCTTCTATATGCAGTGCCAGCATTGATCCATTTATTTCTGGTTCGGAAGTCACTGGGCAACACATGCTTCTCTTCCTTCTCAACAATCTCATCCCAGAAATCTCCCAACCTTCTTCTAGCCAAATTTACATGAAAATCTTGCCTTTCATCATGCTGTTTGAAAGCATCATAATAGCCAGTTTTGCTGTCCTTAGAACGCATTTTATACCATTCCAGCTCTGCCATATGACTTTGGTGTTTGCTCAACTGCACATTGAGTCTCTCATCGTTCATATCTTGTACATTTTTCTCCTCTCCAGCTTTTTTTAGTGCAAAAAACGCATGATTGTCCTGCTTAAAAGGAAAAAGTAGTCAATCTTAGTGTATATTGTCTAAACAAAGAAAACAACATTAAGAGGAAAGAATACAGAGAACCAAAAAGCTACCAGAGCTATAGAAACCAATGGTAAAATGGAACAGCTAATAGGTAAAATGGAACAGCTAATAAATGCATTCCACTCAGCAGTTTTTGATAAGCGTGAGGTGTAATAAAGCGGCCAGAGGCCTAGACCTGGGCATTTATGTAGTTGATTTGTTTCTTGCCCTCTCTCTATCGCACTAGTGAAACGGTCAAGGATTGTCATGTGGAGTGCCCCCATTGTATCTCTGGTTTGGGGGTTTTATACCCTTTTTTTCAAAAATGCAGAGGTCGGGAGGGCAGCCTATGCCTAGTAAATCGTATTTACAAAGCTGTTGATCCATGTGGAATGTGCCCAGCATTTGATTTTGAGTTTGCTGATACATTGGGAGTATTAGAAACAACCCACACTTGTTTATTGCAAGCATTCAAAGCATGACTTGGAGCCGCATGGAAGGCTACCAAATCGCTTTGGAATAACCCCTCCTAATCTGGGATAAAATACCAGTAGAATCACTTTTGAGACTTCAGGAGAGGTAGGCTCTGCTCCTCCCTGTTCTTGGCACCTCATCTCTTCTCTCCAACCTGCCTTTCTCTAAATCTTAGAATGCAACGACCTAATAGTAAACTATATATATATATATATATTTCATATTTATATTTATATATAACTTGGTTATTTTCTCTCTGTTCGTGTTGGCAAAATCTCACTAACTAAATGAGCTTACAAATACCAAGCTAAACTCTGGCATGAGAATTTTGGAGAAAAAATTACTTATAATAAACATCTAAAGAAAACAACAACAACAATTTTTGCATATTGCATCTATGATTTTCAGAGCACAAATCATGCAACTATGATACATACAAAAGTTAAAGCACAATCAATGAGATTACCTGAGATCCAACACCGATTGCTTCCAACTCCAAGGCTATTCCCATCTCAAACGAGGAGTCAGAGTCAAAATTTGCTGTATGTCTTGCATTTAGCAAGGCTTCATCGATACCTTCCAACATATGGCCATAATCTGTGTGCTCTGAAATACAGGTGTCTGCAATTTGATCCAATGGTATTCCTTCTTTGCTTTGCATACTGAAATGTAGCAACTTCTGGACAGCTTTAGAGTCCTCAATACAAGCTGCACCAAGGGCTGAACAGAACATAAAAGTACCGAATGGTACATACGGGCTTCTAAGACCAGATTCTCCAGGGTAATTGTTTCCTATTGTAGATGTGCACTTCAGGACATTGTTAAGAAGAGTCATGCCAGCTTCCGAAATAGAAAGTTGTGATACATCAACACAGTCAATGCCCATTTTGCTCCACCAGTGAGGTACAATTGCACTCAAGGGTTCGACAATTGATTCATATGGTGCAAGGTACATCCTAGGAACAATATCATACTTGCAGACGACATGACAAAATCTGCCCAACCAATCCTCGCGCGCAATTGCCTCCTGAATTGTGGCATTTCCAACCAAAGGAGCACCAAATGTAATGCATAAGCAATTGGAGTCTCTCAACCGCTTTTCTAGGAACCAGAGAGTGGCCAAGGCTGCAACTGCACCTCCTATGGAATGCCCCACAAATATAATGGCCTGATCCTTTAAACCTTGGATCTGTGGAAGAAACAAAAAAGGGAATTACATTCTACTTATAATCTTAGATCTCTACTAATTAAAGTAAACTAGGCCCTTTCAATTAAGACACTGAACAATTGAGGAATATCTGATTGACAATAATCCATAAGTCTCTAGCGTTGTGTGACAGAGTGCTAAAGCTGGAGCATCACCATGATGACGACATGGTTCAAGTCTTTTCTTGAACCATTGGGACTGATCGTCATATCATTGTGGCTGCGACAAAGCAGGCCAAAAATTCTAAGGTATCTGTTGTAATTCCTTATTGATCAAACCAGTTAAATATTGCTTGATAATCCGTAAGGCATAAAAATATGGAGTACTGAAATTTACAAATATTGGGGGTACAACAACTTGGGAATTTTGAAATTTAAAAATATTGGGTTACAAAAATATGGAGTTACTAGAGCATATTAATGTGGGGGCTGTGACATCAGCAACAATAACATTTGATTCAACTGGCTCGTGGTTAAACTTTAAAAACACCAATTCTTTTCCTTTCCTTGACTGACAAATTACTGTGGCTAGGTGATGATAAAACTCTAGAAATTAACAGCAGAAATAATGAAGTATAAATATTTATTAAATGAAAGTGCTATATTTATTCAATAATGGATGTTTGTTTAAAGCTTTTGTCACAAAAAGTTAGATCAATTAGTGGTGCTTAGTAGGGATGTGTAATTCCTTGCTGTTCTACTGATTTTTACCTCTTTTAATGTAAAGCTTCAAAGTAATTTTTTTTAAAATATATAGATATTCCCTCTTGTGCATTCTAGATGACAGCTTTCAAAAGGCTTTCACGGTAGCCAAAGAGAGTTTTTATGCATTTTCATTTAATTATAACAAATAGATTTTGTTTAATAGATAAACATCCTTTATAATTTTTTCAACATGTTGAGCTTCTTGTTCATTTAAGTTTCAAAAACAATTTTTTTAAGTATACATCGTCCTTGCCATGGGTGAGCTTTTCAAATAAGAGCTTTCACATTGCAAGGGAGATCTTGGTGTATGTTATTTTAATGATAATAAATAGAATTTTGTTTAATAGATCTTTTTATTGTAATTATGTTGCTTCTAAAGATTTGATTATTGTAAGTTTTTCATCAACGTTTCAGGTGGGTAGTGATCGAATAATTTCTGGATTAAAGTTCAATTTTAGAGATAAGAGCAGAGATCGTAAATCACAAAACAACCTTATGATGATATGGATTCAAAGTCTATTCACCTTGGCTTTGAAATCTGAATTTTCCAGAATATGCCGGAATCGGTTGAGAGCTCCCTTGTGAACAAGGGCCGGTTTTGCAGCATCACCCTTTAGGCCAGCAGAGAAGATTTTCTCATTCTGAATATCGCACTCTCCGTATTTACTATCTGGGACAATGAAATCTTCGTTATGAAATGAAGGGAAGATCACATATACTACATCTTCATCTTTTATCAGAAGAAAACTGTCTCCCTTATTGTTGGGAATACTACATATCGCCTCCCAAGCTTTGGGCAGGATCCCACAGGTAGCAATCAAAGTTCCAAGCTCCCCGCCAACACTGAACCTGTAACAACAAATCTACAAATTAGCACCATACGGGCATTACAAAAACCAAGGCTCATTTAGTTAAAACCCCCTTTTCTGATTAAATTGGCTTAGAATTTTCTCAAAAGAAACAATTCAGATTTCTATTGTCTTTTGAGCACACAATAGACATTCTGATTGATTTTTATCTCCCTGCCTAGTTTTATGAGGTCTACATTTCCATCCAAAAATAAAATTAAAGACACGAAATTTTTACAGTTTATAATGTTAATTTTGGTTCACATTCTATGATTTGTCACGAAAAAGAGAATTAATAGATCATAAAATGCAATCTGAAAAAACATTCACATAATCTAATCTAAAATCTTGAGACTAATAAAAAAATATTTTACTCAGAAACCTCTTCAAACTTTAACCCGAATGAGAAAAAATGCTCGTACTTACTGTGGAGCGTTTGAGAAATCTAAATCCATTGCTTGTCCCTGCGGCTTGTTTGGAATTGGAGTTCTTAAGGGCTTTTATAGAGTTTTTCTTATTTCCTCTCTTATTTAAAAAAAAAAAACAAAATAATTCAGGAAGCAGCAGAGCAACATCCAAGAAAACGCATTGAAAGAGAGTGTCTTGGAGGCGAAGTAAGCAGCGGAGGAGAGAACATGCAAATGTCAAATTTTCTGCCATACGAAGATTTTATAATGCATAGATTTCCTCAAATATTCTTAGATTTTTTCTTAGAGGTTAAGACACAGAAATAGAAAGAAAGTCCTTGAAGCTCTGTGGAAGAGGCTGCTTGGTTCCAGGCCACACCATATGGTTTGGTATCTAATCAACAAATTGCACCATGTCAACTATTTGGTCTGCCATTGTTTTGTAATGCAGCATTTGTAAATCTATAGTTATTAAATCCATTAAATTGAATTTTTTTTTTCATAAATTTTCAGTTTGACAGTAAAGGATCTTTTAAGTTGAAAAGCGTTTCATTAATCATATAAAATGAGAATGAGTTAACAACCAAAGATTTCCTGAAGAAAACAATTGACTGAATCATTCCAGATTAAGTAGGTGTTTATTTTGGTCTGTTGAACAATCGATCATTACGCCAGAACTTACCAGTTGATTACAGGAGGCGATTATGGTCCGTTAATATATTCAACAGTGCTTTCCTTTTCGCCTTGAAATTCAAGTTGAAGAGATGTACAAACATTTTTTGGAATTTATATGCACGGAGCTTGCCATGAAGTTTCATGGAAATATTTTAAATAAATTAAATAAATTGCTATCTTTTGTCCACTTCCCACTGTCCAAGACGGTCATTAGGTGACTAAAGTTAATGTGGTTTCATTTTGGATGAATGGATGAAATTAAACTTCAAATTTCACAGCTTCACGAAGATGATATTGAATGTTGCAGACATTTCCAAAGTCTATTCAAATTTAGATTCTGATCTGTTTGGCTGCCATATTATTTCAATGGTTGTTTCAGGATGGTTTCGTGGCTTTTGGTAGGATAATAGTTTGAGAGACTACTGCTGCAATTTGAATAGTTTGCAGTTTTGTAATTTTTATTTTCAGAATTGGTTAAAGGAAGTTAATTATGATGCACTATAAGTTGTTGTTTCCTTGTCCTTTGAGACTATTAATTGTATTTCAACTATTAAGAAACTCATTTTGTTTGCAATTTCTTTTTGGACTACTATTCTAAAATGTAAGGAAATTAAAGAAAACCAAGCAAATGTAAAAATCAACACAAACATTCAAGATAAGGGTAAAGAAGTTCAAACCTACACCAAAATGTTTGAAGACAAAGTAGATGTCAAGCTTGTTGTCACGATTGCCCCATGGATGCTAATGGATGTGTGCTCAATGCGGATTTCGATAGCATAACACCTTGATTTTGCTCAATTTTGGTCACTAGACTACAAAATTAACTTGATGGCATGAAGGCTTGAAGGCTTGAATATGTATGTGATAGATGGGTGAAAAGTGACTAAGTGTAGTCATTTACCATGGGGAGAGGACTTGACGGATGACCAAGACAGGAAGATGGGAAGATCGAGGGTTGAGGCATCTCAACCCCCATGGTGATGACACTTGCCATCATGAGAGCACATGAGAGAGGGGGAGGTACTTATTTATGTTTTCTTAACTACTAATAACTATTATTAGTTGGAGGGAAACAAAACCTTGGTCATGGGAACTTGTGTGTAGGTCTTTTGAGAGACCTTTTTAGGAGAACTATGTGTGACTTTGATTTTTTTGGGAGCAAGTACGTAGGTGGTCCTTGGGCAAAGGATGCTTCTATGACCTCAAGTCTATAGGGGGAGGGTCTATGGAAGGATAACTCCCAGATGTTGGGGTTGTTTCTAATAGGTTTGACCTTCTCTCTTCTATAGGCTTCGAATGAGGCCAAATGGTTATTGGATGGTAATGAAAGAAAACATAATAACTTGTATTCAATACATAATGACAATTGATCGTTGCACCAGAATGGATCTCACTGGCTGATTACTGCAGGCAATTATGGTCCATTAATATCTTCAACAGTGTTTTCCTTTTCGCCTTGAAATTCAAGTTGAAGAGATGTACAAACGTCTTCTGGAATTTATATCCACGGAGCTTGCCATGAAGTTTCATGGAAATATTTTAAATAAATTATTGCCTTTTGTCCACTGCCCACCATCCAAGATAGTCATTAGGTGACTAAAGTTATTGTGGTTTCATTTTGGATGACAAAATTTAATTGAAATGTTGAATGGTTAGCATAGTTGGATGAAATTAAACTTCAAATTTCACAGCTTCTATGAAGATGATATTCAATGTTTCAGACATTTCCAAATCCTATTCAAATTTGGATTCTAATCTGTTTGGCTGCCATATTATTTCAGTGGTTGTTTCAAGATGGTTTTGTGGCTTTTGGTAGGATAATAGTTTGAGGGACTGTTGCTGCAATTTGAATAGTTTGTAGATTTATAATTTTCATTTTTAGAATTGGTTAAAGTTAATTATGATGCACTGTAAGTAGATGTTTCCTTGTCCTTGGGACTATTAATTGTATTTCAATTGTTAGTGAACCTAAGGAAATAGGGGTGTATTCACCTTTTAGGAGATGAAACACAAGGGGGGACCTATTTCACTCTAGTTCATTCAAGGAAATCCTAGAGATCTCAATCCAATGATTCAATTGAGAGAAGGGGTTGCTTTAAGGTCTTCTTGGGTGTGATTAAAGAAAAAAGGGGGTTCACCACTTAGCAAAGACTTAGAAAGAAGGAAATGTAAATGATATGCAAATCTAGCTATGTAACCTAGGAAATCAAACTCAAAATCTAAGTAATGAACTGGGAATGAAAAGAGCGGCACCTGGAAAACTGGAGATTCCTGAAACAAGGTCTACAATTCTGAAATTATGAATTTTGATGCACACTGGGACTCATACATCAGGTTGGGTGACTCAGTCCCTGTTTAGGGTTTCAGGCTGAATCCAAAATCTACAACTGGTAAAGTAAGATCTACAAAAAATGGTTGAAAAGTGGTTTACTGGGACTCATATGCCCTAGGTGGTGATTTAGTCCCAGTATTAGGGTTTGTTTGAAATTCTAGTATCCTCTAGTGATTTTTTGTAGCTTCTCTCTCGTCCAATCTCCAAGTCTAAAACTCTAAATTCCAACCTGTAGGTGACATTCTGTGAAGATGACAACTTTGACAACTTTCTTCAATCTTGCAATTTAGTCTTCAAAGGATCTTCAAGCTCAAAACACCTAGACACACATGTAGAGAAGGGGAAAATGTTGTTTTGTTAGTGGATAGTGGTTTGCTTTGGTCAAACCCCATTTTGGTAATAAAACCTTGAAATGAAATGAAATAGAATGAAGGAATGATGAATGAACAAATATGCTATGTTGCAACTCACCAAATCTTTGAAATAAAGGTTGCAATCTTGTATGAAATGGCTAGCATGAATTTAGATCTTGACACTTGATTGTTGATATGAATATTGACTTGAATGCTTTTCTTGAATCATGAAAACCTACATCACAAATGTTAGCTCAAAAACAAACATGATGCATGATGACTTTGACATGGTGCTTGAATCTTGAATATAGCTCCAAAATGCTTGATAATCAACTCTTGAATGCTCTTGATCTCAAATTTTCTATAATGCTTGAATACTTGAATTGCTAGATCACACTTGCTCATGAAAA
>VDFB02058242.1:36680695-36756722 GCA_007258455.2 Sequoia sempervirens
CCCTCGAGAAAAAATTTCTTCCTACTTTTTCGCGTGATCACCGAAAAAGGGAAAAATCAATGGAAAAAGAAAAATCCGATTTTGTAGATCCCAAAAATCTAGAAGCTTCTAAGCTTGGTAAAAAGGGGTTCGGATGGGTATTACTGTATGATGAAAAACGTGATTATTCGCAAGATTGTAATAAGGTTTTTCACTAGATAATAAAAGTATTGGATGGCTGCGGTTTAGTGGATGTAGCCCAGATTGGGTGAACCACATTAAATTTTGTGTTATGATTTATTCTGTGCATGTTTTAGTTTCTCTATTTTGTTTATTAAATCTGCATTTAATTGTTAGATCTGCCATCTCTAACCCTAACAGACATAGCTTATTGGAACCAACATGTTCTGATTTGCAAGTTTTTGGGTATTCGCGTCCCTCTCTCAGCGCTAGAGTCTTGGATCCGTCGGACATGGCAGGTTGAAGATGATTTCGATCTTTTGGTGGTTGCGAATGGCTATTTCATGGTTGATTTTTCTTGCATCTCATATCGCAATCATGTTTTCGAGGGAGGGTCGTATTTTTACAATCATGTTGGCTTGTTCATTAAGCCCTAACATGGAGGTTTTAATGCGACTGAGGATCTTCCTACACGGGTACCTATTTGGGTCTGTCTTCCATGGCTACCATTGGAGTTTTGGGGGGAGGATATTTTGCACCGGATTGCTGCTTTGTTGGGGAAGTCGGCTGCCATTGCTCAGAATACGTTGGATAAGAAGGTATTCTCTTATGCTCGCATTTGTGTTGAAATTGATTTAAATAACCCTTTGCCGGATTCTTTGGAAATTTGTATTGGTTCTGCCTCGTGGATTCAATCGCTTGATTATGAGTTCCTTCCTTTTCATTTCTGCTTTTTTCACGAGTACAGACACCTTTAGCGCTAGTGTCCTCGAGCACCCAAAATGGCGGGGGCTTCTTTTTCTCCTTCTTCTGGGCCTTCAGTGGAGAAGGGGGATAAAGGCAAGGCATCTGTGGTTGAGGGTGGGCATGATAAGGATGGCTTTATTCCTGTTAAGTAGAGAAATAAAGGGAGGGGTGAGAAGCTAGCCTATAAGGATAGATAGAGTGATCAGGGTTTCAATCAGTTTGAGGCCCTAGATAATCAAGCTTTGGAGGAAATGATTCCTATTGAATGTTCTTCTAGGGCCACTGGTCTGGATGTTGGGTTGGATTCGGGGCTGGAATAGGCGATTGTTGTTCAAAATACTTCTTCAACATTGGAGCTGGGGATTTCTAAGCCTCCTGGGGTCTCTACAGATGTGCAGGATGATATTGTTTTAGCAGATTTAGCTAAGGCAGTGTTTTCTTCAGGTAAAGGTCGAGGATCATCTCCTGCTTTGGGGGTGCTGCAACGCCCTCTCAAGAAGGGGCACTTTGAAAATTCTTTGAAGGCTAGTCATAAGAAGGATGCAGACAAGCTTAAGTCTACTGGGGATATGTTGGTGGAATTTGGTTACGTTAAGACCTTGGAGGCCCACTTCCCTCAACCTTCCTCATGATTGTTCTCTCATGGAATGCAAGGGGGTTGAATAGCACCTCCTGTTAAAAGGCTATTGAAGATTTGATTGTTGTTCTGTCTCTTGATATCTTTTGTGTTCAGGAAACTAAGCTTCGGGTGGATCTTATGCTTCATCATGCTCCTTGGATTTGGTCTTCTGGCCAGTGTCAGTGTATTGGGTCTAGGGGAACCTCTGGGGGTTTGACTCTTTTCTGGAATCCTTGTAAGGTGGTTTCTCGATGGTGGATTTCCAGCCAGTCTACTATTTCGGTGGTGGCTTCAGTTTTGGAATCTGGTGAGACTATTTTGGTTAGTAATGTTTATACTCCGATTGACATTCGTGGTAAAATCCAGCTTTGGGCTCATATCAAGTATGTGAGGTCTTGTACCCCTTTTTTGCCTTGGATCTTAGCTGGTGATGTCAATGTTATGTTGATTTTGGAGGAGAAAAGGGGAGGGTGGCCTAGGCTTGGTCCTGCTTTAGATATGTTTCGGAGTAATGTGGACTCTCTTTCTCTGGTGGATGTTAAACCCTCTAATGGAATATTCACTTGGAATAATAGACGGAGTGGGCCTGAAGTGATTTCCCAGCAGCTAAATTGTTTCCTTGTCTCTTGCTCTTGGGTTAGAGGTAGCTTGGTCATTTGTTCTGAGATTCTTGACTGGTGTGGCTTTGATCATTGGCCAATTAAGCTTTCAACTTCAGCTTTCCCAAATCCAAAGAATCCTCCTTTCAAATTTCAGCTTATGTGGCTGTGTGATCTATCTTTGGGCGATCTTGTTGCTCAGTGGTGGCAAGATGGTGCCCCTGCGTATGGTACAACTATGTATTCTTTGGTTAAGAAGATGCAATATGTCAAGTATCATCTTAAGCGATGGAATAAGTCATGTTTTGGTAATTTTCGGGCTAGGAAAAGAGAAGCGCTGGATCGTCTTGCTGTTATTACTCGCTAGATTCAGGATTTGGGTTTCTTAGAGGCTCTTGGGCATGCTGAGGGCTAGACTTTGAAGTTGGTGGAGGAGTGGGAGCTTCGTGAGGAGATTTTCTGGAAATAAAAGGCTAGGATTGATTGGCTTCAAGAGGGTGACAAGAATACTATTTTTTTCATCATTCGGTACAAGCTCGTCAGAATAAGTGTTTTATTTCTTCTCTTGTTAACTCAGAGGGTCTTTCGATCTCTTCGCATCAGGCTTTGTCTAGAGAGGCTTGTCAGTTCTACTCTAATCTGTTCACTGAAGATTCACTTCCTACTGAGGTGGATGAGAATATGGTCCTTGATTGCATTCCCTCCTTAATTTCTAATGAGTTGAATGCTTCTCTTATTCGCCAGGTGACTTTGTCAGAAGTGGAGGAGGTGGTGTTTGGGATGAATAAGGGGAAAGCTCCTGGCCTTGATGGTTTCCCAGTTGAGTTTTTCCAGGAGTTTTGGGATATTATGAAGCTGGATTTATTGGAGGTGGTTCATGAGTCTCTTCATAGTAAGCAGATGCTTCGTGCCCTAAATGTTACTTTTCTGGTTCTCATTCCTAAGAAGGAAGGTGTTGACAGACTTGATCTCTTTAGACCTATTGCGCTCTATAATGTGGTGTACAAGATTATTACGAAGTTGATTGCTGAGAGGATTAAATCTTGTTTACCCGTGATCATTTCTGAGGAGCAAGGTGGTTGGTCGTCAAATTTTGGATGTGGTGGTGGTTCCGTCTGAAGTTATTCATTCCATGGCAACCTCTCAAGATAGGTCTATGTTTATCAAGTTGGATATGGCCAAAGCTTATGACAAAGTTAAATGGTGTTTTCTTCAAAAGATTATTTTGGCCTTTGGCTTTTCCTCTGATTGGGTGAGCTGGATATTGAGCTGTGTGACCTCTTCCTCCTTTTCGGTTATTGTGAACAGGGAACCTTCAAAGCTATTTGGGGCTACTAGGGGCCTTTGTCAGGGAGATATGCTCTCTCCTTATTTGTTTATTATTATGGCAGAGGGGCTGGGTCGGCTTCTTAAGTCTCGGGTTTCACATGGATTGATTCATGGGTGGCAGTGGGGGACGGGCTTGCCTACGCTTTCTCATCTAAAATTTGTGGATGACACCTCTCTTATGGGTCTGGCTCGTATTAAGGAGGCTGAATCCTTCAGGGCAGTTTTGGACATCTACCTTGTGGCTTCGGGCCAAAAATTCAATGAGCAGAAGTCCTCTATATTCTTTTTTAATACTCCTCAAGCAATCCAACAGAGGATTGTAGCTATTTCAATGTGGTTTCAAATTGGGTCTCTTCCTTTTGTCTACTTGGGTATTCCTCTTGTTGTTGGTCGTCAACCCAGATCCTCATGGCAGCTTTTGCTGGATAAGCTTAGGCAGAAGGTTACTCATTGGACCCATTGTTGGCTGTCTACTGCTGCTAGAGTGACTCTTCTTAAGTCTGTTATCCAAGCCCTTCCCATCTATAGGTGCTTTGTTCAAGTGGCTCCTATGTATTTCCTTAAGGAATTTGATGCTCTTTCTCGTCAATTTCTTTGGAGCGGTAATTTGTTGTCTTCAAAGTGGAGCCTTGTTAAGTGGGATTTTGTGCATAGACCAAAGCAGGAGGGTGGTCTTGGTTTACGCTATGCTATTTTGAATGGGAAAGCTCTTGTTGCCAAGCTTTATTGGTGATGGTGTACCAATCAACATCACTTATGGGCTCATATTCTCAACCATAAATATCTTCGGGGTGTTGCTTCTTTTGAGGTTCCTCGCTATCCTCTGGAAGGGAGTGGTTCTATGATTTGACATACTTTGAAAGTGGGGGCAAATCTAATTAAGTGTGCACTTTTTTGGATTTGTCATTCGGGGTCACAGACTCTATTTTGGTCTGATTCGTGGGATGGTCACCCTCCCATTCTCTCTTCTTTTCCTCACCTCCAGCCCCTTTGTGATGGTTTTCTTGCGGTCGGCTGGGATACTGTGGAGCATTATAAGGTGGAGCAACATGATGGATTGGCTATAAGTTTTTGTTGGAAGCATCCTTCTGAGTGGCCACTTGGAGGTTCTTAGGGAGATAGGCATAAGCTTTCCCTGCTTCTGGCTTCCTATGCTTGTAACTCTTTGAGGGGACCTGATGTCTTGGATTGGGATGGTTTGGAGTTGTTTAGAAAGTACTCTGTGGCAGCTGGTTATAAGTAGTTAGGTAGAAAGTTGTTTGGGGACATTGAAGTCCCTTGGTGGAAGCAAGTTTGGCACAAGCTGTCATGGCCCAAGTGCAACTTCTTTATGTGGTTAGTGGCTCAAAACCGGTGTCTTACTTGGGATAATTTATGTAAGCATGGTTTCCATGGCCCCTCTATGTGTGTTTTGTGTCATGGTGGTGAAGAGAGTGTCTCCCATCTCTTCTTCCAATGTTCCTATGCTAGAGAGATTTGGCATTTCTGGTGGGGGGTGTGGAATACGGCCTGTTGGCATGCTTCCTCATTGGTGGAGTTTGGGGAACAGTGGGGCAGGGCCCCTGTCTCTACCTCCTTTCTTCAGGCTACTTGGGCTCTTGGGCCTTCCTTCATTATCTGGAACCTGTGGTTGGAGAGGAATAGGCAGAATTTTCAGGATTCATTGTTGCTGGCCCCTCACCTGTGGTGGAAAATTCTACACTCTTTAGGGGAAAATATTGTGGCTAAGTGTGATATGACTATATTGGTGGATCCTCATGATGTTGGTTGTTGTAATCGTCTTCATCTTCCACCTCCACAACGAAAGGTCATGCGCAACAGATGTAGACATCCTACCCCGAAGGTGAATAGGGAGGGAAGATGGACCCCTCCTCCTCATGGTGTCCTAAAAATCAACTCAGATGGCTCTTCTCATGGAAATCCGGGTCATGTTGGCATTGGGGGTATTGGCCGGGATAGCTTTGGGGATGTTTAGTTTATCTTCTCTATGTATAAGGGTCTTCATACTAATAATCTTATGGAGGCTCAGGCCATTTTATTGGCTGTGGAGCGAGGAAGTCTTTTGGGTTGGCGAAAGATCATATGTGAGTTTGACTCTCAGGTTGTGGTGAACTTACTGAAAAGGCAGTATTTAGATGATGTGAGTTGACAGCTGGCTTTGATTGTTGAACAAATTCTCAATCTTTGTGCTTTTCTGGACTATACTACTTTCACTCATATTCCTCGAGAATGGAATGGTGTTGCTGATTGCGTGGCTAAATGGGCTTCTGGTCATACTCATGATTGGAATTTGGTGGATCGGGGTCAACTTCCCCCAGATCTATCTCTTCAATTGGATCACTTGGTTGAACTTGATAGGACCATTTAATGCCCTTGCTTTGTAACATCTTCTTGTTTGAATAAAATTTTTGCCCCTCCTCGATGTTAATATTAAGGGTTGTGACTTTTGCTTAGCAACAATAACTTTTGATTCAACTGGCTCATAGTTAAACTTTAAAAACACCAATTCTTTTTCTTTTCCTCGACTGATAAGTACTTTTTCTTGGCTAGGTGATGATAAAACTCTGAGAATTAACAACATAAATAATAAAGTATAAATATTATTAAATAGAAAATTGCTATATTTATTCAATAATGGATGTTTACATTTAAAGCTTTTGTCACAAAAGTTAGACCAATTAGTGGCACTTCATAGGGATGTGTAATTCCCTTACTTTGATCAACTGATGTTTACCCCTCTTTTAATGTAAAGCTTCAAAGACGTAATTTTTTTAAAATATAGATATTCCCTCTTGTGCATTCTAGATGTCAGCTTTCAAAAAAAGGCTTTCACATTGTAAAAGAGTTTTTTTATGCATTTTCATTTAATCATAACAAATAGATTTTTGTTTAATAGATCACTTTATCCTTTATAATTTTTCAACATATTTGAGCTTCTTGTTCATTTAAAGTTTCAAAGAAGGAATTTTTTTAAGTATACATTGTCCCTACCATGGGTGAGCTTTCAAATAAGAGCTTTCACATTGCAAAGGAGATCTTTTGGTGCATGTTATTTTAATGATAATAAATAGAATTTTGTTTAATAGATCTTTTTATTGTAATTATGTTGCTTCTAGATTTGATTGTGTGTAATTTTTTTCATCAACGTTTTAGATCACACTCTGTGGTCCATCATCAAAATCACTTTTTTTTTCTCTTAGCTCTCTATCTTGATTATGGATCATGGAGTGTGACCCGAAACGTTGATGAAAAAACTTACACACAATCAAATCCAAAAACAACATAATTACATTCAAAATGGATTGTGGAAATCCCATATCACTAAAATCTTTTATTTTTATTTTTATGGTTTCAATGTATTTGAGATTCTTATTCACTCAGTCATATTTACACTACTCTCTTTATAACAAATTCTATTTTTTATCTTAATGAGAATCACCTCTCAAGATGTTATCATCTTCTTGGACACTTCGTTAATGAAGTCACACCTTATCTAGCTCTAAAACCATGATTAAACTTTGAAAATTAACAACAAAAATATTATTTAAAAGAAAATTGTTATATTTATTCAATAAAAGATGATTATATATATAATTTCAAAGAAGCACCACAAACTCCTATAATCATGGATTTAAGTATGAGAGTGAACTAATACTCATTGACATCCTACACATCTCTAAGATTTTGGAGTCCTTTCTAAACCCTCTTTTAATCAATAATTATCAATCTAAAAAAATTATCTAATAAAATACATTCATATTCATTAATTCCAACAGATAAAAAAATTATACTAAGGGTAAGATCCCATGGAGAGGAGCTTCTTTAAAAATTTCACAAGGTGCTACTGAAATTTTAGGAATATTTTAAAGTTGGGGGTTCCATGAATTTAGTAGTGCAGTTCAACTTGAAAGTTTAAGCTCCAAAATTTAGGGAAGCTGGTGGTCTCATGAATTTTACATTTCCCTCCATTTTCTGGAATAAAAAATGTTGTAAAATTAATAGACAAACATCATTTTCTCTCTATTCTTTTTTTGGTGAGAACCTAAATTTTCATATGATTAGAAGTTGCAAAAAAATTCTTAAGCTGGTGGAGAAATTTCTATTCCCACCCCAATTTCACCTACTGAAATCTCCAGTCCTAAAAAGTAGGAACTGCTATTTTTGAGGAAAAGATTAGATGTATCCTACAACATAATGTTTTTTGCTCCATAAAAATAGATATGAAAACCCATCCATAGAACTTTACTCTAATACATGTGATAAATACCCTATAAATTATAAAATTTGTCATTCCATAAATTTCTGTACACAGATCAAGAGTGACCAATATAGGAGTGTGTGATACTAATATTGATAGTATAAAATTATAGAGAGACTTCGAAGCTACCTGAAATATACCACAAATTTCTAGGATCTCTTCTCTAAAGGATGACAATTAAGCTCGTGAATTTTTTCTATCTAGAACTTCAATTTCCTAAGTGCAGATTCCTTCAATGCAATAAACTGATGATAATCATATTGGGGAATTTATTCAATGGTTTTAGTTTACTAAGGTTAATCACTAAGTTTTGGCCTAATTTGCTGCACTTTTAGATGAGTCGTATAATGTTCTGGGAAAACTTTTATACCCTAATACTTGGGCTATTTTGGTCTATTGAACAATCGATCATTACACCAAAACTTACCAGTTGATTACAGGAGGCGATTATGGTCCGTTAATATATTCAACAGTGCTTTCCTTTTCGCCTTGAAATTCAAGTTGAAGAGATGTACAAACATTTTTTGGAATTTATATGCACGGAGCTTGCCATGAAGTTTCATGGAAATATTTTAAATAAATTGCTGTCTTTTGTCCACTTCCCACTGTCCAAGATGGTCATTAGGTGACTAAAGTTAATGTGATTTCATTTTGGATGAATGGATGAAATTAAACTTCGAATTTCACAGCTTCACGAAGATGATATTGAATGTTGCAGACATTTCCAAAGTCTATTCAAATTTAGATTATGATCTATTTGGCTGCCATATTATTTCAGTGGTTGTTTCAGGATGGTTTCATGGCTTTTGGTAGGATAATAGTTTGAGAGACTGCCACTGCAATTTGAATAGTTTACAGTTTTGTAATTTTTATTTTCAGAATTGGTTAAAGGAAGTTAATTATGATGCACTATAAGTTGTTGTTTCCTTGTCCTTTGAGACTATTAATTGTATTTCAACTGTTAAGAACTCATTTTGTTTGCAATTTCTTTTTGGACTACTATTCTAAAATGTAAGGAAATTAAAGAAAACCAAGCAAATGTAAAAATCAACACAAACATTCAAGATAAGGGTAAATAAGTTCAAACCTACACCAAAATGTTTGAAAACAAAGTAGATGTCGAGCTTGTTGTCACGATTGCCCCATGGATGCTAATGGATGTGTGCTCAATGCAGATTTCGATAGCATAACACCTTGATTTTGCTCAATTTTGGTCACTAGACTACAAAATTAACTTGATGGCATGAAGGCTTGAAGGATTGAATGTGTATGTGATAGATGGGTGAAAAGTGACTAAGTGTAGTCATTTACCATGGGGAGAGGACTTGACGGATGACCAAGACAGGAAGATGGGAAGATCAAGGGTTGAGGCATCTCAACCCCCATGGTGATGACACTTGCCATCATGAGAGCACATGAGAGAGGGGGAGGTACTTATTTATATTTTCTTAACTGCTAATAACTATTATTAGTTGGAGGGAAACAAAACCTTGGTCATGGGAACTTGTGTGTAGGTCTTTTGAGAGACCTTTTTAGGAGAACTATGTGTGACTTTTATTTTTTTGGGAGAAAGTACGTAGGTGGTCCTTGGGAAAAGGATGCTTCTGTGACCTCAAGTCTATAGGGGGAGGGTCTATGGAAGGATAACTCCCAGATGTTGGGGTTGTTTCTAATAGGTTTGACCTTCTCTCTTCTATAGGCTTCGAATGAGGCCAAATGGTTATTGGATGGTAATGAAAGAAAACATAATAACTTGTATTCAATACATAATGACAATTGATCGTTACACCAGAATGGATCTCACTGGCTGATTACTGCAATAGATTATGGTCCATTAATATCTTCAATAGTGTTTTCCTTTTTGCCTTGAAATTCAAGTTGAAGAGATGTACAAACGTCTTCTGGAATTTATATCCACGGAGCTTGCCATGAAGTTTCATGGAAATATTTTAAATAAATTACTGCCTTTTGTACACTTCCCACCATCCAAGATAGTCATTAGGTGACTAAAGTTATTGTGGTTTCATTTTGGATGACAAAATTTAATTGAAATGTTGAATGGTTAGCATAGTTGGATGAAATTAAACTTCAAATTTCACAGCTTCTATGAAGATGATATTCAATGTTTCAGACATTTCCAAATCCTATTCAAATTTGGATTCTAATCTATTTGGCTGCCATATTATTTCAGTGGTTGTTTCAAGATGGTTTTGTGGCTTTTGGTAGGATAATAGTTTGAGGGACTGTTGCTGCAATTTGAATAGTTTGTAGATTTATAATTTTCATTTTTAGAATTGGTTAAAGGAAGTTAATTATGATGCACTGTAAGTAGATGTTTCCTTGTCCTTGGGACTATTAATTGTATTTCAATTGTTAGTGAACCTAAGGAAATAAGGATGTATTCACCTTTTAGGAGATGAAACATAAGGGGGGACCTATTTCACTCTAGTTCATTCAAGGAAATCCTAGAGATCTCAATCCAATGATTCAATTGAGAGAAGGGGTTTCTTTAAGGTCTTCTTGGGTGTGATAAAAGAAAAAAGGGGGTTCAACACTTAGCAAAGACTTAGAAAGAAGGAAATGTAAATGATATGCAAATCTAGCTATGTAACCTAGGAAATCAAACTCAAAAGCTAAATAATGAACTGGGAATGAAAAGAGCAGCACCTGGAAAACTGGAGATTCCTGAAACAAGGTCTACAATTCTGAAATTATGAATTTTGATGCACACTAGGACTCATACATCAGGTTGGGTGACTCAGTCCCTGTTTAGGGTTTTAGGTTGAATCCAGAATCTACAACTGGTAAAGTAAGATCTACAAAAAATGGTTGAAAAGTGGTTTACTGGGACTCATATGCCCTAGGTGGTGATTTAGTCCCAGTATTAGGGTTTGTTTGAAATTCTAGTATCCTCTAGTGATCTTTTGTAGCTTCTCTCTTGTCCAATCTCCAAGTCTAAAACTCTAAATTCCAACCTGTAGGTGACATTCTGTGAAGATGACAACTTTGACAACTTTCTTCAATATTGCAATTTAGTCTTCAAAGGATCTTCAAGCTCAAAACACCTAGACACACATGTAGAGAAGGGGAAAATGTTATTTTGTTAGTGGATAGGGGTTTGCTTTGGTCAAACCCCATTTTGGTAATCAAACTTTGAAATGAAATGAAATAGAATGAAGGAATGATGAATGAACAAATATGCTATGTTGCAACTCACCAAATCTTTGAAATAAAGGTTGCAATCTTGTATGAAATGGCTAGCATGAATTTAGATCTTGACACTTGATTGTTGATATGAATATTGACTTGAATGCTTTTCTTGAATCATGAAAACCTACATCACAAATGTTAGCTCAAAAACAAACATGATGCATGATGAATTTGACATGGTGCTTGAATCTTGAATATAGCACCAAAATTCTTGATAATCAACTCTTGAATGCTCTTGATCTCAAATTTTCTATAATTCTTGAATACTTGAATTGATAGATCACACTTGCTCATGAAAATTGCTAGGAGAAAATATGTGAAATAACCTTTTATTTAAATACTTGTTTATGCCAATTTTCTCAAAATTACAACACTACAAGTCGACATTAGATCTAGGAGAATAAAATCCCACCAAGAATTGAATTCAAAATAGGTCCAAGCTAAAGTGAGACTCATACGCCAACTGGGGCATATAAGTCCCAGTAGCCTGGGCTTGGGACACAAATTTCAAGAAAAGTTAAGCTTAATGCTAAATTCAAGATCAAGACCTGAAACTTAGGTGGAAACCATATGCCCAAGGTGATGTATGAGTCCCAGATCACTAAATCTAGGACACATAACCCAAAAACATTGAATTATGATTGGTCAATAGTTAAGTGTCAGGATTATCCTAAAAAGGATGCATTAAATAAGGCTTGTGGATGCAAAATAGGACCAAATAATGCATAAAGAAGCCCAAGTTTAATAGGGAGGGCCCAAACAAGTGTGAAAATGTAGAGGGATAAATTTTCCTACACTATAGTTAGAAACTCATTTTGTTTGCAATTTCTTTTTGGACTACTATTGTAAAATGTAAGGAAACTAAAGGAAACCAAGCAAATGTAAAAATCAACACAAAAGTTCAAGATAAGGGTAAAGAAGTTCAAACCTGCACCAAAATGCTTGAAAACGAAGAAGATGTCAAGCTTTTTGTCATGATTTCCCCATGGATGCTAATGGATGTGTGCTAAATGTGGATTTTGACAGCATAACACCTTGATTTTGCTTAATTTTGGTCACTAGATTGAAAAATTAACTTGATGGCATGAAGGCTTGAAGGCTTGAATGTGTATGTGATAAATGGGTGAAAATGACTAAGTGTAGTCATTTACCAAGGGGAGAGGAAGATGAACGACCATGATAGGAAGATGGGAAGATCAAGGGTTGAGGCATCTCAACCTCCATGGTGATGAAACTTTTCATCATGAAAGTGCATTAGAGAGGGGCAGGTAATTATTTGTCTTCCTAACTACTGATAACTATTATTAGTTGGAGAGAAACAAAACCTTGGTCATAGGAACTTGTGTGTAGGTCTCTTGAGAGACCTTGTTAGGAGAACTATGTGTGACTTTCATTTGTTTAGAAGTGGGTACATAGGCAGTCCTTGGGAAAAGGATGCCTCTATGACCTCACGTCTGTAGGGGGAGGGTCTAGGGGGGATAAATCCCAAATGTTGGGGTTGTTTCTAATAGGTTTGACTAGTTGCGTTGAGCTCACCCCATGTTGGTACTAAGTGATTTCTATTATTTATTATCAGGTAACAACCACCCCTCAGTGGTACTATTTTTTTAAATCAATAAGTACCAACTCAATTCAAATAAATTACCTTTATCAACTGAGCATCTTCCATGGGGTAAACCCACAAAAGTGGTTTACAATTGACGCGAGGAAGGAAAAGTTGAAACAAAAGACCCCATGCCAAAAAAATTCATTTTTGGGGTTCAAACGAACTATTTGGTTTGAATGAACCAAAAGAGGGTTCGCTAGAACCCAGGTTCGAGCGAACCCATTTAATGGAAGGTACCACCATTCCCACCTAGAAAACACAAAGAAAACTCTTTTTGAAAGGGGGTTCGCTCAAACCAGGATTCGAGCAAACCCTTGGGGTATTGCTCGAACCCCCCTTTACCCACCTTCTCACCCTCTGACACCAAAAAAGTCCAGAATTTTGCACTTCAAAGCTTGGGTTGAGGATGAAAATGGAGGATACTTCACAAATCCAAATGGATGATGGTAGTCCTCAAAACGAGTTATCCAACAAATATATTTTTAAATTTTTTTGGTTTTATTATGTATTTGGTTTTTTAGTTTTATTAAACATAGGTTTTTCACCGAAAATCAAGCTCTCTGTTCTGTACATGTGGAAAAATAGTAGATTATCAAAAACAAAACTTGAAAAATATGAGTGCACTAGATATTGAAGTCCTTGATCCAACAAAAAAAGATTGAATTTTGATACATACAAAAAAAGTTATGTGTTATACGGTCCACCTATGTATGAATTGTAATTGGTTTGACTTCAAAACTTGATTAAGGAAAAAAATGTTCAATAAAACACTATGAAACCAATTGGAAGCACTAGCTATTGTAGTTACAAATCTAAATTTGAAATAATTATAATTTTATCCTTCATGGAAAAAAAGTTATGTGATATATGGTGAGCATCACTCCTTAAAAATGTTGTTTACTAAAAAAAACTAGTTTTTGAAGGAGATGGAAAAAGAAGTGCAATCTAATTCCAAATTTTTTGAAAAAGATATATTTAGAATCTACAGACAAAATGTTACAAATCACTTGTTTGCATCATCTTCAAATTCCTCACAGTTTAGCTGCTATAGGTGCCCGAAAGTGAAGATTTAGTTAGAAAAATTTATTTCAATGTCCAGTTTGGCCAAAAAATGTAAACCAGTATTGTGGGATCACCCCATGTAGCTTAGATGTGCAATCTTCAAAACTTCTCCTTTTCCCTAGTGTCATCAACACAATATCATGATTTATATGTTTACGCCTAAGAGTGGTAAACTCTCAAGGTTAAGACCATTCCTAGACTTAGACCTAAGCCTCAAGAATTAATTCTTGATGACCCTACCTATGTATCCCTTCATAGGAAATTAGAGGCTCCATAGTTCACCCCCAAGATCAGAGAGAGTTCATTCTCTCCTCTTGTATGAGATATTTGATTTCACCTTAAACCCCAACTATTGATTAACTGTAAGCTATCAACTTATCCCATTGTAATATAATGATATCAACTCACATCAAGTGTTAGTTCCATACCAAACCTTACCAGTAGTGTGCAAATATACACAAATACACAAGGTTCATATTATGCTCCATAATTCCCTAATTCCCATAGGGAGTGACTTGATCATACCTCACATATACATAAGGTGACTAGCTCATACACATCACATATACATAGTGATCAATTCCAACATACATCACATATGTACATAGTGACTAGCTCTAACATATGTCACTTATACACAAGGTGACTAATTCATATCCACAACATAAGTACATTAATGATGGGTTCATACGTATATCACATCACAATCGTGAATAGCTCATACATACATCTCAAGTACAGTAGTGATGGGCTCATATGAACACCATAAGCACAATAGTGACTGGCTCATACATGTCATATATACCAGGGTATGTACAGGATCATGATGGGCCAAAAAAGTGGCAGTATGATGGGTATGTGGCTGACAACTTTTGTTTTACCCAAAATTGATGAAACGAAAAAAGGATTTTTAAAGGAGATTCTCAACTTTCCACCAATATAAATTATGTTTTACTTTGAATTTAATAAATAATTATTATTCATTTTCTATTTGAATTACGACTAAAGTCTTGATTGATAGGCTGATTGAAAAACATCTATAGCTTTCAAATGGTATCACATTTTTTTAATCCAAAACATGTGTCACATTCTATGCTTCGTATAATATATGATTAAAAAAATAAATGATGAATTTCATGAAGTTTTGACCATGTTAATGTGGTCAAACATACATGTTTTTATATTTTTTAAAAGTTGTAAAAAAAAATTCATAATTAATTATTTACTTGGAAAAATATTACAAAAAAATATGCATCACATCGGGACATGAGTCCTCTACTTATATCTAAAATATTATAAAAAAAATAGTATCATTTTATTGTGGTTAGGGTGGTCAGACAGACACCTACTTCTTATTTTTTCCCTGAAATTTAAGTACTACTGCATTGAAATTTCAAATTTTCACCAAATAGATTTTTTTGTAAATAAACCTCGTAGTTTAAAAACTACATTCAATTTGCTACAAATTCTATTCTTACACATTTTTGAAATAATATAGATAACTTATTCAAATTTTTATGTCAAGTTGCCTAACTTTTATTTTTCTAAATTTTTTGCCACTTAAGGGCCTATTTTTTCCATGATGATCCTACACATACTCACCACACTGACTAACAAACACATTTGCATAGGCTATCACATACTTTCCCTTAGTGCATCCTAGATAGAAAAGGAATGTCAGTGCACTATGTATTACACCATGGTTCCCATCCTTTTCTCTGGTCTTCTACACCATTAACAAACTAGGAAGAAGATTTGATGCATCTCATACTACATCGAGGGTCCACCCTCGATCCAATAGGGCCAATTATAACATTTCCACATCAAGATATGTCAAAACTATACTAAGAGGTTGGTCTAAATGTTACCTACCTATTCTTCATTAGAAACTCTCTTCCCTATAGTCCATCAGATGGCTAAGCAACAAAGGGTGGCCATCACTAGCATAGAATGCTCCTTGACTACTGTCCATCTCGAGCATAGTAGTGCCCCTAGACATTGCCAATCTCGAGCATAATTGTACTACTCCTTGACCACTGTACATCTTGAGAATTGTAATACCCCTAGACACATTTCAATCTCAAGCATAATAGTACTACTCCTTGATTATTGTCTATCTCAAGCATTGTACTGCCCCTAGACACCTGTCAATCTCAAGCATAATAGTATTGTTCCTTGACTATTGTCCATATCAAGCATAGTACTGCCCCTAGACACCTATCAATCTTGATCATAATAGTATTGCTCCTTGACTATTTTCCAGCTCAAGCATAGTACTACCCCTAGACACTTGTTAATCTTGAGCATAATAATACTTCTCGTTGACTGTTGTCCATCTCAAGCATAGTACTTCCCCTAGACACCTGTCAATATCGAGCATTTAATAGTACTCCTCCTTTAGTTTCCTTTGCCACTATCTCCCATTTATGGTACCTCTGCATCTAAAATTCCTCCATCCTTTATGGTTTATGGGTTCCATAATGAATTCACGAGCTCTCTTCTTCTCATGCTTTCTCTCTATTCTTGCTTCCTCACATCAATCCCTACCTTTCTCTACATTTTTGTTTTTCCTCATACCTTATATCCAAATGGTCTCTCCTGAAATTGTTTCCCTCCAAAATAACACACCTTCACACTTTCACCCTTTGTATTTTCTCTATAATCACAATCCCCAAATGTCTTCTATGCATTCCCTCAACCTTCCTCCTCTCCAACAATTTAGACTTCTCTTCTTGACCTTTGGTCTCTCTTATGCCATTTTTGGTGCCTTTTTCCTCTATTTTTTCTCAAAAATGCCTCTTTAATGAGGTCAATGGAAGACTAAGATCTTTTTTGTGTGCCAAATTGACCTTCATCCTACAATATTTGGACAACTCCTAGGCAAGGACGTTATACCCATGGTAAATGCACGCCAAAACTATGCCTTTGAATGCATGTTTATTGAGGTCATGGGAGGAGGGTTAAATAATTGGCAAGAATTTCAATCTCATGCCTTATAGTCTTCACTTCTAGAAGAGATGCCATGCCTTATTAATGGCACGTACATCCTCCTCTTGTCTTACCCATGCTTATGTTGCAGGTTTTTCTCCCTTATTTGGGTCCTCTTCTACATTTTTCCTATCAAGTCATTGAAAAAAGCCACAACTTTGGCTATGTTTTATTTTTTTTCATTTCCATTCCTATGCATGACTTTCACATTATTGGGATGTGGCATTCTCCCCCCTTAGGGGGTGATCCCATAATAGTGGTTTACAATTTTTGGCCAAACTGGACACTGAAATTATTATTTTTAACTAAATGTTCACATTCGAGCACCTATAACGGCTAAACTGTGAGGAATTTGAAGATGGTGCAAACTAGAGTCTCATCAAATTTTGTCTATATATTTTTAAAATATTTTTTTCAAAATTTTTGGAATCAAATTGCACTTCTTTTTCCATCTCCCACAAAAATAGATTTTTTCAGAAAATAACATTTTTAAAAAGTGATGCACACCGTATAACATAACTTTTTTCCATGAAGGATAAAATTCTAATTCTTTCAAATTTATATTTGTAACTCTGATATCTAGTGCTTCCACTTGGTTAGATATTTTTTTATTGAATATTGTTTCCTTAATCAAGTTTCAAAGTCAAACGAATTAAAATTTAGACACAACGTGACTGTATAACGCGTAACTTTTTTTTTTATATGTCAAAATTTAATTTAATTTTTTTGTTGGATCAAGGACTTCAATATCTGGTGCACTCATATTTTTCAATTTTTTTTTTTGATAATATTCTATTTTTCCACATGTGAAGAACAAAGAAATTTATTTTCGATGAAAAACCTATGTTTAATAAAACTTAAAAAACAAATATATAACAAAACCAAAACATATTAAAATTATATTCATTGGATAGCTTGTTCTGAGAAATACCATAATCATTTGAAATAAATTTTAAAAGAATTCATTTGATCCCCCAAAATCTAAATCAAAAGTGATTTTTCATCAGCATTTTGATAGGTGTAAAGGAGACGCATTTATAGGTATGGTTTAAAAATAGCGAGGTTCTATCCAAGGGGGTTTGATCTAAGGTGATTTGATCAAACCCTCTTCAATTGGAATCATTAAAATGGAACTTTTAAAGGCTTAAATCATTATATTTTCTAAAAATATGTGATTTCAGCTAAAATTCATTCCTCTCAGGAATTGTAAACCACTATTATGACAGCACCCTAGGATAAGTTGTCTTGGCTTATTAGGAGGTTGAATTTATTAACTTCTTCAAAATTTTGGGTTACTAGCCAAGGTAATTTATTTTGAACCCATTATCTTTACATCCCATGAGGTTCCATTTTTCCTAATTTGATGAATTTGGAGTAATTTTTACAATATTTAAGAGTGTGCATACTAAAATATACCCTCAAGTAAGTATTTTCACTCAACTCAATCCTTCATTTTCAATTCATGGGTTATTTTTTCTTAATAAAGGTCAATATTATGCCATTAGGTACACACATATTTACTAATAACCTCTACAAAGTGCCAACTATGAGTCATAAAGCATATCATATAGTTTCTCTCTGAGGTTCCATGTCCCTAGTCAATTCCTTCACTAAGTGGGTTAACATCACATATCATAATGTCCCAACACTAGTGAAGTTCCAATTTAGGAAAGTTTATTTAATCATTAAGGATACAAATACAATTCTATTTGTTCTTTCTATGTTATTATTCATATTGTGCCATTTACAATGCAAGCTCATTTCCAACTCAATGCATATTTGTTTACAAAGGCCATGCATATGATTTGATGCATAATAGTTTCCACCCACCTATCATTTATCCCGCACACTTTATCATATTTCATAAGAATTTATTTTGGCTCATTCACTTACAAATAAGTCATCAAATACTAAGGTAGTTACAACCAACCAATTAAGGGTACTATTAGTTCAATATTTAATACAAACTAATCCATTAAGATGTACACCCTTAGTTATCTATAGTTTATGTTCCCAACAATTCTTGTTCATACCATAAGAATGATTTTTAATACCATCAAATATGCAATGAAAATTTCCACCTAACAAGGGGAAAAATCAAATCTAACAAGTAGGTTAGAAGAAATAAAAAATATCAAATGACATAACCTTTCACTGCACACTTTGATTTTCCTTTACAATTCATATATCCAACTTTTATTTTCACACATTTATTTTTTCTACATTAGGATTAGTCATACATGTCATGAGCTTAAAAGTCAATTTAAAAATTTCAAGGAAGCTACTCTCACACCAAGAGACCAACTAATTATGGTCAATTAGAAGTGCAAGACAGTTTACCTTATCCAAAGTTAAGTGAGCCTCATAGGTCTAGTGTTTGAACCTGGTTTCTCTGATACACATGTAACAACTTCCCCTCAGAACTTGGTACTATTTTTCTAAATCAACAAGTACCAACTCAATTCAAAAAAATTACCAACTATATTGACTAAGCATCTTCCATATAGCTTAGATGTACAATCTTCAAAACCTTTTCTTTACATTGGTCATATCAACACAACATCACAACTTATATGCTCACACCTAGGAGTGGTAGAATTCCAAGGTTAAGGCCATTCGTAGACCTATAATTAATCCTCAAGGTTCATTCTTGATGACCTTGCCTACATATCCCTTCAGAAGAAATCAGAGGCTTCGTAGTTCACCCACCAAGACTAGAGAGAGTTCATTCTCTCCTCTTGTATTAGATATTTGGTCTCACCTTTAAACCAAGGTTGTTCATTAAGTGTAAGCTATCAACTTATCCCATCATAATATAATGATATCAACTCACCATCAAGTGTTGGTTCCATACCAAACCTTACCAATCAGTAGTGTGCAGATATACACAAATACATAAGGTTCATATCATGTTCCATAATTCCCCAATTCTCATAGGGAGTGACTCGAGCATACCTCACATACACATAAGGTGACTAGCTCATACACATCACATATAAATTGTGATTGGTTACAACATACATCACATATACACAATGACTAGCTCTAACATACGTCACCTATACACAAGGTGACTAATTCATATGCACATAAAAAGTACATTAATGGCAGGCTCATATGTACATCATATCACAACCGTGACTAGCTCATATATACATCTCAAGTACATTAGTGATGGTCTCATATGTACATCACAAGTTAAAAAGTGAAAGGTTCATACATGTCATATATACCACATTGACTGAAAAACACATTTACATTGGCTATCACATACTTTCCCTTAGTTCATCCCATATAGAAAATGAATGGCAATGCATTGCATACTACACCACAGTTCCCGTCCTTTTCTCCCTTCTTTTGTACCATCAAACAACTAGGAATAAGATTCAATGCATCTCATACTACATCGAGGGTCCACCCTCAACTCAATAGGGTCGATTATATTATTTCCACGTTAAGATATGTTAAGACTATACTAAGAGGTTGGTCCAACTGTTACTTACCTATTCTTCATTAGAAACTCTCTTCCTTGTATTCCATTGGATGAATAAGTAACCAAGGGTGGCCATCATTGGCATAAAATGCTCCTTGACTATTGTCCATCTCAAGCACAATAGTGCCCCTAGAAACTATCAATCTCAAGCATAATAGTACTACTCCTTGACTACTATCCATCTCGAGCATTTTACTACCCCTAGACACCTATCAAGCTCAAGCATAATACTAATACTCCTTTAATACTATCCGTCTTGAGCATAGTATTGCTCCTAGACACTTTTCAATCTTGAGCATAATAGTATTGCTCCTTGATTACTATCCATATCGAGCATAGTACTACCCCAATCTCGAGCATAATAGTACTACTCCTTAACTACTACCCATCTCGAGCATAGTACTAACCCTAGACACCTATCAATCTTGAGCATAATAGTACTACTCCTTGACTATTGTCCATATCAAGCATAGTACTACCCTTAGACACCTATCAATCTCAAACATAATAGTACTACTCCTTCAATTTCCTCACCCTACGCTGCTTCTACCATTGTCTCGCATTTATGGTACCTCTACATCTAAAATTCCGCCATCCTTTATGCTTGATGGGTGCCATAAAAAGTTCACAAGCTGTCTTCTTCTCATGCTTTCTCTTTTATCTTGCTTCCTCACATCATTCCCTACCTTTCTTCGTATTTTTATTTCTCCTCCTACCTTTTTTCCAACTGGTCTCTCTTGAAATCGTTTCCCTTCAAAATAACACACCTTCACACTTTCTCCCTTCACATTTTATTTGTAATCATAATCCCTAGATGTCTTAAATGCATTCCCTTAGCCTTCCTCCTCTCCCACGATTTTCTCTTTTCTCAACCTCTGCTCTCTCCTATGCCATTTTTGCTACCTTTTTTCTCCATTTTTTCTTAAAATTCCCTTTTTAATGAGGTCAATGGAAGACTAAGATATTTCTTTCATGTCAAACTGAAATTCATCCTATATTATTTGGATAACTATTGGGCAGGGATGCCATACCCATGGTAAATGAATACCAAAACTATGCCTTTGAATGTGTGTTTATCGAAGTCATGGGAGGAGGGTTAAATAATTAACTTGTGTGTCATTCTCATGCCTTGCAATCATCACGTCTAGAAGGGACAACATGCCTTATTAATGGCACGTACATCCTCCTCTTGTCTCACCCATGCTTATGTTGTAGGTTTGTCTCCCTTATTCAGGTCCTCTT
This sequence comes from Sequoia sempervirens, assembly GCA_007258455.2. Taxonomy (NCBI): domain Eukaryota; kingdom Viridiplantae; phylum Streptophyta; class Pinopsida; order Cupressales; family Cupressaceae; genus Sequoia; species Sequoia sempervirens. The sequence goes on from VDFB02058242.1 coordinate 36,702,008, forward strand.
GTACATTTTTCTGGTCAAGTCATTGAAAAAAGTGACAACTTTGGCTATGTTTTATTTGTTTTCATTTCCATTTGTATGGCTTTTACTAACCACATGACTTTCACATGAGGGATTTTATTGGGATGTGATAGTACCATGTGGATTTGAAAATGATCAAGCCCTCATAAAGGGATTTCTTTTCCAATATTCCCAAATCATCAGGAGGATTGGACAAGGGGAATTAAAGATTTAGTTTTAATCCACATGGAGAAGACCAACAGGATTAAAAATTTTGTGGAGGACATGGGATAAATAAAATGGAACTATAAATTTCATATAGGTATCGAGATAGCTTCTCCAAAAGGAGAATGCAATAAAGGGTTGACTAAGGGACATGTCATAAATGGTAAAGGGATTAGGTTTGCTTAATCCTAGGATTATATTTTGCAAGTAAGAGGGTTAAGTGGAGGGTTAGATTAATAATGAGGATTAAAATCCCACTTGCAAATGTAGGATGGTGACACCTCCTAAGCAATGATTAGGAATGTGTACATCCTAATAATAAGATTAGGAAAATGGATTAGGACTAGGCTAGGGTACATTTTTGTTTTCATCCAATTTTCAAACCCATCTGAAGCCTCTAAGTGATTCAAACTTGACTTCAAATATTTTTAACAAGATTTTTGGAAAATGAAAATTTAATCTCTCAAATGAAAAATGATATTGAAGTGATTTCTTCACCATTAGCTTCAATTTCCCATTTCGGAGGTCTGTGTAAGATTTTATGCCCATAGGTGTATAAATATAGACTTACTAAAAATAGTAACTTGCCAAATTTAGCTCTTATTGAAAAGAAACAACATTATTTTTGGTTGATGCAAGATTGATCTTACACCCTGGATGATCCTACATCAAAAAGGATTGTCAGTCACTATTGAGTTTAGTGGCATGGATGAAATCTTTTGCTTCCTATGAAAATTGGCATTGTTGGCACCTTTTAACTTCTTGAAAGAAATTTGAAAACAAGGTTGGCTAGTAGTACCCGATGCACATGATATTAATGATGGTTGTTTTCCCTAAAAAATGGCCACCCAGGGGCTTGAAATGCATATCCTACAAGATTTTGTTGGATTGGTGGTCGTTGACACATATGCGGAGGATCCTCTCAAAGTTCATTTTGAAAAGGACTCCCTGAACTAGTGTATAAGTAGCTCCTTGCAATTTGTAAAATCTCCTTTTGTGCATGAGGAGATCATCCATATACCACTCAATATCCATGAATTAGGTCCTATCACATTTGACCCATGACCTGCTAGTTTCCTACTGGTAAAAATGAAAACTGCCTCTGGTGCATCATGCTCATTTGTCAAGACGGTGACACATTGCGACAAGTATTCGCAAAACCCCCTCCCTCATATAAACTTGATGGGTTTGAATTTGATGTCATATTCAAGGATCTTATTCATCTAATTGGCTCTCTTTTCTTTGATTTCTCCCTCCATGGTGTATTCTCTAACATTGAGATGTGCCACATATACCATTATCTTGCTTACTGCCACCAAGTTCTTGAACTTCTTAAGACCTTTGACAATGGTGAAGGCTTGCCTCTCAACGAAGTTATTCTTAGTTTCATATCCCCATAGAGCTCTTGAGTAGAATGCAATGGGGTGATCACCTTTTCCTTCATCCTCTTTTTGGGTTAGCACAATTTCTAAGCTATGCTCACTCATGTAAACATACATGAAAAATTCCTTAGAGAAATGATTGACTAGCATGATGGTAGTGGATATTGCATCCTTAATCTTATCAAGATCTATCCTCCCTTCAATGGTCCATTTGAAAGCTTGGTCCTTTTTCAACATTAGGGTAATGGGCCTTACTAGACCTATCACTAGTAGAATTTGGCAAATAAATGACTACGTGACTAGAACTTTTAGTCACAACTAAAAATGACTAAATTTTACTAATTTTTTGCAACTCAGCTATAAATGAGTAAATAAATGACTAATTTGGTCATTGATTAAAAATTATATGGTCACATGTAAATAAAAATTTCTAAATAGTTAGTCATTTATTTAGTCACAATCCATTTGAATAAATCATTTAAGGAATCAAGAATCAATAGCTCGCCAAAATACTTTAAACTTTAAGAAACATACTCTAAAACTTTTTTCAAAGTCTTATTTTTAGGCGTTGCTTGCCAAAATGGAGTTTTCATTTTAATAAAGATACTCTAAAACCTTCATCAAAACCTTATTTTCAGGTGTAGCCCAACAAAATGGAGAAGTGTTTCAGTAAATAATGACAAAGAATGGTAAGGAGATGTGTGTTATAGGAGGCATAGGATTCATTGTTGCTTATCTCATTCCTTATCTACTCAACAAGGTTCCATTGTTCGTGCTACTATTTGTAATCCAAGTATTTAATTGACATATATTTGCATAATCTCAAATTCCTTCAGATGCTTTTGAAGTATCAATGTATCCTATTGTAGACATCCGAATTTGACCACTCTCGTATGGTCAAATTCACCCTCTTTATTCATCTATTTCTCATTCCCCATCGACATTAATTAAATGATTTATTTAATTAATTTTCGCCCTTTTCTATTGTTCCTAAGGTATTTAATTTAAATTTAAATAATTAAATACTTTACCTTTATGTCCCTTCTTCTCTAAATTAAATAAATGTCTTAATTTATTTAATTTAGTCACTTTATCTTTTGAATTTAAATCAATTTTAAATTCAATATTTTCTCTCTCCTTGTCACATCCTCCATAATTCCTCTTAATCTAGATTAATTTAATTAATCTTGGATTTAGATGTGCACACCCTTAATCATTATTAATGTCACATCCTCCATAACTTGCAACTTGCTCTAATCTCTTCATTAGCCACTTAATCACATGTTTGCACAACTTTAATTATAGGATTCGGTCAACCTAATCCTTATGCCATTCATGGCATATGTCCTTAGTCAACTTTATTAAATGCTTTCTCCTTTTGGAGAAGGCAACCCCTTCCCCATGTGAATTAAAAATTCACATTTATTCCTCCAAGGTGTTTCTCTTCCCCATGAGGATTATTAAGGAATTTTAAATTCCTCATGTGTTAGATCTCTCACATGGGGACAAGGACTTCCTTTACAAGGAGATCTTGTCCCAATCCCAATGGTACTTTAAAGTACCTCTACTTCATCTTCCCCTTTGACCCCTAATTTCCATATGGCAAGATGTGAGGGCTTGTGAGTCTTCAACTCACCATAGCCCTTCATCTTGTCCATGTTGGCTAAATCTTAGCCCTCCATTTCTAAAAGGGTATTTCCCCTAAAAATAGAGGATTTTTCCCTCATTTTGAACATTCACACATTGAACATTCAAACATTCTTGCTTTCAAGCTCTCAATTTTGTATTCTCCATTGCTGCAAGTTTTCAAGCTCATTTGCATCCATTTTAGGCATTTTCTCACATACCCACTTACATCATTAGAATCCTCATTGCATCCCCATCATTTTGCATCCATTTTCATGTGATTTTCCACCCAAAGGAGCACACAAACAATCGAATCAATAGGTCCAACCAACCAATCGACTTGGACAAGGTAAACAACTTGTTTTTATCTTTCTTTGTTCAAATTTAACTAGGCCAATCTTGAGGTGTTGTCTTGTGTTCTTCTTTCATTGCATTTCATTCATTTTTGCATCTTTAGGGTTAGAAAAACACACTACACACATTTCTGGCACGCCCGGTGGGACCCACAGACAAGTATGTTCTTTCACATTCTCTATTGTTTGAAGTTTCGCAGGTTTAGGTTTACAAACAGGAAAATCCGCACCTTGAATAGGAAAATCTACACCTTGAACAAGTGAGTTTGCACACAGAGGGGAAAATCTTCAACAACATAGGCGAATCTGCATCCTACAAATTTTCCCATCTGACAAGTTTGTGCAAATTTTCTTTCTATCTTGCAAAAAGTAAAACCTGCTCTTGATTTGGGTGAATTTTCTCTTTGCAAATAGGCGAAGTTGCTGAAAAGGGTGAACTTGGTGACAATAGGGGTGAATTTTCACTCTAGAATGGGCAAATTTTCCTCTTATAGGGGTGAATCTAAGGTAAAATGGAGACTTAACCTTTCTATTTTCAACTCCGTTTTGGTTTTGTTTTTAGGTACTAACCCGCTAACTTGTTTGTTTGTGAGTGTGCATCATTTTTCTAACATTTTGTGCAACTATTTATCATTCGTTCAAGATCGGAGGTTGAAAAACTACTAACATTTTCCTACAGAACAAGTGGTCCAAGGTCTTTACTAGTTTGTTTGTTGTTTTCTATACTAATTTAGGAACACGTAGAACTAATTAGAGGGTCAATATATCTTGCTTACTGTGTTTTTGGGTTGACTATTGACGTACGAATCCCCTTGCACCATTTGATGATTCTGGGTGACGAGAAATCACAGTTCACTCTAGTCTATTTGTGTTTACCTAGGAGGTACTAGTGTGTCTAAACTCTCCACTTGCGCTACATGCAAGCTTGGGGACTAGTTGAAATGTCTAGTATCTTCTTCCTTTAGCAGGACCTGCTTGGTATTTCATCACCCGAGGATGATCCCAACCATGTGTACCAATGAGGTATATAAAGGGGGGAGAACCAAATTTGTACCCCAATCTAGTCACGTCATGTTTGGTAGAGCATTGAAGCTAGGGTGATACCTAGATAAGACATGAAGAGGTGGTCCAAGTTTCCAATACCTCACTGGGGCTCCCAACTCATGCTTGTGATGGGTTGGTGTTCACGATTGTGCCTCATGTATCGTGTGTATATCGAGGACTCCCTAGATAGCCTTGTTTTTCCTAGATTGAGACCTATGTTTTAGCCACGGCTTGGTGTAGTGCAGGGGATACAAATCGTACCCCAAAGTTACTCACCATGTACTCCCTTGGGTTGAGATAGCAATCCTCGTGGTAGACTACGATAGTCTCCAAGTGAGAGTGTGAAGGTGAGCTCACGGTGTCTATTGACAACCATGTGCCACAGTTGGAACACTAGCTATCTGCCTTCACAAAAAAGGGTGATCCATAGAACCACCCCAATATCAAGAAGTATTAACCTTGGGTTATTGAAGGTGGTGGGCCTACATCAAGTTTGCAAACCCTTCATACTAATTCTAGGATCGTGTTGCTTGGTGTGTTTTCTTGTGTAATACTAGTGCATTTCTATTCGTTTGAGTCAACCTTTTCTTTTGTTTGGTTGTTTTCCTTGCTTTTCGATCCTTTTCCTTAGTCAACCCCTGCCTTTAGGGATGAATTTTCTTTATAGATAAGCAATTTTCCCTTGCAAAAGTGTGAATTTTCACCTCGGTCTAGTATAGGTCTCCTGTTTGGGAAAATTTACCTTTGACAAAGGTGAATTTGCTTGTGGGTCATTGTCTTGGGTGACCCTATTTTTTCCCATTTCTTGGAATAGGCAAGTCCATCCATCCATTAGGTGAGTCTATCAGTCATCAAATTTTCTCATTATGTACAGAATATGTGAACTTTCTCCTTGTTTGGGCGAATTTGCTACTGATTTGGGTGAATTTTCTCTCTAAAGGGGTGATTTTTCTTGTTGTCTAGGTCTTCCGTCAGTCAATCAATCCTCAAATTTTCCTGTTTCACCTTACAGAGGAAAATTTTCTCCACATCTAGGAAAATTTTCTTGCTATTTCAGCCCCTTGTTAGTCCAGTGAGTCATCAAATTCCCCTCTCTTTTGTTTAGGTGAATTTTCCATCAAAAGGGATGAACCTACCACTAGTTTGGGAAAATTTACTTTAGACAACAACAATCTTTTCTTCCATTTGAGTCTCTATTCATTTGTTCATCTGTTCGTTAGGTCCGTTTCTCTGTCTAGAGAGTTTGTTCATTCGTTTAGAGCATCTGTTTCCCCCTTCGTCAAGCTCATTCATCCATTTAGAGCGTTTATTTCTCCCTTTTACGAATCTGATTATCTGTTTAGTGAGTCTGTTCATCTGTTCATCAAGTCCGTTCATCTGTTTAGAGAGTCCATTCTTCTGTTTATTAAGTTTGTTCATTCCTTTAGTAAGTTCGTTCATCCGTTCGTCGGGTTTGTTCATGAGTTTGTTTGTCTATTTAGAGAGTTTGTTTAACCGTTCATCAAGTCCGTTCATCCATTAGTTGGGTTCGTTTGATTGTTGGGAAACCCCATTTTTAGGAAAGTCTATTCCCATATGTACCATTCAAGAAATAGGAAAACTTTTCATCCCTGTTAGGAAAATATGCGAGTCACCCCTGCCTATTTCCTTGTCATTCTTGTGAGTTTGGGAAAACTTGGGAGCTGTTTAGGTGAGTTTGACACTTGTCTAGGTGAATCTGACACCTTCTTAGCAAACTTGACCCCTATCAGGAGAATTTGATACCTTCTTGGGTGAACCTAATATCTAGTTGGGAAATTTTGATCAAGGTTTGGGTGAATTTGCACCCTGTTTAGGAAAATTTGACCTACAAATATTCTTGTTTCTTGAGTCATCTCTGTTTGGGAAAATTTTCTCTCCCTGAATGGGCGAAGTTGTTTAATATAGAGGCATTTTTTTTTTACTTTATTCTAGAATGAGAATCCCTTTGGCCACCAAAAGCTTGTGTTTTTCCAGGTTCTTTGCCACAATCAAAAAGTCTTTATCATCATCTGTCTTCCTATCATCTTCACTTTCATTTGTTTGCATCCTCCAACAGTCATCATTTTATCAATCAAATCATCTAGGTGCATCTTAGGACATCCTTAGCTCACACATCAATCATCAGTTTATCAATCTAAATCCCCTAGACTTTGTTTCTGAAGTTTCATCTAAGTTGACTTAGGAGTCTGATCCCAATCATTATCATCCATTTCTACTTAGGATTGTTATCCATCATGAGTCATTCATCATCCTCAACCCAATCAATCTACTTCCATCTTGAGGTAGATTCAGTGTCGTAATCATCCTCTTTGTGGTTTCACCTAATCAGTCAGCACCAAACGTCAGCTAATCAAACCTCTAAACTTGGTTTAGAATCAGTTTTGTTATCCTATCCTAATCAATAATCTAATCTGATCAATCGTCATCCTCTTTGATCAAACCAATCCCAATCCAACTGCATCCTTTATCCATCATCCGATCCAATTGATTAATCCCTCATCGTATCCATTCAATCCCTTAACCGTCATCTAGGTCATCCTCATCTGCATCCTAGAGAGTAGCATCATTTAGTCCAGTTACTATTTTTCCACTTTCATGCCCATTCAAACCCAATCACAAGCAAAGAAAATGGCATAAAAATAATCTCAAGGTGACCAGAACATCCCTTAGGATCCCAATAGTCAAGGTACTTAGAACATTCCCCAAGATCCCAATAATGGTGGTTCAACCCAATCCAACACTGAAGTCCAAACCACATCGCCTCTTGGTGACGAGAGCATGGTCATCTGGCCTGAGGTCATTGTCGACGAGTATCTAAGTAAACCCACTAATATCTAGATGATTGATCATGTACTCAATGAATGTGGGGATAAAATTCTTGCCACCTTGTTAATAAGGGGTGTCAAACCACCAACATTTTTTCAATTATCCAAATACGTCAATACCACACCGCCTGTGCCCATGTCTCAAGATCCCTAGGCCTCACAGAATGTTCCAAGAAATTCATACATTCTAGAGGGTTCTCCTAAAGATAATTGGTATCAAGAGGGTTTCAGGAATTCCATCCTCTATGAGGTCCAATCCCCTCCTAAGATCACTGTTGTTGGAGCAGCCTAGTCAGGTCCTGATCCAAATGAACCCTTTGCCTATGGCATGCCACAGAACTTGCCACCGCCACCACCTCTTAATGTCCTGTAAGGTTTGACTCCCATCTCGTCTACACCACCCCTTCCAAACCAGCTAGGTCAACCACTCATCAATACTAGGGGCACCCCTTTTCTACCACCACCTCCATGGTCTATTCTTGTATCCAATCCATTTATTCCCCAACAACCACCCCAAAGAAATATTCCATCTCAACAACAACCGCCACAAGCTAACCCTCAGTGTACCACCATTTTGCAACAACCTCCTCAGCACACCACAAGAACAACCTTTGTTGCAGAATATTCCCATCCCAAAAATGCAACCACATCAACCTCTGCATCAACTACATGGAAATCCATCACAACCCCCTCAAATATGCCCTTTCGACAACCACAAATCACTTTATGGCCTAATATCTCAACCATACCCCTATGGGTGCAACCATCTCATCAAGACACATAAATCCTGACACATCAACCGCCATCTCACTAGCATATCCCATAGAACGTCACTCAGTATATGTATCATCTAAATAGCTCACTTTACGCAACCACCTCTAACCCAAATCTTGGTCATGCACATCATGTTCCGCAACAATCCCACCAACAACTGCCTCACGCCACCACTTCGTAGCCACCCTATCAACAACCACCATATCAACACATTGCTTCTACTTTGTATTGGAAGCCTTATCCCCAGTAGCCACCATATGCTTCATAGTAATACACTACATACAACTATTAGTCTAACCCATACTACGCTTCATAGCAACCTTCATCTTATCAGCAACCCTCATATCAACAAGGTGCTCCCACCTCATACTATCAAGCACCTTCATCTCACCAACAAGGTGCCTCCACCTCTTACTATCAAAATCCACCATACCATCAATAAATCCTATGCCACTTAGCAGCTACAATCCAACCTCATACTATCAAGCACCTCCATCTCACCAACAAGGGGCCTCCACCTCTTACTATCAAAATCCACCATACCATTAGCAATCCTATGCCACTTAGTAGGTGCAATCCACCTACACCCATCAATATCAACCTACTCCCTCATACACACCTCCACCATCATATGACCAAAATACCTCCACGCCATCATCATCTTATCAGCAATATCCTCCATATAACCAACCCATCCCATCTAATCAACCTCAAGTACCACCCATTAATAAGGTGTGGGAAGAAATGAAGGCCACATTGAAAGAATTACAAGAAGGTACATCTAAAAATTCTTTCAAGTTCAAGGAGATTTTTCCTTACCCGTTCGACCCCTCAATTTCACTTGTTCCTTTTCCAAAGAACTTTGAAATGCCAAAATTTGATAAGTACAGAGGAACCAAGGATCCAAAAGCCCATCTTTAGGAATTCTATGCGCAATGCCAAGATGTCCAACATAGCGATAATTACCTCATGCGATTGTTCCCTAGGAGCTTAGCAAGGCCAACTTTAAATTGGTTTATGGATCTTAAGAAGTGGTCAATTTCTTCCTTCACAGATATTTCAGAACAATTCATCACACAGTTCTCCTTCAACTTGGAGAAGGACATTGATACTTTGGATCTCCTGAAGGAAGAATAGCATGCCAGAGAAACTTTTTCTAGCTACCTACAAAGGTGGTGGGAAATGGCTAGTCATATGAAATCCCCTACTAGTGAGAAAGAAATGATCACCCTCTTCATAGCCAACGCTCATCCTGATATGGCATATAATCTTAACTTTCACTGCATCACCACCTTCAGGGATGTTATCAAGAAGGGTACCATTCTTAATAGAGCTCTTGTCACGAAGGGGCAAATCAAATTACACAATTTTGACAAGCTTAAATCATTTGGTGACAAATTTCATTACTGGAATAAAAACAAAAATGCAATCAATGATGGCATCACTAACACTAAACATACTCAAGTAGAAAATACCTCATAGAGACCACAATATTCCCCTCCTCAACAATTGATTCCTAATGATATATTTGTGCCATAGGGGGCACCTCGTCCACCTCAACAATCCAATCAAAATAATCAAGGAAATAATAAGCGTCAATTCACTCAATTAGGAGAACCATTAAGTGTTGTTTTCAATAGGTTGTTGTAGGTTAATTACCCAATCACATTCCCTATCACCAAGGCTTTTTATGAGTCCAAGCCCAAACTTGCCTGGTACAAAGAAAATGAGTATTGTGATTTTCATAAGATTAAGGGTCATTCCACCAACAAATTCCAAGGATTAAAAACATATGTCCAAGATATCAAAGATCGAGGAGATATTCATGTGGATGGAAACTATGCATCTTCGTCCAATGATCAACTAAAAATTTATCAAAATGCCTTCCTGAAGCACAATCAAGGTGCTAGCATGTCTAATGCAAATCCTGGGCATAGTAACAATAATAATCAAGATAATAACACAAATAATATCACCTACAAAAATGTCACATTTAACTACGAAGGTATCATTATGCACATTCATCAAGATGAGCTGCGTGTTTCTATGATACATGTAAAGGGAAAAGACCCTTGGTGTGTTCTTACCACCCGTCGCACTCGAATCACTATCCCTAGAGCTTTAATGTCAACCCAACCACCTCCTGTAAGCTCATAGTACAACATCCTTGGTCACTTAGGAAAAACTCTGACACAAATATCTATTCTAGATTTGTTGAAGTCTTCACCTATGCATCAAGAGATTTTAACCAAAGCTTTCCAGGATTCCCATGTCCCAAATGACATAGATCCACTACAATTCCAAGCATTTGTGGGGAATCTTTCATCCATCTATCATCTAGGCTTCAGTAAAAATGACATGCCTTTTATTGACTAAACCACAATCGTCCCCTTCATATCAAAGTCCTTGTTTCCTAACATAAAGTAAAAAGGGTCTTGATAGATAATGGCTCTACCTTAAATCTTTACACATTAAAGTTTATAAAGTAGCTAGGCTATACCCATGCTGAATTAAATAATCAAGTCATTACCATCAAGGCTTATGACAATGCAGAAAGAGACTCTAAGGGGATCATTTGTCTTCCAATTCAAGTTGGTCTAGTTGTACAATAAACTACTTTCCATGTCCTTGATCTGGACCTCCCTCATAACCTTCTTGTTAGTCGCCCATGGATCCATGTCATTCAAGTTGTTGCATTCACTTACCATCAATGCTCGAAGTTCCCCTTTAATGGGGTGGAAGTTCCAATACAAGAAGATCCTCAACCACTTAAGTATTGCCACACGCTAGAAGATTCCTTTTCTCATTCTCATTACTACTTAGGAGTAGAAATGGGGGCATCTAAGGAATCATCATCAAATCCATCATCTTCCATTCCATCCAATCCATTTTCCACTTCTGACTCCACCATTACTAAGGTTCATATCATCGACATAGCTTCAATTTCCCCATCTTTTGTTGTGCAATCATTGACACAAGGCTTGACTTCATCTACTATTCAAACAACTCCATCCCTAGGGTTAAGTTACACACCAACTCCTAGTTTTTCAACTATTCTTGCTAAGGACTTTGGCCATACTCTTCCATTGGAAAGCAACACACTTTTGGGTACCCTCAACACCAATCCTTCTCAAACCACTACTTGGACAACAACATTTGGTGCTCCCCCCGTTCCTGAGAATCCTTTACATTAACATAAACCACTTACACTTCATGATTCCAAAATAACCTCAACATATCAGGGGTACCTCTCTTCATCCATTCGCACAAGTACCACAAGTGTGCCTAACATCATGCAAGGAAGCATAGAATTATAGTGTAGTAAAATGCATACCCTTGCATTTTCACACTTGTTTGGGCCTGCCTTGCCTTATTTATCCCTATTTATGTCTTAACTGGTCCTATTTTGCATCCACAAGCCCTATGAATTATATCTTTTTTTAGCTAATCCCAATATTCTCCAATGGATAAATGATAATTTAATGATTTTTTTGAGTGTCCTAAATTTTTGGGTCAGGACTAAGATGCCAGTCTTTGTCCCCCAAAGGTCTTGGGACCCTAATTTTGAAAGCACTTGAATAGTTCCCTTTTTAGAGTTTGTGCCCCAAGTTTCATGCCTCGGAACTAAGACGCCACCTAGGGCATCTTACTCCCATTAAGGTATTTTCGAGATTTAATTTCAAATTCTGGCGGGATTTAGCCTCCTTTAATTAATGAATTCATATGTTGGCTTGGTGTGGTGTAATTTTGGGATATTAAGCATGGATAAGTATAAATACAATGTTTCTTCTCTCATTTTGATATACCAAGCATGATTACAAGCACTCTAAGCATTCAAGCATTCCAACATTCAAGAGAAATTCATCAAGCATTTGGAGCTATCATCAAGATTCAAGTATCATATCAAAGATCTTCTTGCATCATGTGTGTTTTTGTGCTAACATTTGTGATGTAGGGTTTTGATTCAAGCAAGCAATTCAAGTCCATATCTTTCAAGCATTCCTTTGATTCAAGATCCATATCCATTGCAGCCATTTCACACAAGTTTGTAGACTTTACAACAAGGATTTGGTGAGTTGTAGCATTACATGTTGTTCATTCATCATTTCCCTTCATTATTCTATTTCATTTCAAGGTTTAATTACCAACAAGGGGTTTGACCAAGGAAAACCCCCATTCACTAACAATCAACAAGTTTTTCCCCTCTTGTATTTTTGTGATTGCAAATTTAGGTTGAAGACTTGAAGATCACTTGAAGTTGAAAGTTGCAAAGTTTCAAAGTTGCATTACAAAGTTGTCATCTTCATGGAAACTCACCTATAGGTCAAATCCAAAAGTTTCAGAACCTAAGATCAAAGAAGAAGGAAGTGCAAACATCAAGCCTTTGGACTACATTCAGAGATTCTCAAAATTTTAGATGGGACTAAGTCGCCACCTAGGGCATCTTAGTCCTCTTTGAGGTATTTTCAAAAATTCTTCTAAATCTAGTTCTGACATTCAAAGATTCTGCATCTGCCCCAAAAAATAGAAACGAGACTAAGACAATAGTAAGAGGGTCTTTGTCCTCCATAGCATATTTTGACAAATTCTTTGCATTTTCAGAATCCTCACATTTCCAGACTTTCTAGGTACACATGTCCTAACTCCCTGTTGCATAATTTCATCATTTGCATCTCTCATTTAGCTTGCATTACTAGGTTTTGCGAGTTGAATGCTTATTTGTCTTTTCCAAGCATTTTCTTGGTGGTTAACCCCTAAAAGCATAAAGAATCCCCTCCTATGTCCTCCTTGTTGAGAATTGACTCACCTTGTGAGGTTGAAATTCAATCCAATTAGGACTCCCAGAACATTATTGAATGATTGTAGGAAGAAAAGTGACATCATAATCACTCCCTTTTTCCTATTATTCAGTTTGGTGAACCTGACCTTTTTGAGCATTCATTTTCTGATTTGGAGTTCATTAAAGTCCTAGATCTAGATTGCATTCATTCTTGCATTATATTTTTCATTAGAGAAATTGCATCTAGGGTTTCTCATATTTGCATTAGTAAAAGTGCATATAGGTTTCATTTTTCCTTTTTTTGCATCATTTCATTTCATTCAAAAACTAAAAATTACATTGTTCATCATCTTAATTGCATTTAGAAACATTCTTATTGCATTCAAAATTGAAAAATAAAATCATTCACTTTTACATTCAATTGCTTGTTACTAGTTACTTTTCCTTGGATTCATTGGCATAGTTTTATGTTTCTAAACATCAACATCCTGAATAGGAAATTTGTGAACATTGTAGAAAATCCATAATTTGTTGTTTTTCAAAGAAAAACCTCTGTTAGGACTAAAACACCCTTCCTGGTGTCTTAGTCCCTCTATAGGTTTCTATCTTAGAATCTTCTCTATGTTGTTTGTTGTCTATTTTAGTTGCTAGAACTTCATAATTTCACCAGTAGGACCAAGAAACCCTTACTAGCATCTTAGTCCCTATTGATTTTGACTTTCCATATTTTAGGATCTAAAAATTATTTTATGTGCTTTTGTTTGTTGCTTTCAGTTTTCTGTTATAGTTTGCAGAATTCTTGTTATTCCAATTTCTTTCATTTCAAGTGTAATTGCAAGCATAGGATATTGTGTTCATTGCACTTTCTTTGGTTTGTACCTTGTATGAGTTTTATTACTTGGTTTCCTACTACTAATACTGTGGTTAGATGAAGTATAATACTCATGGAATCTCATGATAAAACACTCATTGTGGATCTTAGGTTATCAAGCTCTCTTACTTCTAGTGTTGGTATTAGTTCACTAGGTATAGACCATACCTTTGATACCTCTTTTCTATGCTCACCTTGCCTACAAGTGTTGTGTTGAGTGTTAAAAAAATGGTTGATCATTATCCCTCAAGAAAACATAATGAAAATGCATGAAGACCTAGCCCATACAAGATAGTGTGAGTATTGAAAACATTTCCAACACTTTTCTACCTACCATAGATAGTATTCACCACATGATGGAAAGTGATGAAGGACTAGAAGTTGTGTGTAACATAGCTCACATCTTTGGAAAACATCTCCCTTCCACCACTAATGGTGCTTAAGCTTCAAACAATGTGCAAAGCCAAGGAGGAATTCAAACTCTTCCCCCTTCAACCATAACATCCATTCCCACCTATACCAATCCTCAAGTGACAACAACAATGCAACTAATTAGCAACATCCTTCCTACCTAGAATATTTCCACTAGTGCTCCTTATACTTATGTGGAATCTAATCTTATATCTCCTCCAGTAAGCAATCCATTCACTGCTCCTTCCAACACATAAACACCACCACCATATTCATCTTCATCTCCAACCACAAGAAATGACCCTATCATTAACCACATTTTACAAAGCCTTTCATCCATTCAACATAAAGTTTCCACCATAAACTAAAATCAAAATTGTCCACCTTCATACTATGTCAAAAACAACCCACTATCTTTGGAGATATTGAGAACTCCAATGCCACAAGGTATAGAGATCCCTAGATTTGAGAAATATAGAGGAAAGGGAGATAATGCTAATCATGTCAATGCCTTTACTGCTTTGTGTAGTGAATTTATCCTTGAGGACAAACTTTTGGATAAACTTTTTCCCCGATCCTTGAAAGACATTGCCTTGGACTGGTTTTCTGCATTACTGAATAACTCAATTCGTTCATTCAATGAACTTGTTGAGGCCTTTATTAATCATTTCCAAATGCATATGCTTCCTAAAATGACACTAGTTGATTTAATGAGATGTAAGCAAAATGAGGGTGAAAAAGTCACTAACTTTATTTCACGATACCAATCACTTTATTCCCAAATCAGTGTGAAGACTCTCGATTCTCACCTTCAAAAGATGTTTGTAGAAAATTTACAAAGGAAGATAAGAGACAAGCTTACCATGATGAAATTCTCTCCCTTCATGCACTTGTGTACTGCCCTTTGAGATTATCAGATCTTTGTAGGTAGTAGTGAACCAAAAAACACCTCTACCCATGCTGAAAAATCTAAAGCTTCAAACCAGAACACCTATCAACCTTCCAGAAGACAAAATAAAAGTTTCCTTCAACTAAATTCCACCTCCCAACCTACTCAACAAGTTGACACCCAAGTAGCTGCTATAAAGAAGAGTAATCCTTGATGAGTCTAGTTTATGGTCTAATTTTGGGTAGAATTTATGTTTTATTTGTTGAAGTTGTCATGGACCTTGATGTTAAGTGTTGATATTTTTATGATATTTCCTCAAAACTATAGGCATTGGGCCTAATATTATTTTTGAAAATCTTTAATGACATTGGCATGTTATATGGACTATCTATATTAATTTTGCATGTGGTTAATGAATGTTCTTTGAGGTAGTTACAAATATGCAATTATTGTGCGAACTAACATTGCCATGCAGATATAAGTTGAGGATACTAAATTGAGAAAGACACCGCCAGCTGGGCATGCACCATAAAATCCAACAAGGGAATCATTCAAAGGTCAAAAGAGGTTGACGATGGGAGATTCCTCATGCAAACCGAATTGTAACCGCCTTGTAAAAGATCTTTATTGGTGTTGAGCGAATATAGGAGTTACTATTGTGCTAAATTTGCATTGAGGAAGGCATGTCTGACCAGATTCCATAACCACATAATTGCCTCTCCACTTTCTATGCTTTCCTTAAAATGACATCCTCCCAATTCGTGGAGTTGACTGCCTTGATTAGTTGATAGTATAAATAAGGATCAGATTCTCCTTCTCAGGAGGTTGTGCAATCTAATGATGTACTTGTATTCTTAAGTTTTCAAGCAATACAGTTATGCTACTCTTTTGTACTCATGATTCCAGTGAATAAAATGAAGTTCCAAGTTTGAGTATCTGAGTTTACATTAGTATTAGAGGATACTCATCCAAGGGGGCCCACTTGGTGAGTATTTTTTCCTTTAGTTTAGTATTATTTTATGTTTGGTAATTAGTTAAGAATCTAGCACCGACTATTCCTATAGCCACTAGAATTCCATTATGTGATTGTTCCTATAGCCAAAACAGACAGAGTAGTTTGCTATTTTTTGCTCTGATTTTCATTTATGTCACACATTACAACTTAGTATAGTTTTTGGTTGTTGTTCAACATTTATGTTATCCCTTTCCAAGAAATTTACTTTCATCATTGTGTCTTTCTTAGCTATAGAATGAAAATGGCTACTTTGGGTTCCTAGTACACATACTGTGTTGACCCATTTCAAGTTCACATCCCTGGGTTGAAAAGTTAAATGCACCTTCATGATGATTGAAATAGCTATTTAGGTTAGATGTCCAATCTCTAAATCACAATTGTAAATGCCTAGTTGTTAAATCATTGTAGGAGGCCGACATTTTTGGCACCATTGTCGGGGATGGTGTCAAACTAGGCAGTTCTTTGGAGTCATTGATAGTTTTCTTGTTGTAGTATTTTTGAAAGTTCTTCTTAGCATACCCATCATTTAGAAAGTAATGACCCCCTTATTCTTTACTATTTCTTTGTGTGAGTTGGTTGATAGTGAATTGATATTGCATGCATAGAGGAAGGAGAAGATATGCTTATGGGAGATTCCTTCCTAATAATCCTAATTCATTCCAGCTAATTGAATATCAGAACCTGCCAAGAGAAGAAGAAGAAGATCCACACCTCTTTGCTTTGGAACTACATCAAGCAAGCATGGGTGATGCAAATAGAAATAGATTTAACCAACCAACTTTCCCTTTCCCCATTTCCCATCATAATGAAGTTGACAACATCAAAAATATCCCTGCTTCAGCACTTCCTAAGTTTTATGGACTTGTTACAAAAGACCTTGATACTTTCTTGTTCAAGTTTGATATACTCTGCAGGAGTTATGACTATACCACTGGTTCCCATAGGCTTAAGCTATTTCCTACCACTCTAAAAGAAGTTGTATTAAGATGGTTCATGAGCCTAGGCAGAGATACTACGGAAACTTTGGAGGAAATGAAAACAAAGTTCCTTGATAAATACAAGGAATATTGTAGGGGTAGTGACATGAGAGGAGATGACATTTTTAGGATGCAACAAAAGGAAGATGAGAGCCTAGAGGATTACATTTCAAGGTTTATATTCTACTTACAAAAATCTCCACACCATACCCTGAACAAAGAATCACAAAAGTTTCTTTTCCTAAGAGGAATTAATGAGAGTTGCACTGATGGCTTGGACCTAATGGCAGGAGGAGATATCACCCAAGTTCCTTGGGAAGACATCAAGAAAATATGCTAGAACTATTCTAGGGCAGCTTCAAAGAAAGGGAGAGCTTACCAATCCTCTATGGGTAAGTCATCTACTACTGGAGTTTCAAGGATGGAGATCACACACTTGCTGGAAGATTTCAAGCAAGACATTATAAACAATCTAGCTACTCAGCTCGATACACTTCAGGCTAAGAAGAAACAAGAGGAGGCAGAGGCAATGTTGGCAGAGTATTTCCCCCATTGCAGACAGAAGAAGAAGGACTGCACATGCAAGATGGTAGCTAATATTGAAAGTAAGAAAATTCCATCGGAGTTCAAACCAATCTAGATTGAAGAAGACCAAGTCTACTATGGTGTACAAAGGAGGCCTTGGGCTCCAAGACAAGGTATGCCATCGGATCCACTATCTTATGTTGGGCCATATTTCAATTCCCAATCATCTGGTAACCAATGACAACCCCCATATCCATCCAACTATGGAGGATATCCACCACAACCTTGGACTATCCGTCCAAATGTTTGGCCCAATTATCAAAACTCTCCACCCCAATGGTAGCCACCTCAGGGGAATTGGTAGCAATTTCAAGGGCATTGGCAACCACCTCTAGGAAATTGGAAGCAAAAAAATAAATGGAGGGGAGGAAAACAATGGCCTACCTAGACAACGAGTTACATGCAGCCACCTTCTCAGCCCCAAAAACCTACTATAATGCCTTCACCTGTTAATTGAAGGTCAAATGCACCTAAATGTACTCAACTACCAGCTCAACCCACACCCAATCCAAATAACAAACCACAACAGTAACCTGTATACTCTGTTGATTCAAACCAATTCCCTGCATGTGTTGTGAGTGTAAGTGACATCCACTTGCATTTAGAGACTACTTTACTAGCCCCTTCTAAGCCCATTATCACTAAGATTCCTGTGGAAGAGGAAGAAGAACCTTTGAATGATCCCATTCAGCCAAGTGCACCTAAAAATCTTGAACCATTCCAAGTCAAGCAAACTGAACAAGAACTACCATTTCCTCAGAGATTGGAAGTTTCCAAGAAGAAGGAAGAAAAGGAGGACACAACCTTTGACATCTTGGATCATATGAAGCATATATGTGTCTAGATACCTCTATTTAAGGCCATAAAGGATGTCCCAATCTATGGAAAGACAATCAAAGAAACATGCCTCAAGAAGACAGGAAAGAAAAAGAAAGACCCAACTACAGTTCATGTGGTGGGACAGTTGGCTGACATCATGCTTGGAAAAGTGACTATCCCCAAGTACAATGACCCAAGTAGTCTTGTGGTAACAGTTGTTATAAATGGGATTCAAATAAAGAATGCTCTGATTGATTTAGGGGCAACAATAAACATAATGACTAAGGAAATCCTATAGAAACTAAACGTTGCAAGCATGAGATCTAATCCTACTGTCCTAAAACTTGTTGATAGTTCTATTGTTAAGCCTAATGGTATAGTGGAGGACATCATGGTAATTCTAGACTCTTGGGAATACCCAGTAAACTTCATGATTCTTTCTCCTAAAGCTACACTAGGTGGGTATCCCATTATTCTTGGAAGGCCATGGTTAGCAACTGTAGATGCATATATTGGATGTCAGTCAGGTGACATGACAATTTCTGATGGGAAGAATACTAAATTTTTTGTTTTTTATCCTCTTGCTTAACCATCCCATCATGAGGATAATCCCATATGGCCACATGTTGTTGAAGAGGACGAGGAAGTTAGTTTTTTGGCACAACTTATGATGTTAGGCAGAATCTCCTTCATGTAGCTTCAAGATGAAGATGAAGTATTAGCTAACATCATTCAAAACCATTGTGAAGTGGAGGAGGCATCATCTTCTCATTCTGCTGCTCTAGTCAAGACACTTATGTTTGCTCTTCCTGTAGCCACTTTTCTTATAGATGTTCTTCCTACACCTAATCTTCCTATAGTCGTACTTCCTATAGTAGCAAGTATTTCCTATACATTGATTCCATATGAACTCAAGGTACCATACATTAATGAAGCGTCCATGATAGAGTTAACTACACTTGAGTGCATGTGTTAGAAGGAAAATATTTGAATGTTAACAACAAACTGAGTGAAGAACAACAATTGTTATTGGAAAACCTATTAAGGATCCACCAGTATGCATTTGAGTGGGACTATCATGATATGAAGGGATTGGAATCTAAGCTTTACACTCATCGAATTTACATCAAAGATGATTGCACCCCAATGAGGCATCCACAAAGAAGAATTAACCCTACACTGAGAGAAATTGTAAAAGGGGAACTGCAGCAATTGCTACATACAGGATTTATCTACCCCATTTCAGATAGCCAGTGGGTGTCTCCATTAGTGACTGTGCCCAAGAAATGAGGGAAATGGTGAGTTTTTTTTTCATTACAGGGAACTCAATGCTGCCACCAAAATGGACCATTTTCCCTTACCTTTCATAGATCAAGTTTTGGACTTGCTTGCAGGAAAGCAATATACTTTTTTTTCTAGATGGATTTAGCGGCTACAACTAGATCCAAATTCCACATGAGGACCAGGAGAATACCACCTTTACCTATCCATGGGCAACCTATTCCTACTTAGTACTCCCATTTGGCTTATGCAATGCACCTGCAACCTTTCAGAGGGCAGTCATTAGCATATTTTTAGATATATCTCTTGATTGCAAGGAAATTTATATGGATGACTTTACCACCTATGGTGTTGATTTCAATCAAGAATTAGAAAATCTCAGAGAGTCCTACAAAGATGTGAATACCAAAATTTATCCTTAAATAGTGAAAAGTGATTCATGATGATGCAGGAAGGTGTAGTTCTTGGCCACTACATCTATCACAAAGGAATTCAAGTAGATCCTGCAAAGATTGAGGTGATAAAAAATCTTCACATACCTGATAAACAAAAGGATGTTAGGATTTTCTTGGTCCATACAGGATATTATAGGCATTTCATCAAACATTTTAGAAAAATAGCAACACCATTGTATACTCTTCTCACTAAAGATGTTGAATTCTAGTGGACTGAAGATTGTGACAAGAATTTTTTTGATTTGAAAGTAGCCTTGATTCATGCTCCTATACTCAATGGGCCTAATTGGGAGCTTCCTTTCCACATCCATATAGATGCATCAGATTATGCCATAAGATCAGTCTTAGGATAGAAAGAAGAATCTATTGAAAATTCTATTTATTTTGTCAGCAAAAATTTGCAGGGAGCTGAATTCAACTATACAGTGACAGAAAAAGAAATGTTGGCAGTGATCTATGTCCTAAACAAATTTAGGAATTACATAATAGGTTACCAAATACTTTTGCACAATGATCATGTATCCATTATATATCTCATGAATAAACCTATGACTCTAGTAGGCAGGCAAGATGGTTATTGTTGATGCAAGAGTTTGACATAACCATTGTGGATAAACCAGGGAAGGCCAATGTTGTTGCAAATTTTCTTTCAAGGATAACTACATCAATGGATAATCAAACCATAGATGACTCTTTTCCTGATGAGCATCTATTCTCCATTAGTGTACAAACACCCTAGTATGCTGACATAGCTAATTATCTAGTCATAGGTAGGGTTCCTCCTCACTTCTCTCCAAAAGAGAGAAGGGAACTCATTGAGAAAAAAAAAACATTTCTCATGGATTGTTTCATGTTTGTTTTATACTAGACTAGACCATGTCATGAGGGGATGTGTGAGAGAAGATGAGAAATATGACATTTTGCATGCATGTCACAACGAACCATTTGGAGGACATTTTTCAGCCAAGAGGACAACAATGAATATTTTGAACACATGCTATTACTAGCCAACACTCCACAAGGATGCAAGAAGATATACAAGGAAATGTGATAGATTCCAAAGAATGGGTCGACCAACCAAATCTAATGAGATGCCACTTTACCCTCAAGTAGTAATCACTCCCTTTGACAAGTGGGAATTGGATTTTGTAGGACCCATTGACCCTCCATGAAATGGTAATTCTTATATCCTTGTATGCACTGATTATGTAAAAAAGTGGGTAGAATTTAAGGCCATGAAGCATGTGAGAGATAACAAGGTTGTAGAATTTCTTTATGAATATATTTCCATCAGGTATGGAGTTCCAAGAGAGATAGTGACTGATCAAGGGGCTCAATTCACATCAACCCTTGTTACATCACTGGTTAATGAGTACAAAATAAGACATAGGAAGTCTACTCATTATCACCCCCAGGCCAATGG
This sequence comes from Sequoia sempervirens, assembly GCA_007258455.2. Taxonomy (NCBI): domain Eukaryota; kingdom Viridiplantae; phylum Streptophyta; class Pinopsida; order Cupressales; family Cupressaceae; genus Sequoia; species Sequoia sempervirens. The sequence continues at coordinate 36,723,761 of VDFB02058242.1, forward strand.
CTAAGTTGAGGTGATTAACAGAGAAATTGAAGCTATTCTTACCAAAATAGTAGCTATCACAAAAGGATTGGGAAAATAGGTTACCAGAGGCTATTTCGGCCTATAGAACTACTTGGAACACTACTACAGGTTTCAATCCATTTGAGTTGTTGTACAGAAAAATAGCCATGATGCCCATTGAATTTGAACATAAGACTCTTAGAACTCCAATAGATTTGGGGATGGATATATCTAAGGCACAAATCGAAAGAATCATGCAATTGAATGCTTTGGATGAGATGAGGAGAGTATCCTTGCATCACACTGAGGTAGTGCAGAATTAGAGAATCAAGTGGCATGACAAATTCATCAAGGACAAGAAATTCCAGCCAAATCACTGGGCACTGCTCTATGACTCAAGGTATCAGGATAATGCAGGAAAATTGCAGACAAGGTGGCTAGGACCATATGAGGTTGCTAAATTATTCCCTAATGGTGTTGTTCAACTCACTACTATTGACCCAGTCAGATTCAAGTTGCTTGTCAATGGTCATCGCCTCAGATTGTATCACAAGCCAACTTCCAAAGAATATTTCCTATAGTAAGTCACTCAACATGCAACACTCGAGCTTCCTGTAGCCAAAGGAAGTGGACCTAGTGTCCCTCCTATCTAATTAAGGTATGTACTTGTCATAATAAAGACTTCCACTTCTGTGGGAGTCCATTTGTTCACCCATCCATCACCACCTTTCTCTCTCTTCCATCACTTCACTTCATTCCACTCCACCTCATTTTCATTAATTGCTCAACTTACTTCATAAAAAGGTGAACGATACTTTCTCCACAATCTTTGCAACAAATCCTCCACACATTCAGGTATGTGCACATTAATTGCTATATCTTAATTGTCTTTAGTGCATTCATTTAATTGTTGTACATTAATATGGGTGTTCACCATAGCATGCTATTATTCCCTACCCCTATCAAATCATCATCTTGCATGTGAGGAAACATGCCCAAATTTAGGTTGGGGGGGAGGAAAAAGATGTGAATACTTTTCCCACGTGTCAATCCATGTTGGTCTACATTAGCAAAATTTAAATTGAGCCAATTTGAAATATGAGTGAGAGGATGGATCACATGTGTGAGGTTACACCAACTGCCACCGCCATTTCTCTCCATCATAACTTTCCTTTATTACTCCTTCTTTGCCATTATTGACCCTGTCATAATCTCAAGCTGCAAACAAAAGGTAAAGTAGAAAGGGGAAATTTAGTCAACATTGGCATTAGAAATTTAGCAAGTGTTGTAGGAAGGTGAATTTGGTTTTCAAACAAGAATTGCAAGAAGAAAACCACAGAGTGATTGTTTGATTGCAAACAATGGGAGGTGGGTTAATTCAAAATGAACCCATGGTGCACGATGTATTACTACAGGATGCACCCCACTTGGCCGAATTTAGAAATTGCGGATGGTTAGACTACTTCCTCAAGATGGATGGTTTTGATGAAGACATTGCACTAGAATTCGCCCAAACATTGTCTGAAGGGAAGGCCATGGTAAAAGGGCTGGAGGTCATGGTGACTGAAGAAAGGATTACAAAAGTTAAAGGGTTACCTGTTGATGGTGAACATTACCCTACCTCCAGAGATGTTAGGTTAGCCAGGGTTGAATTTACAAAACCAAGCGACCCTCCATTCAGCATAGATAAACAAAGTGGGAAGAGAACCTCTATGCTTGATCCATGGAAGCAGATAGTAGTTTATGTCAGAATATACATCACCTGTGAAGGTCGCCTGTCAAATCTACATTTTGTGCATGTCAAAATTTTGAATCACATGAGGCACTGGAGGATGATGAATGTGTCAAACATGCTATACAACCTTCTTTCAATCATGGCGGCCAAAAGTCAAAAAGGTAGGGAAATTATGTTTCCCACCATTGTCTGATTAAATTATTAGTTGAGAATTTTCTGCATGATATGTTTGGAATGACCTAGGAAGAATTCATAAAAAATTGATCAAATTAGATTTGAGCACTTGCAACCTAGGGTTTTAACTCAACCAAGTAGGTCTAGCAAGAGATTGATCATGTCTGAAGTCACTTTTGGTACTTCAACCTCTGTCACAGGCCCTAGTGTAAACCCTCCTGCAACAAAAGAAACCATAGAAATTCACTCTTCTGGGACAGAGCACTCAGAAAAAGAAAGTTCCTCCCCAGATTATGATGATGATGTTCCTCTTGGAATCCTAATAAAAACTAGGGCACATAAGAGAGAGGCAGAAATGAGAAAAGGAAAAGCTAAAAAATGGCTGACAAAAAAAGAAGTACCAAGCTCTAAGAAGCAGAAGGTTGGCACTATTCATCCTACAGCCAAAGTAAAACATGAGAGCCCTCCTAGAAAATCAAGACCAGCTAGGCTAGCCTTTGGTATGCCTTCCCAAGAAATTTCTAAGTCTGGAGAAATATCATAGGAGGACACAAAAGCTCCAATGGGGTAGGTGAATGTCGAGGAAGAGGATATATTTAAGACTACATCAAACATAACACTGATAGATTTTGTTGATATTGCAAAACAAGTTGAGAATCAAGGGTATGAGGAAAATCAAGATTTCCTGCAAGATGAGAAAGAGCAAGAACAAGAGTAAGAGTTTTGGAAACAACAATAAGAATTGGGAGAACAATCAATACCCCTACAGCTGGAATTAACGGGACAACCTGAATCCTTGCAGTTAGTACTATATGGAGAGCAAGCATCAGTGCCAGGAAAAATGTTGGTAGGAATGCATAACCCCCTTTATTTTTCAATGCACATGGTAGCTATGCATTTATGGAAATAGATGCAAAGAAGGGAAGAAGAATGGAAGGAGGAGAAACACAAATTGAAGAAAGAAATTCAAAAGAAAGATGAGGAGATTGAATGTAAGGATGCAAAAATTACCACCTTGAAGAAGTAGGTGGATGATATGGAAGCCTTGGTACCAAAAATTTTAGAGTGTAGGACCCCTCCAAGGGTCTATGCTTTTCATTTGAAAGAGAAATATATTTCCTTTAAGATGGCAAGGATTGTCTCAAGTTTGAACCCTTCCATTGAGACTCCTATTGAATTTTTCAATGCTTATTGAATTGTTTCCCCTAAAATGAAGAATTTGTTGTTGGCAAGAGACATTGCAAATGTTTTTTGGTGTTGTCATTGATGGAAACCCTAGTTAGTGATTGGATCCGCATGTCATCATTTGCTCATACTGGCAGACAGATTGAAGACAATCAAGGAAGAAAAAAGTGTTAGGGTTAGAATGGTAGATATCTAACAATTAAGTGCAGATTTAATTAATAAACATACAAACTAAAACACACAGAATAAATTATAACACAGAGAATTTAACGTGGTTCAACCAATTCGAGCTACATCCACCAAACCGCAACCATCCAGTGATTTTATTAGCCAATGCAAAAAACCTATTACAATATTGGGAATAATCGCATTTTTCATCATACTGTAACCCCCATCTGAACCCTTTTTCAACAAGCTTAGAAGCTTCCAGATTAGGGTTCTACAAAATTGGGTTTTTTTTCTTTTTTCGTTGATTTTTCCCTTTTTTGGTGACGACGTGAAAAAGTAGGAGGAAATTTTTTTCAGGGGCTACCACCCCCGAACCCCCACCTAGGGCCCGCCCCAATCCCAAACCTTAGCAAGGATACATTCCAGGGTGTACAATATACCATGGGCTATATTGTATAACACGATCACTCGCCACATACCAACACAAAGCATCCTACAATTTTGTGTTCATCGATTTACATGCAGATTTTTTGTTGTTATTTTGAGTTGTGGATCTCATGGGAGGTTGATCAATGTATGTATTGTGTTATCCAAAAATCTCAGTGCCTCATATCAAGTTGTGTGAAATTCTAAAGATTTGCTTGGATATCTTTATGTTCATCAATATTTGGTGGCCGACCCAGTTGATATAATGCATCACAATTATTTAAGGAGTGTTTACTCAAATGTTTTTGTGTTTGAGAATTTTCATTTGGTTCTAAGCTAAGTTGTGGCTGACTGTTGTGGATGCGTATTGAATATTATTCATGATTTGATCTATCAGTTGTAAATATTTCTAAGTTTTCTTGAAGACGACATGTTGTGATTAAATTCTTAGTCATGGATATATATAAATGATCAATTTTATCATTTTATTGTGTGACTAAGGTGTGTCAATGTATGTTATGAATATCAAAAGGGTGATTGAGTGATTATGCACAATTTCACTTGTGCATTAAATATTTTGTGATGTGAGTTAGAGTAGAGTAGAGTAGAAATGCATAATTAGTTAGAAGGATAGAAGATCACTACTAAGCCTAACTAGAACTGTAATCAAGCATTTGTAGATGTCACTCTCTTAGTTCATTCTTTTGGATCTAATCCAAATCTTTGTAAGGTATTGTGTCTTTCTATTTTGAGTAGTGAGCTCTAGGTAGTGCGCCTAAATGCCAGTGCATTCCCACATTGTTATCTTTCTTTTGAGTATACTCAGATCATATTGTGGATTGGCCATCCATCGTGGTTTTTCCCCTAACAGGGTTTCCATGTAAAAATCCTTGTGTTATGGTGTTGTGGTTGTTTTCTTTCTGTTCATGCATATTTCTTTTGGTTGAATGTTTTAAGTGGGTTAAAGATCAGAATAATAAATCTAATTTTTGCACAACACTAATTCACCTCCCCTCTCATTGTTGTTTGTTTCCAACAATTGGTATTAGAGCTAGTTCCTCAAAAGAATTCTAACAGCTTGGGGAGATATTGGAAAGTGTTTTCAATGGATACAAGCAGTCTTCAACAACAACTTTTGGTGGCCCTAGATGATCTTGACCAGTCAAAATGTGAGAACCAAGAACTACAAGAAAGTCTTGAGAATGTAGAGAAATTCATTCAATCATTGAAAGAAAAAATCAATGAATCAAGGGAGAAAAGAAAGGAATTATGTGATCAACTTAAGCAGAAGAATAGAAGCATTGAAGATTAACAACTGAGTCGTGCCTTGAAGGAGAAAATAGAAGAATGTGAAAAGTTCTCCAAAGAAAATGTTTCCCTGAAGCATGAGATGGAATATATCATGATGAGAATGACCAAGGAGATTGAAGATAGAAAGAAGAATGAAGAAAAACTTTCTCAATCCTTGAAAGAAAAATATGAAGAATTTAGTCGATTGGACAATCAATTGGAATAATCTAAAAACAATGAGCAAGTGCTTGAAAAATAGCTTGATGATCTCATAAATGAACTTACTGTTACAAATGAGTACAAGGAGAAATTCAAAGCTAGCTCATCCAAGCTTGATGAACTGATTAAAGGTCAGAGGACTGATGGTGACAAGTGAGGTCTTGGCTATGAAGAAGGAGAAAGTTCTAGATCCGGACAAGGGAGATTCAGGAAAGGAAATCAGATGAATGGAGCTAGAAGGAATCCGGTAAGACAACCAAATGCTCAAAGATTCAATGGTTATTGTTTTACTTGCAATAAATTTGGTCATATGGCTTCTCAGTGTAGAAGCAGGATGAATCCAAGTGGACCATCATTCTTAGGTCAATGCTTTAATTGTAATAAGTTTGGTCATAAGTCAAATGAATGCAGAAATGTGATGAAAAACTTTCATAGAGATGTTAGATGCTATGCATGCAATAGACTTGGGCATATTTCTAACCAATGCAAATCAAGGAAAAATTAGTGGAACAGTAGGTCTGGACAGAGAAATGTTGTGTGTTACAACTGCAAAAAATTTGGCCACACTGCTAGATTCTATTGGAGCAAAAGAGGTTCGGTAAAACAAAACATGCAGCAGGATGTTAGGGAAAAGGTAAAGTCACTACAGATGTGATCAGGAGGAAAATGCAAAAGAAATGGGTGAAGAATAATCCCTTTGTTGAAGGAAATGTGCCACCACCAAAATCTGCTTCTGGTAATTCCTCTGGGAATTAGTTTTAGGCCTTTGGCCTAGGGGGAGCAGTCAAGAAAATTTCTTATCCCCCTGTTAGTAACTAACACTAGAATGTGGATAATTCCAGTAAGTGAATAGATGCTTTTTAGATGTTGTTCAACCAATTGGAGGATGTATTATATAGTATTGGATATTTGTAGAAGAATTATCTATCATAGTGCATGGAAACAGGGTAACCGAATGAGTTAGGGTAAAAGCATTTATTGCGAAAAAAGGGTTAGGTGTGCGAAGGATAAAAGGTCACCTTTTATCCTTCATTTGTCACTTTGCATTTTGGAACTTTGGAGAGCTTTGGGGTGAACTTTGTTGAATTGCGGTGAGATTCAAAGTGTGAAGAAGATTGAGTGATCAAATTTCGATTTGACAAAAAGGTATCTATCAAAAAAAACCTGTGAATTTGTGAATTTGTAAAAATGGCCACTCCATTGGTAGTTGAAGTCAAGGATAGATCCCATCTGAAGTTCAAGTGGCATCCTTTTAAGTTTGTTGAGACCAATCCCCTAGGTGTGTTTTCATTTGTACCGTACGAAGTCTTGCATACTAAAGACATTAGGGCTTACATTCATGCTAATGTTGAAGAGTTAGGGAGCTCACAAATGCTGAATTTGTATTCCAACCATATAATTGGAGAGTACTTCACTGTTAATCTAGAATACAAAACCTTAGAAGAGAAGAAGTTCAAATAGTTTGTGAAATTCCCCATATTTGAGGAAAGTGAATGGGTGCGATATATTTTAAGTTGAATTCATGCTGAGTTCATGTGGTTGAATATACCTTTTAAGATTATGAAAGAGTCTATAAGCATTGTAACAAGTCTAAATTCCTCTGGTGGACTACCAATCTTGAAATCTGTAAAGAATCAGATGGTTACTGATGCAACAAGTGCAATATTTGATTAAAGGGAAATGACAATCAAAGATATTCTTGAAGTGAATGTGAAATTTGCATCGATGGTCATTGGCTACAAGGTCTACCACTCCAGCCAGGATAATTCAGTATCTGGTATGACCATTTATGTAGCCTATTAGATGGTAAAATAAAATGAAGAATATGACTTGTGTGAGCTACTTAGAAGTCAGCTGATGGAGAATCTGGGTAAGATTAAGAAAGACAAGAACTCTTTTAAATATGGTAATTTGTTGTTGTGTTTGTTCTTTTATTTCATGAGTGAGGTTCCGGGTGTTGGGAAATTTCATTGGAAAATTAATTAGCCTGTAGTTGTTCAAATAAGAGATATATTGTATGGAGTTGGTGATAGTCAGACTAGAAAAAATTCCCTCTAGGGGTACTTCAAAAAAATTTAGAGTATGATTCATGCAAGGGAAAGAATTCCTACTTCAATTGTAGAGAAGTACAAAAATACAATTTGTTTCATGGTAGATATTGATCAATGCCTAATGGAAGCTGTTGATCCCAGAACAAGATGGATTATTCCTATGGGATATGAAGTCAAGGATAACATATTGGAGATGTATGTAAAAAATTTGTTGAGCAAACCTCTGGATTTGAGAGAAGAGAGGTTTGGAACCTATGCTGAAAAAGATATGCATGTGTATGAACAGCTAAAGAAGCCTATGCTTGTCAAAAGAGTAAGAAAAGAAGTGGAAGTCATTGCAGAAAGAATGGGTAAATTTTTAGAAGCATTGAAAGAAGCTAAAAGGATGAGAGATGAATTTGAAGTAGGAAAAGAGCCAACAAGAACCGAATTTGCTAGTCTGACAACATCCTCTACTTGTACTAAATCGTCAAGGATTTCTCCATCCTTATCCACTCCTATAGCCAAGCCAGTTCCTATGCAAACTCAAGATAAGGCTTCCAGTAAGAAGAAGAAGAGAAAGAGCACAAGAACCTATGAAGTCATCTCAGAAGATGAGGAGACTGAGTCAGATAAAGTTGTGAAATAAATAAAGGTTGTCGGCACTCAGGCTACAAAGGTAACCAAGAGAAAATCTTCCAATGAGGAAGAAAAGACAAAGAAGAAGGAAAAAATTGACCAACCGGGTATGACAGTTGAAGAAGTTGAGAATGTTGTTGTCAAGGATGGAAACCTCAAGCCCCTCTGCAAATTGTATGAAATTTTTGATGAATCATGACAAAGAATTCTTGAGGAAGCAACAATAAAACATCTAAATATTTTCAATAAAGTTCTTGTTGAAATTATGTTTGGTTTACCTAAGAGTCTATATAAGGTTTTGGAGATGAGAAGAGTAACTGCTAGGACAAAAGAAGAGCATATGAGAAAGAGAATTCTTGTAGACTTATGTTTGGAAATGTCTATTGAGGAGATGAAATCACTCCTAAACAAGGCCAAGAAGGAATTTAAAAGAAAAACAAGGGTGAAAAAACTTATGATTGGTGAAACTGATGTTGTTGCTGATGAAACCAAGAAAATGCTGGAAGCATTTTTGTTAAAGAAAAAGATCAATGTTGAAGAAGTGAATGTTAAAGATGTTGTATCTAATCCGGTAAATGAGGAGGTGAATGTAGATACTAAGGATATTCATATTCCTCTTGATGTGGTCAATACATAAGTACCTATGGAGACTGAAGCTCCTAAGGTTGTATTAGTTGAAGGAAAGGAGATTCCAAATGAAGAAGTTGAAGCTCCTAAAGGAAATCAAGAAACAATTACTGAAGAACCAAAAGTTGAAGAAGAAAAGGTTCAAGTTAAGGAAATTCCAGTGGAAACAAGAGACACTGTTGAGGCAGTGAAGAAATTTCTAGTGGATCAATAGGAAGACTTTGATCCTGAATTGGTTGAAGGCTTGATTGATCTATCCACCTTTTCCCCAATTCATAAAATGATAGTTGCATCTTTTTCCCAGGAAAAAGCCATAGAAGAATTTCCGAAGTCCCACATTGAGGATAATGAAGTTTTGGGTCTTGCATCTAGAGTTCTGAAGAAAATTATGCCAACTCATGTTAAGGATCCATCTGGTTCCTCTTTCGGTGAATTGAAGAAGCTCATAAATTATGTAAGTACTCATTTTAAGTCTCTTGAAAGATCATCCATGGTTAAAGTGTGAAAGGAATTTGATGGAAAAATATTTAGTAGGTTGAAAGAAATCATTGCAAATGATAAAACTCTATTAGCCACCTGTATGAAGAATATTCAAGGTTCTCTATCTGAAGGCAAAAAGGCCTATAAGTCATGTTTGGTTTTGTCCAAATTTACTGAAGAAAATGAGAAGAAGTTGAAGGATCTTGAAAAACAATTGACTACCATTTCTGATGCTTTTGATCTGTTAGCTAGCGATGTTGGTAAGCAAGAAGGTCAAGTAATATCTCTACTTGAAAAAATAAGGAGCTTGAAGCATGAAAATGATAGGATTGTAGGAAGAGCATGTGAGCTCAGAGGACTAATTGGTCCAAAGATTGAAATAATGGTGAGTGCATTAAAGGAAGCCAAAGATGCTATGGAAACTAGTGACCCAATGAATCTTGATTCTACAGAAACACAATCTTATTTAGTTTGTGGTCACATAACAATTCTGGAGAGTCTCAAAAGGGTTTGGGACACAAATTTAAGCGTGTTGAAGAGAGATTTTGTAGATGTTTTCAGATTTGTGTAAGTTATAAGATCATGCTTGTACAGTTTGAAATTTTGATCTTTTTTGGTTTCCCCAGTTTTTCAATTGATGCCAAAGGGGGAGAGTTATACAATGAAAAATGTATATTCATCTTAGGGGGAGTTGCATTTTTGAGCTGTGAATGAAGATTCTTTTTGAAGTTTTGAAGTGGCGGTGCAATTCATGTTGGTACTAATCTGACACTTAGTCATTTTTCACTAAGTGTTTCCATCAATGCCAAAGGGGGAGATTTTTGGCAAGAGACGTTGCAAATGTTTTCTGGTGTTGTCATTGATGGAAACCCTAGTCAGTGATTGGATATGCACGTCATACCAACAAACAGATTGAAGACAGTCAAGGAAGAACAGAGCATCCGATAGTTTTGTGTTCATCGATTCACATGCATATTTTCTATTGTTATTTTGAGTTGTGGATCTCATGGGAGGTTGATCAATGTATGTCTTATGTTATCTAAAAATTGCATTGCCTCATATCAAGTTTTCTGCAAGTCTAGAGATCTGGTTGGATATCTTTTTGTTCATAAGTGTTTGGTGGCCGACCCAGTTGATATAACTTGTCGCGGTTATTCAAAGAGTGTTTACTCAAATATTTTTGTGTTTGATCATTTTAATTTGGGTCTGAGCTAAGTTGTGGCTGACTGTTGTGGATGCACATTCAATATTATTCATGATTTGAGCCTCCAATTGTAAATATTTCTAAGTTTTATTGAAGCCAACATGTTGTGATTAAATTATTAGTTGCAGATATATATAAATGATCAATTATATCATTTTGGTGTGTGATTAAGGTGTGTTGATGTGTGTTGCAAATATCAAAAGGGTGATTGAGCGATTATGCACAGTTTCACTTGTGCATTAAAATTTTTTTTATGCAAGATGGAGAAGAGCAAAGCAAAAGTGCAGAATTAGTCAGAAGGACAGAAGATCGCTACTGAGCCTAACCGGAACTGTAATCAAGCATTTATAGATGCTACTCTCTCAATTCATTCTTTTGGATCTAATCCAAATCTTTGTAAGGAAGTGTGTCTTTCTATTTTGAGTAGTGAGCTCTAGGAAGTGCACCTAAATGCAAGTGCATTCCCACATTGCAATCTTTCTTTTGAGTATACTCAGATCATATTGTGGATTGGCCATCCACCGTGGTTTTTCCCCTAACAGGGTTTCTACGTAAAAATCTTTGTGTTATGGTGTTGTGGTTGTTTTCTTTTTTTTCATGCATATTTTTTTTGGTTGAATGTTTTAAGTGGGTTAAAGATTAGAATAATAAATCTAATTTTTGTACAACACCGATTCACCCCCCCTCTCAGTGTTGCTTGTTTCCAACATTTGTTGTGTGAGTTTTATTTGCATAATTATGTTGTTACTCAAGACCATGATTGGAATCCACTGCTATATGTTGGGGATGTCCAATTAAGGGAATTTATGTCTTGGGTACAAAATGAGATCAGTTGGGGACAATAATATGGGGCTTATAAGCAAATGGAATCCAACATCCCTCATGCCATCAAGGCTTAATCAAGGAATCCAAGGGAAATTTATAGGGAATGACACTGAATGCTTTTCAAACCTAGCTATGGTAATAAGATTATGCCTTGGATAGAAGCAGTCTATAGTGAGTATGAGGTGAAGGAAAAAGAAAAAGAGGAAATTGTCAAGAGATACCTCTCACAAAGATGGAACAACCTAACTAATGAGCTAAAACAAGATGAGCCTCATTCCATCTAGAACTATCTTGCAAAAACTAAAATAATTGGCAGATATATTCAAATTGGAAGGACAAAAGGATGATTTTGGCTTCCCTTAACTTTTCAACCACCTATTATGATGTGGCCCATACCAAATTCTAGGTTTTACCACTATGATATTGTTGTAGAGAGACAAAGATGGAGCATATTGGACAGATTGAAAGGATTCTATTGGGACCCTAATTCAAGCACAACAAACACTGATGTAGGATAGTTGTCAATTGAAAATTTTAGAGCATTGACCAAGCAGAAGAACAACCCTTGCCATGTTGGGGGACCAACAAAACCTTAGGTTGGGGGAAGTGATGAGTCTAGTTTATGGTCTAATTTTGGGTAGAATTTATGTTTTATTTGTTGAATTTTTCATGAACCTTGATGTTAAGTGTTGATATTTTTATGAGATTTCATCAAAACTATAGACATTGGGCCTAATCTTATTTCTGCAAATCTTTAATGACATTGGCATGTTAGATGGACTATCTATATTAGTTCTGCATGCGGTTAATGAAAGTTCTTTAAGGTGGTCACAAATATGAAATTATTGAGCGTACTAATATTTCCATGCAGATATAAGTTGAGGATACTAAATTAAGAAAGACACCACCAACTGGGCATGTATCATAACGTCCAACAAGGGAATCATTCAAAGGTCAAAAGAGGTCGATGGTGGGAGATTCCTCATGCAAACTGAATTGTAACCGCTTTTTAAATGATCTTTATTGGTGTTGAAAAAATATAGGCATTATTGTTGTGCTAAATCTACATTAAGGCAGGCACGTTTGACCAGATTCCATGCGCGCATAACCACCTCTCCACTTTCTTGCTTTCCCTAAAATGGCATCCTCCCAGTTTGTGGAGTTGACCACCTTGCTTAGTTGGTAGTATAAATAAGGATCAGATGCTCCTTCTCAGGAGGTTGGACAATCTAATGGTGTACTTGCATTCTTAATTTTTCAAGCAATACAGTTATGCTACTCTTTTGTACTCATGATTCCAATGAATAAAATGAAGTTCTAAGTTTGAGTATCTAATTTTACATTAGTATTAGAGGATACTCATCCAAGGGGATCCACTTGGTGAGTATTTCATCCTTTAGTTTAGTATTAGCTTAGTATTATTTTTTATTCGGCAATTAGTTCATAATGTGGCACTGACTGTTCCTCCAGCCACTAGAATTTTATTATGTGACTGTTCTTCCAACCAAAGCAGACAGAGCAGTTTCCTATTGTTTTCTCAGATTTTCATTTCTATCATGCATTATAGCTTAGTATAGTTGGTTGATGTTCAACATTTATGTTATCCCTTTCCAAGCAATTTACTCTTAGCATCGTTTCTTTCTTAGCTATAGAATGAAAATGACTACTTTGGGTTCCTAGTGCACATACTGTGCTGACCCTTTTCAAGTTCATGTCCCTGGGTTGACAAGTTAAATGCTCCTTCATGATGATTGAAATAGCTATTTAGGTTAGATGTCCAATCTCTAAATCACGATTGTAAAGGCTTAGTTAAATCATTGTAGGAGGCCGACAATCCTTATATCTTTGGGGATCTACAAAGACAATTTACACCCTTACCCGACACACTTCACAACATTATGACGTATCCATTAAACAAAAACATGCTTACCTTACCTCCCATCTAACCCCCTGATGCTACCAATTCATTACCTCTGAGCTTTAGACATGATGCATATTGTGCTTGTCACTAACAAAAAGGGCATGACATGGAGCATTTCAAGCATCTTAAACATCTTGTGCAAGACCTCATTGATTCTAATCATATCCAAATTAGAGGTGTGAATGATAAATTTAATAAGTATGTAGCTCCTCCCAACCAAAACTTGCAAATCTTTACGAATCCCATGCCCAACCATAATATTTCATTTGTTAAGGCTAGTGAAACTAAGCCTAATGTGATGAATGTTGACACGAATGATGAGAATATGAGTAATAATGAAAAAATCCTATGGATGATGATGAACAGAGTCCTATGGATACTAATGACCAAAGTCCTATTAATACAATGATAGGAATGATTGACATCGAGCCTCGTAAACAACAAACCATAATGACCACTGACATTACTTTCTCTTCAAAAGAAACAATCACACATGCACCTAATGGTCCTCTTTACATAGTTGACAGAATCAATAATAGGCCCACTCCTTGGATTTTAATTGATCCCATCTGTGGAGAGAATGTGATCACAGAAGAACTGTTATATGTGCATGAACTTCTCGAGATAGATATGATAAACCGAAAGCATGGATTAAAACACATGATGTTTTTTCTTGCGCTATGATGGGCTCGATCACACTCCCTTTACAAGTAGGACCAAAGAAATTAAATGTATCATTCTCTATCATATCTAATTCAAATTAATCTCATTTGACATTAGGCTACAAATGGCTTAACTCCATGAATTTCTTCCCATCTGTTGTCCATAAGTGCTTAAAGTTTCCAGTCGGCAATGAAATATTTACTTTGAACCATAGTGGCTTTAGACCTCTATCTTCCCATGGAAACTTTTCCTTAGATTATTTTTGGCCTAAGTCCATGGAACCTATAAGACCTCATGAAGACTTCCTTTTGCTATCCTACCAAAAGTTCAAAGAAAAATGCATAGCCAAATTGTCCCTTGAGAATTTAACTCCACCCATGATTGAACCTCCACCCCTTCAAGAAAATAATAGTGAACCTAAAGCACTTCCAACAAACCAAAACCCACCCATGAAAAATCCCTTTCGTATTTCCTATAAAAGGCCTAGAAAAAACCAAACAAGTCCTAACCTGCCTCCTAAAAAAATTTATAAATCCAAAGAGAAAGTGGTTGAACAACCTTCCATGGTTTCTTTTGTTCTTCCCTCACAAGAAGAAAAGGAACCTATGGTTGACAAACCTGCTCCTACACAAATGCAGATTGAGAACTGTAATAAAAGAAATAGAAATGCTAGAGAGTGTAGGCGTAGACATCGTACTATTGCTTGAAAAATAAATGAAGAAAACAACATTGAAAATCAAAATCCAAACATGATAGAAGTAATAAATGATGAGCCTCCTCCCTTACCAAAATTGATAGATCCTATGTCTCTAACACAACAAGGAATGACACCTTTTATGGATATTATTATTCATCCTCCTATTCTGGTTAAGTTGGATGATGATGAAGAAACAACTAAAATTGATGAGGAAGTGCATACTAAGTTGAATTTGTTATTTTCCTCTTCCATGAGCTTAAACGTAACAACCTTGATGATCCTCCTAAACCGAGTGATGCACCACGTGTTGACCTTGGTGATTCTCCTAGTACAACACTTGATGTTGTCCCTCTCACTAGTGATCTTCATTTTGTATATACTGAACAAGACTAGGATGAGGATGACCTACTGGATGGTTGACTCGCATGTGCTTTACTAGTTTTTATCATTTCTTTTCCTTTTCCTTTTCTTTTTTATTTTTTTTTCTTTTGATTGCATGTGTGTAATGTGATCCACCGTGACATTTTGTTTGATGTTCTCTCTCTCTTTGTGACATTCCTTTATTTTTATCTTCATTCTTCTATATGTCATAAGCTTTTTTCCTTTTCATTTCTCTTTGCTTTCTTTTCATTTTTGTCTCGTGTTTTCCTTTTGGGGATGATGCAAGGCATTGAGACACCCTATGTCTCTTCCATGTTGACCCAAAATATTTATGTTTATCTTTTCTTTCTTTTCATTCTTTTCTTGTGTTTTCCTTTTGGGGATGATGCAAGGCATTGAGACAACCTATGTCTCTTCCATGTTGACCCAAAATATTTTTCTTTATCTTTTCTTTCTTTTCATTTTTTTCTTATGTTTTCCTTTTGGGGATTATGCAAGGTGTCAAGATACCCTATGTTTCTTCCATGTTTCAAACCCAAAAGGTTTTTCATTTTTTTTTCACTCTCTTTGTGTCATTCTTCTAGTTCTATGTGTATTTGGGGAATGATGATAGTTCTGAGCTCTCTAATATCATTGTAGAAAAGATAGATACTAACTTCAAATCCATAGATCCCTTATGTGTTTCTAGGGGGAAACCCTCTTTTCCTTTTTCTTTCTCATGTTTTGGCTACTTTAAAGTAATTGCTCATAGCATGGTGTTAGCAATTTCTTTAAAGTGGGGGAATACATTAGCATTATTTTGGCATGATTTCATTTGCATTTATTTCATGTTCCTTGATGTGATTTTATTTCTTTATGCAATGTGATTTTCCTCTTGGTGGTGTCATTGGGTTTGATTCCCTCTGAGAGCTTGATTCCCTCTGAGAGCGTGATATTTCCTTGTCTTCTCTTAGAAACATTAGATATAATGTTCCCTAGGATGAGACCTTGCACTTGTCCTCTCTTGGAAACAAGATGAGACCTTTTTCACTTGTCCTCTCTTGGAAGCATTGGGTATGATGTTCCCTAGGATGAGACCTTGTATTTATCCTCTCTCGGAGACATTAAGAATGATGTCCCCTAAGATTAAGACCTCACATGAACTAAGAAAAATCCCTTTGAACATCCCTCTTTCTTGTTGCATTTTTATTTTTGTACCTTATTAAATTCATGGAGGTATGGTTCGTCGAGGCTCACCTAGTGAACAACTAGCTTCACTAGCCCTTGTGAGCATGCATTTTTGTACCTTATTAAATTCATGGAGGTATGGATTTGATATGGTCCCCTGGGGCTCACCTAGTGAATACCTGGCTTCACTAGCCCTTGTGAGCATGCATTTTCTTTTTGTCCCTATCATAGTCATTGGGGTATGATGTTGATATGGACCTCTTAGGGCTTACCTATTGGACACCTAGCTTCACTAGCCCTTGTGATCATGCATTTTTTTTCATAGTGGACAACACGTTCCACTTGTAAACCTTTTTGGACAAACAGCCTAAACCTAGTCCACAACGTGTTGGATGTCCCGTCGAAGCTTGACCTATTACATTTTTCCTTTTTTTTGTTTTTCCTTTTCCCTTCTGTCTTGATGGTGTATGTTTATGATCTAGTTATGGCTTCATATATCATCCGCATGCATGTTCCTTTGTGCATATGTTGGTTTTCCATAAGATCTTGATCTTGGGGATTGGCCACCCTCGTGATTATTATCATCCTATCTTACTAACATTCGTACATTTGAACCCCTCTTGATTGCATGGTTGGCTACTTTAGTGTGAGTTTGAAGCAAGTTCATCCTCTCACTAAAGTGGGGGCTAAATGTAGTGTAGTAAAATGCATACCCTTGCATTTTCACACTTGTTTGGGCCCGCCTTGCTTTATTTATCCCTATATATGTCTTAATTGGTCCTATTTTTCATCCACAAGCCCTATGAATTATATATTTTTCTGACTAATCTCAACATTCTCCAATGGATAAATGATAATTTAATGATTCTATCTTAGTGTCCCTAATTTTTGGGTCAGGACTAAGATGCCACCTAGGGTGTCTTTGTCCCCCAAAGATCTTGGGACCCTAATTTTGAAAGCACCTGAATAGGTCCCTTTTTGGATTATGTGCCCCGAGTTCATGCTTCAGGACTAAGATGCCACCTAGAGAATCTTAGTCCCCCTTAAGTTATTTTTCAGGGTTTAATTTCAAATTCTAGTGGGATTTAGCCTCCTTTAATTAATGAATTCATATGTCAACTTGGTGTGGTGTAATTTCAAGATAATGAGCATGGATAAGTATAAATACAAGGTTCCTTCTCTCATTTTGATATACCAATAAATATTACAAGCACTCTAAGCATTCAAGCATTCCAACATTCAAGAGCAATTTATCAAACATTTGGATCCATCATCAAGATTCAAGCATCATATCAAAGATCTTCTTGCATCATGTGTGTTTTTGTGCTAACATTTGTGATGTAGGGTTTTGATTCAAGTAAGCAATTCAAGTCCATATCTTTCAAGAATTCCTTTGATTCAAGATCCACATCCATTGTAGCCATTTCATACAAGTTTTTAGACTTTACAACAAGGGTTTGGTGAGTTGTAGCATTGCATGTTGTTCATTCATCATTTCCCTTCATTATTCTATTTCATTTCAAGGTTTAATTACCAATAAGGCGTTTGACCAAGGAAAACCCCTATTCACTAACAATCAACAAGTTTTCCCCCTCTTGTATATTTGTGATTACAGATTTAGGTTGAAGACTTGAAGATCACTTGAAGTGCAAAGTTGCATTACAAAGTTGTCATATTAACACAAACTCACCTATAGGTCAAATCCAGAAGTTTCAGAACCTGAAATCAGAGAAGAAGGAAGTGCAAACATCAAGCCTCGGGACCACATTCAGAAATTCTTCTAGATCTAGTTTTGACATTTGAAGATTCTACATCTGCCTCAAAAAATAGAAACAAAACTAAGACAACAATAAGGGTGTCTTTGTCCTCCATAGCATATTTTGATAGCTTCTTTGCATTTCCAGAATCCTCACAATGTTTCTAGACTTCCTAGGTACATATGTCCTAACTCCCTATTGCACAATTTTATCATTTGCATCTCTCATTTATCTTGAATTACTAGTTTTGCAAGTTGAATGCTTATTTATCTTTTCCAAGCATTTGCTTGGTGGTTATCCCCTAAAATCTTAAAGAATCCCCTCTTAGGTCCTCCTTGTTGAGAATTGAATCACCTTGTGAGGTTGATAGTAAATCCAATTAGGACTCTTAGGGCATTATTGAATTATTGTAGGAAGAAAAGTGACATCATACTCACTCCCTTTTTCTTATTATTTGAAGACCAAGTGTCTCAAACAGACCCAAAAAAGACAAGTTAATCCCCTTATAGAAAATCAACCTTCAATACAATATGAGATATCTTTATCAAATCCACCAATGAGTTCATCCATCCTAATGGTTACCCAAACAACATATGTCCCATCCATCACCAACCCAACTCAAAACAACCCCTTGATCACGAACCCCATCAACCAAGGTAATACCTTGACCACATCCCAAACATAAGGAAATCCCAAAAACATCAGTCAAGAGAATCCTTTCAATCAATGTACTCAATCTCCTAAAGTGCCATTACCATCACAACACCTAATGACACCATTATCATCTTTTCGCATGGTCCCCCTCACCATGCAAAATCAAATAGGACCTCAAAATTACATTCCTCCATCCCAATCCACCATCTTGCAAGGAATGTTAAACCAAGGGAACCCCCAACCTCTCATCAACAACCCACAACTCATGCAAAAGATCAACCCATTGCAGATGTCCCAACAACCAATTGATCCTACATTGCAAGCACATGCTCTAGCCTTGCAAAAAGAAAAACACATATATCAACAAGTCATACAACAACAACAACAATAACAAAAACAACAAGCAAACTTAGTAGCACAACAACAACAACAACAATAATAGTAAGTAGCCCTAGCAGCACAAAAATAGTAGCAACAATAGTAGGCAGAGCCCTAGTAGCACAACAATAAGTAGCCTTAGTAGCACAACAACAACAACAAGCCCAACAAACAACTTTATCAGCACAACAACAACATCAAGCCCACCAAGCAGCCTTAGCAACACAACAACAACAAGCACAACAAAAAACCCTTATGGCCCAAGAATAACAACAAGCCTTATAAGCTCAACAATATGCCTAACAAAAACAAGGTTCCTACTATAACCCTCAACAAAACATCATCAATACAAACACATTAGGGACATATAAGCCTCCACCACAATTGCCTTCACAATATCCTACACCACCATACACACCATACAACACCTCATCATATCAGAATCCCACATACAATTCATCTGCCTTTGAACCACCATATGTTCCTCCACCAAACCCACAAGATGATGTTGCATCACAACTTAAGGCGTTAACACAAGAAATGTAGGATATCTGGATGGGAAAAATGAAGAAGCCCCATACATAGAACCTATGCCCATATCCATTCAATCGAAACATCGCAATGGTACCATTCCCTCCCAATTTTGAAATCCCCAAATTTGATAAATACAAAGGGAGAGGAAGTCCTATGGACCATGTCAAAGAGTTTAACGTCATGTGTATGGAGGTCACCTACATTGAGTCCTATTTTATGTGCCTCTTTCCATGAAGCTTGACAGGCCCAACCATCAACTAGTTTTCTTAGTTACCTCCAATAATCAAAAACTTCCAAGAAATCATTGATAGATTCATAGACCACTTCTCCTTTAATCTTGACATGGAAGTAATCCTAGAAGAGTTGTACACCCTCAAACAAAACAAAGGAGAGTCTTTCACCAATTCTTGCAATGGTGGAGACAAAGATCTAGCAAGAGTAAGTGGCCAATTCTTGATGAACAACAAGTGGGAATTACCATAGAAAATTTAGATCCAAATCTATCCTTCCACTTAAAAATGTAGTGCATTACCTCTTATGATGAGCTTTTCCCAAAATCCCTTAAAATTGAGAGAGCTCTAATCTCATAGGGAAATACTCAAGCCTACAAAGACAACAACCCATCAACCATCTCCAATGGCAAGCCTCGTGTCTGGGCTAAGAAAAAGAACGTAACGAATGATGGCATGGTAGATGCTAATTTGGTTCTAAGTGCTTCTAGTCCAAACAACAATCAAATAGTTAACATTCAACCGATTGTGCAACAAGATACACCATCACAAAACAATCAGATCAATAACATTGAAGCACAACAACGACAAACTCCCAACAGAAACAACTATCCAAAACGCAAATACATATAGTTTTTAGAACCTATTGAAACTGTAGACATCCAAATTTGGACACTTAATTTATCCAAATTTATCACTTTTCATCTAAACATCCTTTTATCTGGGTTAATTAAGTAATATTACTATTATTTAATTAATACCTTTAATTCTGCCAAATCACTAAGATATTTAAGTAATAATTAAATACCTTACCCTCCTTAATCCTCTTTTCATCAAATAAATTAAATAAATATTACATTTATTTAATTCCTCACATGTCATTTTCATCTGATCCTAATCCATTTCCTAATCTCTTCATTAAGGATGTGCACATGCCTAATCCTTGATTAGGATGTGTCACATCCTCCAACTTTTGCAAGTTGGCTTTTAATCCATATTAACCCCTAATTATCCTCTAATTACTAATTAGTTAAACCTAATTAGTACCTTGGTCAACTCTCCCCATCCCCCAAGGAATTTTTAATTCCTTTTTATTCACCCTAGGCTCCTCTCTTCCCCATGTGAATTTTTAATTCACATTTTATTCCTTCTAGAATCCCCTTTTCCCATGCACCTTCTAGAATATTTGACTTGTCACATCAAGTCACATGTGAAAAACTCCCACCTTTTGGGAACATTGTCTTATCCACCAGATTCTTCCAATTATTGTGAATTTTTAATTCACTTTTATTCTCCCAAAGCTTTCCCCCTCCCCATGTGATCATTGAAAGGTCACATCAAAGTACTTGGAAGGTACTTGTCCTTCCTCCACCTCATGTACCTCTCTTCCACATCATCTACACATCATCTCACCCTTAGCCATCTCATATTCCACATGTCAAAATGTGAGGGCTTATGGGTTCTCAACCCACCATAGCCCTTCATCTTGACCTTGTTGGATCAATCTTGACCATTGAATTCTCTAGAGAATTCAAATTCTCTTATAAATACCCCCTCCTCAAGGGCATTTAAAACACTTAGTCATTTTGCAACTACATGCTGCCATTTTGTGCACTCATCTAGCCTACAATTACATCCACTTGCATTCACATCCAAGCACATAGTAAAATCCTCCATTTTAGCCACATCAAGAGCCATCAAGGAGCACACATATCATTCCAATCAAGGGCCAATCAAAGAGACACCAACAGCAAGGAAGGTAAAACCATTTGTGTCTTGTGTTATCTATTTTCCTTATTGTTTTGTCACTCTCTTTTGGCTAATCTTGAGGTGTCCTTGGTTTTCTTTATCATCCGTATTTTGAGTCATTTTATGCACTAGAATAGGATAGATTCTAAGGTATACATTTCTGGCACGCCCGGTGGGACCCACAAACGGGTTCCCATACTATACGTTTGCTGTTATTAAGGTTTTTTGCAGGAATACGTGGCAGAAGTGCAATTGCGGCCCTGTTTTTACTCCAAAAGTGCAATTGCGCCCTCTTGTTCACTGCAGAAGTGCAATTGCGCCCTCCTATTCACTGCAGAAGTGCAATTGTGCCCCTGTCTTTTCTGCAGAAGTGCGTGTGCACCCACCTGGGCTAAAATTTTACTTTTTACTAACACTTTTCTGCAGAAGTGCGTGTGCGCCCACCTGAGCTGAAATTTCACTTTTTACTAATGCTTTTCTACAGAAGTGCGTGTGCACCCACTTGGGCTGAAATTTCACCTTTTTACTAACACTTTTCTGCAGAAGTGCGTGTGCGCCCACCTGGGCTGAAATTTTACTTTTTACTAACACTTTTATGCAGAAGTGCGTGTGCGCCCATCTGGGCTGAAATTTCACTTTTTACTAACACTTTTTTGTAGAAGTGCGTGTGCGCCCACCTGGGCTGAAATTTCACTTTTTACTAACACTTTTCTGCAGAAGTGCGTGTGGGCCCACCTGGGCTGAAATTTCACTTTTTTGCTAACACTTTTTTGCGGAAGGGCGTGTGCACCCTTTTGGGCTGAAATTTCACTTTTTACTAACACTTTTCTGCAGAAGTCCGTGTGCGCCCACGTGGGCTGAAATTTCACCTTTTTACTAACACTTTTCTACAGAAGTGCGTGTGCGCCCACCTGGGCTGAAATTTTACTTTTTTGCTAACACTTTTTTGCGGAAGGGCATGTGCACCCTCTTGGGCTGAAAATTACTTTTTTGCTAACATTTTACTGCAGAAGTGCAATTGTGCCCTCCTGTTTACTGCAGAAGTGCAATTGCGCCCTCCTGTTCACTGCAGAAGTGCAATTGCACCCTCCTGGTCACTGCAGAAGTGTAATTGCGCCCTCCTGTTCACTGCAGAAGTGCAACTACGCCCCTGTTTTGTTGCAGAAGGGCGACTGCGCCCCCTGGAAGGTAAAATTATTATTTTGGTTTCGGATTTAGTTGCTATTTCTCTCATTAACATTGTTCTTGCAGGCATACATGTATTTTCTGCTAACTTTTTATAGCATATTCTTGTGAAGTTGATGGAGAAAGTGGGATAAAATATCTAGTATTTGCTTGTAGGGCTATCCATTTGCTCAATCTTTTTTAAATTATCCTTGCTATTTGCATTAATCTAAGAACATAGCTTAATTAGAGGGAGTAATATTCATTGCTTGTTGTTCTTGTCTTTTTGTGTTACCCAAAGGGAGCATTAGCTTGTTTCTGCTTTCCCCTTACACTTCGTGTGAGCCTGGGGAGTAGTTGGAAGCAGTTAGTGCTTTCTTCATAGTGGGACCTGCTTGGGGATATCATCACCCCAAGGGACGATTCCAACCACGCATATCGGCGAGGTATACAAAGGGGGGAGAGCGAAAGTTGTACCCCAATCCAGTCACGTCGTAATTGGCGGAGCGTCAAAGCTAGGGTGATACCTAGATAGACGTGAAGAGTTGGTCTGAGCCCTTCAATATCTCGCTGGGGTTCCCGACTCATGCTTGTGATGGGCTAGTGTTCACGATTGTGCCTCATGTACCGAGAGTATATCGAGGACTCCCTAGATACCTTGTGCATCCTAGATTAAGACCACTTTAGCCATACCCTTAACACTAATCGTAGGGTTGTATTTGCTTGAGAGTGTTTTCTTGTGAGAAACCAATGAACTTTTGACAATTTGGCCTTATCATTATCATTTTAAAGTCCTTTCCATAGTCATTTGCATCAAACCAAGCCTCTGTTTTACCGCGGAAGTGCAATTACGCCCCTGTTTTACTACAGAAGTGCAATTACGCCCCTGTTTTTACTGCAGAAGTGCAATTACGCCCCTGTTTTACTACAAAAGTGCGGTTACGCCCCTGTTTTACTACAGAAGTGCAATTACACCCCTGTTTTACTACAAAAGTGCAATTACGCCCCTGTTTTTGCTGCAGAAGGGCGACTATGCCCCTAACTTCCCGGGGCTGTCATTTACAAACCGTACGTCGAATCGACTTCGTCCAAAAACCAAATTTTTTTAATTTTTCAAGCTCTATCCAGTGGTACCTTCCATTTTCTCCTGTCAATAATTTGACTATCCCAGGGCGGCCACGCCCTGCATCGCGGGGTGGATATGCCCCTAACTTCCCGGGGCTGTCATTTACAAACCGTGCATCGGATCAACTTGGTTCAAAGACCAAAATTGCTTAATTTTTTGAGCTCTATCTAGTGGTACCTTTTGTTTCTTTCTATCTAATCAAAACAATCCATTCCTTTAATCGAATTCATCCAATCATCCAATTAATCCAAGCACACCAATCCTATTAGGTTCATCCAATCACAACTATATAATCAACATCATCCAATCATCTAATCCTATCCAATCAAACCAATATAGTCCTTTAATCAAATTCATCCAATCATCTACCTAATCCAACCATTCATCTACTCAATCCAATCAATCATTTCCCCCATCCAAATCCCTTGAACTTCATCTCGAGTTATTATCCAAATTGACCTAAGTGTCTGATCTGATCGTCCTCATCAACATTTGCTTAGGATTGTCATCTATCCTAAGTTAATCATCATTGTTGGCCCAATCAATTCACCTTCAATCTCAAGGTGGATTCGGTGCTACAATCATCCATTTATCCTTTTATCCGATCAATCAATATCCTAAGTCATCTACGATAATCTCTGAACAGGATTTGTAGCCTCTTTCATCATCTTATCCTATCCATCAGTCAATCTTATCAATCATCGATCGATCCAATCCAATCACATCACCTTCGACCTAATCAATCTGCTTCCATCTCAAAGCAGATTCGGTGTCAATCATCCAAATCAATCCTAATCTGAGCTTTAGTCCAATCCTGATCTGAGCTTGACCAAAATCTTGATTTGAGCTTTAATCCATTCCCATCCAAAATCTTTTATCCATCCTCTTTAACATTTCATCATCATGAATCCTTATCCTCCATCAATAGTGGTCAAGGGAAACCCTAATTACATTGACAACGATAATGAAAGTCTTGTCGATCAAGAGGAATATGACATAGATTCTGTTGACACTATCAATGCTAGTAAGCTTTCTCCACCCACTTTCCAAAATCCAATCACCCCCTCAAGTTATCCTGTTATGTCTTCTTCCATGCCTAATCATGTTGCTTCTACTACCTTTGACAAGGGATATCCGTCATATCCATCATACCCTTCATCTACATCATCCTATTATCCAACACCAGCATCCTCTTATCCTAGTCTACCATCTCAATACCCCTATCCTAATCCCCCATCCACATCCTCCTATCTAAATCCTTCATCCGCATATACCCACTACCCTAATCTTCCATGCCAATCTACTCACTCTAATCCTACATTCGTACCTTCCTATCCTAGTCAAATACACCCACCAACTACCCTAATCCAACATCCGCATCTCCCTACTACAATCCACCACCCACCTCCTTGTGTCCTAATTCACCATGCCAATACCCCTATCTTAACCCTTCACCTAATCCCCCATCTATTCCCAGTCCTGCATCCAATCCCATTCCCCTATCTAATCCTAGCCCACCAATCCCTAGTCCTAATCCCCCACTAATCCATAAACCTTCATCCACTCCTACCACACCATCTCATCCTAGAGTATGCAAGTCTCTCATTTCAAAAGTTCTCCAGGGACTTATAACAAAGGAAACATCCCCCACTCCACACATTGCAGTCGTGGAACCATGCCATCCCAACCCATCATCCATGTTCGTTAGTGACGAGACCCTTCTCCACTCAACACCTATCACTGATGAAACCATCACATCCTATGAATCCATTGGGCCCCCATCTCCTACCATCACATCCTCTGAATCCACTGGGCCCCCATCTCCTACCATCACATCCTCTGAATCCACTGGGCTCCCATCTCCTACCATCACATCCTATGAATCCATTGAGCCCCCATCTCCTACCATCACATCCTCTGAATCCACTAGGCCCCCACCTCCTGCCATCACACCCTCTGAATCCACTGAGCCCCCATCTCCTACCATCACATCTTTTAAATCCATTGAATCCATTGAGCATCCACCTCCTACTCCAAGAGTCATCGAACCCATCGATGACGCCCAAATCCATTTTGATGACTGCATCAAATCCTCCATCCTTCCATCTCCCCAACTTGAAGAGTCTTTCCAACAATCTGTCATCCTTCCATCCACACAAGATGCATCATGCCAAGAGTCTAATCCAAAGCATGCCAACATATCCCCTTCTCTAGATCAAGATCCTACCATCCTATTTAGTTCACCTCAAGATCGCAGTCCCCCATCCATTCCACCCCATGATCCCCTTGTCTCCACCGCCCCATCTCCATCTCCATCGCATGAGCCTACTACCACAAATCCATATTCTATCATGGCCCCTACTCCCTCTCCTGATGTTTCTATCCCATCATCTCCTTCTCATGATCCCCCATCATGGCCTAAAACTGCTATACCTACACCGCTTGCATATCCCCTTGGCACTCTCACATTCTTCCATGGTGGCCTCCTCACAGCAGAAAAGCATAGTGTATTTACCACCCATCATCCTCCACCTAATAATGGACTCGCATCATGTTTTCAGAATAACACAAATCCTGTCCTAGATCGAATGCTCAAGAGAATGAACTATCAAGGAAAAGGTCTAGGCCTTCATGAGCAAGGTATTTTAGAGCCCATCCAAGTCAAAGAACAAGTCTGCATGCAAGGTCTTGGACCTATTTCCCAAGCCTCACAATCTAAAAATGTTGGTACAACCTCTAGACGTCCTCAACAAGCCTCTTCCAAAATAAATATAGGCTCTTTCCATCGCTCCACCAAATCATATGTTTCCATCCCTCCTCCTCTACCGTATCGCCTTAAAACCACCGTCCATATTCCTCCTTCATTTGCTCCATCCATTTTGGGTCCTTACATCCCTCCATCTACCATCTCCAATCCTCCATCTACCATGCCCATGTTTCCTCCAGGTCCTACGTCTATTTTGGGCTCCTATATCTTAAAATCACCTCCTCCATCTCATCCTATCCATCCTTTCATCCAACCAACACCTATCCATGTCATCCATCATAAACATCCTAGTCAGGATCAACAAAGTCACATACCTAAACATCCTCCATCTACACATAATCCCCATACTCCTACCTCCATCACTCCACATCATCCATCTCCTCACACCCATCCAATTGCTACTAAAATCACTTTGGTTGTTAAAGAAAAAATGCATCAATCTAAACATCCACATGAATCAAAAGCTTCCCATGTCCCCTCTAAAAGACATGTTAAAGCAAAGCAAAATCAAATCCAAAATCCAAATCAAATCTGTAGGCCGCAAAGGCCCACAAAAGCAAAGATCAAAACCATGTGGATCCCAAAGAAAAAAGATGCAATGCCATCACATGAAAAATTAGTAAGAACATCCAAAGTCGCTAATCCAAAAGCTAATCATACACCCCTTTCATCTCCTAAGTCTGTTTTGGTCCTTATGTCCCAAAGTCACCATTCCATCTCCTCCATTATCCCCACATTCTCCATCCCTTAATCCTATTATCTTTTCACATCCATCACCACATGTGCCAATGTTGGTCCTGAACACATCTCCCCATCACATATCCACCCCATCATTCTATCCATACCCTTTCCAGCATCCCATCCATTATCCCATGTATCAACCCCATCAAATCCCTCTAATTCATCCTCATGCATAAGGTTGTACCAACATCCAACAGTCACTTCAAACATGGGCTCTTAACACCTTGATCCTTATCACATGTCTTCTAAATCTACTTATCCACTTCCTTATCCTTACCCATCTACTTCTGCATGACATCCAAAAAGCCAAAAAATCCACAAAAACAAAAAAATAGTAAAGAGAAATAATCCATCCAATGGTGAAAACTTGGAAAACAAGCCTTGGATAAATACATGATGAAAACCTGGCAAATAGGCGTCATGCGTAAATCCCATCTGCACTTGGGGGCAACTTCCTGATATGCATTCCTCCATCCGCTATGCTTCTAGCTATGTACCCATCTCCCTGTTATCCATCCTCTTCATAAATCCCCCCCATCCCACCTATCTTCTGCATCCTACCATCATATCCCATTTATCTCCCATCCCTCCATCCTTCTTGTGATCTTGATCAAAACAGGGGAACCTATCTATACATGCTTTGGACACCTCTTGGTATACATTCCCTTCCTCCATGCTCTATCATATTCCTTGGTCACTCATCCTATCCACCTCTAGTTATCTTCTTTATCTTCCCATCTACTCGTCTCCCATCCCTCATGCCTCATCATATATGACATATCTAGAGTGGGGGCATCTGCTTCCTTTGTGACATAGTCTTTGGAGACATTATCTATCATAACATCCCTTTCATCTCCCCATCCTTATCTTCGTATCCATCTATCATAACATCCCTTCCATCTCCCCATCCTTATCTCCCTATCCACCTATCACAACATCCCTTCTATCTCCCCATCCTTATCTTCTTATCCATCTATCACAACATTCCTTCCATCTCCCCATCCTTATATTCCTACCCAGCCAAACAATCCCTCCCTCCATCTTCTTCAATTTTGTCCTATTCATCCATTCTAATAAATCCATTCCCTCATTCCATGTAACGATTCATCTACTTTGAACCTTCATCTATCCTCTCAACACTTCATCAAACCTCCTATCATCTCAAACATTCATCAAACCTCCTTCTATCATTTCAAACTCTCATTCCATAATCTTGATCAATCGTTTACTCATTCTGGGTAATCTTCCACCTGTTCCCACCCTTCACCTTCTAGTTCCAAGAATCAGTCATCTGGTCACCTTTTCCTCATCCAAATCCTTATCCCTCTATCCAATCCACCCAAACAATCCTTTTCCTCCCCCCATCCTCTCCCCTCATCCCATCTCATAATCCCTTGTCATTGGTATCTAGCTATAGGCTTTTCCCCACGCAATCCAATGTCATCTATCTTATCGTCATCACTTTTGCTTCTTTTGCACATATTTTCTATCTCATCATTCATCACTTCATCATTCATCTATATGGCATGTCATTCGCCCACTTCATCTTTGATGATTTGGATAACTATCCCATCCCTAAGCTTTATATAGTCACTATCCTCCAATCCAATCCAATCCAACAGGTCTATCTTGTTCCGTTGTGTCAGTTCCATCATTTTAACCCCTTATCTAGGGTTATCTCATCATCTTTCATCCATCACTTATCTGTGGCCTTTTGTTGAACTACGTTGCCCCTGCACTTTCACGTAGGCAAGGTCGATCATTTGATCTGCCCCCGGGGTCCCATCCATCATCGTTCTATATTGTACACTTTTCTCCTATTCTCCATCCTATCTTGGTCATCCATCGAAATCTCCATCATGGTCAGTCGTCAGCCTTTTATCAAACTACGAGGGCTCTGTGCTTCCATGTAGGCAAGGCTAATCTTTGATCGGCCCCCGAGCCCCTAGGTCGCTAGGATGTGTTAGTCTCCTATCTTGTGTCATGTCTCTTGTGTCACATCATTGAGCTATGCCCTTATCTCGCTGGTTCTTAACAAACGAGATCCACTTGTATCAACAAATCCAATCAGTTTTGAATATCCTACAACATATCAATCTTTTAGCTTAGTATCCATCATTGGTCTCAACAGGATGAATCCTTCCTAACAGACCTCATCAATCCCATCCATCCCCTTGATCCTATGGCAAAGGACGTTTGAAATTGATTGCGATCTTTTGATGTTTTTGGCTTTTGTTTATCATTTGAGCTCCCTATCATCACTTGTCAAGGTTTCCATGATCCATCATATTATGGCATGTTTTGATTGGTCCACATAGGGGCATATCTTGATCATTTGTTTGATTGTGTCTTCTTGGTGGTCCCACATAGTACCCACCAAGATCCCCGAGGTCTTGTGTTATGCTGGGGCATCCTTTTGTGCTTGTGGTTATCTCAATACCTGGCTCGACCAAGGTCTTTGTGACTCTGGGGTGTTGGGATAGCCTTCTTGTCTGTTGTGTTTGTTTTATGCATTAGACACTAATTCGCCTTGGTTCTTCATACCCTAGTGTCTTGTGTCTTATGCTATAGCAAAAATCAGTGTTCCGAAGATGGAAAATTGCATTAAGATTGCATTTCATTTTCCATTCTATTGTCTTGCATGTATCCCCCCATCCATTCATCCTTCATCCTTATCTCACATCTCTGTCCTATCCCCATCCATTCCATTTAGCCTGAATCATCTAATCATATCCTTGGTCTTGTTCTCATTCTTGTTACAAGTGTGGATTCGATCCTCATCCTCATCATCATCCCATTTTATTCTTCCATATCCCTTTGGTGTTGTTTTGGGTGTATCCTTCCCTCATCAACAACACTTTCATCATCCTCATCGGGAGGTACTCTTCCCTATCCTTTAGTGGTGTTTTGGGATGTATCCTTCCCTCATCAATACCACTCATTGGGATGTATTCTTCCCTATCCTCATTGACAACATTCCATCCATCCTCAACCCCTTTTAGCTTGTACCTTGGCTGGGGCAACATCATCTTCATCTTTGCATCCATTTTTGTTTCCCAACCTCCTGCCTCCTTTTCATCCTTTCATATCCATCCCTTTACATCCTCTTCTTCATCTCCCATTTCATCATCTCATCCATTTCGAGAGCACATCCATGTTTTCTTGAACCCGCATGTCCTCTCGAGGGGGCATTCTCAATCCCTACTCTTCATCTTGACCCCCATCATCTTTCTTCCTAGTCATCCCTTTGATGACTGGGGCATCTTTTCCAATCTAACCATCTCCTTCTGGGTTCTATATTTTAATATTCTTTGAAATGATGCTACTTCGTAACACCATCTCAAAGAGGGGAAAAATGTAGACATCCAAATTTGGACACTTAATTTATCCAAATTTATCACTTTTCATCTAAACATCCTTTTATCCGGGTTAATTAAATAATATTACTATTATTTAATTAATACCTTTAATTCTGCCAAATCCCTAAGGTATTTAAGTAATAATTAAATACCTTACCCTCCTTAATCCTCTTTTCATCAAATAAATTAAATAAATATTACATTTATTTAATTCCTCACATGTCATTTTCATCTAATCCTAATCCATTTCCTAATCTCTTCATTAAGGATGTGCACATGCCTAATCCTTGGTTAGGATGTGTCACATCCTCCAACTTTTACAAGCTGGCTTTTAATCCTAATTAACCCTTAATTATCCTCTAATTACTAATTAGTTAAACCTAATTAGTACCTTGGCTCACCCTCCCTACTCCCCATGAATTTTTAATTCCTTTTATTCACAATCTTGTAGGTTCCTCTTCCCATGTGAATTTTTAATTCACATTTTGGTCTCTTCTAGAATCCCCTTTTCCCATGCACCTTCTAGAATATATGACTTGTCACATCGCCGCCATGACAAACTCCCACCTTTGAGCCCACCTTTTACCCTAGATCTCATAGGAATGTGCATCTTAATTCATTTATATCCCCAACCACCTTCCTTTTCCCATGTAGACTTTTGAAGAATTTCAAAATTCCTCAAAAGTCCCTTTCACTCCCACTTGGGGACAAGAAATCCCTTTTTGTGGAAATCTCCTCACTCCCCAAGGTGCATGTCTTTTTTCCATCTCATGTACCTTCTTGACAACCATTTCTCTCATCTCATATCCCTACACTTAATTTCTCCACATGTCAAGATGTGGAGGGCTTGTGGCTCCCAACCCACCATAGCCCCTTCATCTTAACTTTGTTGAATCATCTTGGACTAATATTGAATTCTCTAGAGAATTCAAAATCCTCTATAAATACCCCCTCCTCAAGGGCATTTACAAGACTTAATCATTTTGCAACTACATGCTGCCATTTTGTGCACTCATCCAATTTTCAATTACATTCACTTGCATTTACATCCAAGCACATAGTAAGATCCTCTATTTTAGCCACATCACGAGCCATCAAGGAGCACACATCCCATTCTAAGTAAGGGCCAATCAAAGGGGTATCAACAACAAGGAAGGTAAAGCCATTTGTGTCTTATGTTATCTATTTTCCTTATTGTTTTGTCACTCTCTTTTGGCTAATCTTGAGGTGTCCTTGGTTTTCTTTATCATTCGTATTTTGAGTTATTTTATGCACTAGAATAGGATAAATTCCAAGGTATACACTACTAAACCATGATCTACAAAAAATGCTTGAAATTTGGTATATTGGGACTCATACGCCACAAGTGGTGATTTAGTCCTAGTATCAGGGTTGATCTGAAACTCTGATATCCTCTAGTGATCTCCTGTAGATTCTCTCCCTTCTGATCTCTGAGTTTGAAACACTTAATTCTGCTTTGTAGGTGACTTTCTAAGATCTTGCAATGTAGATGTCAACTTTGACAACTTTCTCCAATCTTCCTCTTCAATGGATCTTCAACCTAAATTTTCAAATCACACATCAAAGAGAGGGGAAAATGTTGTTTTGTTAGTGGATATAGATTTTCCTTGGTCAAACCCCATTTTGGTAATCAAACCTTGAAATGAAATCAAATAGAATGAAGGAATGATGAATGAACAAATATGATATGTTACAACTCACCAAACCCTTGAAACAAAGGCTACAATATTGCATGCAATGGCTACCATGAATGTAGATCTTGACTCTTAATTGTATGTTATGGATCTTGACTTGAATGTTTTCTTGAATCATAAGAACCTACATCACAAATGTTAGCTCAAAAATAAACACGATGCATGATTTCTTTGATATGATGCTTGAATCTTGAATGTAGCTCCAAAACACTTGATAATCAACTCTTGAATTCTCTTGAATTCTCTTGAATGCTCTTGAATGTTTGAATGCTTAGATCACACTTGCTCTTGAAAATTTCTAGGAGAAAATATGTGAAATAACCTTATATTTATACTTGTTTATGCCAAATTTCTTGAAATTACAACACTACAAGCCGACATCAGATCTAGGAGAATAAAATCTTGCCAAGAATTTGATTTTAAAATAGGTCCAAACTAAGTGAGACTCATATGCTAGTTGGGATGTATGAGTCCCAATAGGCTAAGCTCGAGACACAAATTTCAAGAAATACTTAGTTTTATGACAAATTCAGGACCAAACCTCGAAACTTAGGTGGGATCCATATGCCCAAGGTGGCATATGAGTCCCAAATCACTAAATCTAGACCATACAATCTCAAATCATTAAATTAGGATTGGTCATTTGATATGTGTTGGGATTATCCTCGGAAAGATGCATTAAATAAGGCTTGTGGATGCAAAATAGGACCAAATAAGGCATATAGAAGCCCAATTTTAGCTGGGAGGGCCCAAACAAGTGTGAAAATGTAAAGGGATACATTTTTCTACACTACATTTTTAATAATATATTATAATATTATGCAGGATTATTTTATTGACTATGAGATAAAAAGAAAAAATCTTGTAAACAATTGAATATAAAAAAATATTAGTTAAAATAATAATACATTTATAAAAAATTAAAAAAATATATATTGACTATAAGTCAATCATAAT